>OZ024889.1:54462573-54887573 GCA_964017195.1 Siderastrea radians | reverse complement strand
TGCATTTTGTGTGTGTGTGTGTGTGTCGCACGCCGTTGCTAGCGTGGTAATTTTCTTCCATGCTGACCTTGGCTCATGTATTTACAGGCACCCGTAGCTCCCGGTATTTATTATCTTTTCTTTGAATTCACTCTAACAAACTTGGCAAAGAGTCGTGCTAGCACCGCTTATACATCACAGTCACGGTTGAGAGGTGCCACGGCTATCTCATCATCATCGCGAACGCAAGCCGCGGTTTTCATTTACGTTCTTGCTGGTGTATCAAGAAAATTATAAGAAGGGGAGGTCGGAAGCCATCCGCCTCCCACCGTCTCCGAGTTCCTTGACGAAAGAGATTTTTTTGTGCAGACTTGCTGTAAAAAAGTTTTTAAATGAACTGAAACGGAAACCCATGTTCAAAACAATAATATATTTTTGACGCGATCATGGAATAAGCCTCCTACAGAAACTGGTGTGGCCGCGCCAATAAAATGTTAGTTTACATTTAAGCATGGATAAGAAATTTGTCTTCAATCAAGCCCCGTTGTAACAGTGGGAGGTTTAATTTATGACAAGGGTGAATAGAATTCTAGACAGATTATTATCCTTCTCTCGCCACGCACGCCGTGAGCATTGAACCAGTTTGCCTTGCGAGCAGCAAACACTTTGAAAATCTACCAGTAATTACTCAGAATTATAATTTGGCAAGTTGCTGCTTATGTATTTTTTGAACAGAAAATGTAGTGGAAGTTATCAAATATGACGACGGCTCTTTGTAAGTTTATCTCACGGAAAACACCGCCCCGAATACTCTGACTGACTCTGACTAACATTCGAGCAACCTTTCCGTTGGAAGTACATTTTGAGAGCAGTTCGAGCAAAAGCCAGAGTTTGCGAGCACTTGAGATTTTTAAGACTGTTCAATATCCCTTCCACAAAATAAGCCCCAATCAGTCCTTTGTACAAATTAGGGTCCATGCGGTATGCTACGTGTCACTGATCGGTGATCTGTACTTCCTCTTCAACTGTCTAAGAGATGGCAAGCTTGTCAATACCTCAGTTACTTTGCATTTGTAAAGGGAATTGAGTTCCTGGATGCGCAAGTAACGACTACACGGAAGTAGCGATCCAGCTATTAAAATTATCCACCTCTATTAAGCCGTGGATCAAATCAGCCCATGGGAGTTCTCTTTCATCAGCACGAGACGCAAATTTTTAGTTAAAGTTGTTTTTGTCCTTATGAAATCGACAGATAATTCGTCTCAAACGAGTTGCTTGTCACCCAAATTAAACCAAACAAAGCTGATTGCAAATCAGTTTTAGCAATACTGTTTACAAATCGCGCCACTCTGTCACGCGATTTATATTTTTACGTTTTTTTCAGTTAATCAACAGGCCAGCATTTAAGGAGGCTCGCAACAGTTTTTTTGGCCTTGGGGTGTATCTTTTGAAATCAAAATTTCGCATAGAAGATAAACTTCGGTTTCCTTGATACTACACCACCTTTTCAACAAATGATCAATGTTTATTTTCTCACTGGTTTCCTAGCAACAGCTGTCGCCATAGCAACGGTAATAGACAGCCCCTCATTTTAAATAATGTCGAATATCTCGAAAACAAGTCAGACACTTTATGACGAAACTTGAACTATTTGAACTACTCAACCGACACAACTTGTATGCGAAATTAGGGAAAAATCTGTAAGAGCGTTTTCACGTAAATCATGCTTCATTTTTTACGGGCTGATTTTGGTCATTCCTCCAATTTTTTCCAATATTTCAAGAAAGATAAAACTTAACACTTTCTCTTTTCAGTTGAAGGATCTTTTATGATATCAAAACATTCTTAATGTACATTGAGCTTCCTAGGTGGCTGTGATTTTAAGATCACGGCGGGGCCAAACCACCCCCCAAATGGGTCATTTAGACTAATTTTGCTTCTTTTTCATATTTCTTTTCCAAACTTGGCAAAAAACCTTGGGTTGTCGCCCAATTTATTTTAAGTATGAGAATGACTTAAAAAACCAAATTGTGACGTCATAATGGCTGACGTCACAAAACGAGTTAACTGAAAATTTCAAATTTGAAATAAAAAGTTATGTCATCTGAAAGAACTTGGCAAGGGGAGTAAAATGCTGAAAACCGTACCTCGCTAAGACAAACGTATCTTGAGTTATGGCAATTTAAAGACATTTAAAGTGTCCCCCCCGGAACCATACTTTTCTTCTAAAAACAACCCTGTTGATCTATTTTGTACAGTTTTTTTCCATGCAAGCTAATAATCTGGTAAAATGGACTTCTTGTTGTTCCAAAAAATCGTATCATTTTAGATTTTAAGTTTTCGGCTTGAAAACGATAATATTAGCAAGAGCATAATTGATCACGTGACACTTAATTACGTCACAAAACTGGTTTGGGGGCTCTAGCTCTGGCAGGAAAAAAATTTTCCGAGTTTTTCTTTTTCATTTAGCTTCCGTCATTTAAGACATCTTATCTGCAACTTAAATGGTGTCGTTGACGCAACAAAACAACACTTAAATTCAAACGTATTACACAAGGGGGGGACCCTATTTTGAGACTGTGAAATTTTCAAAATCTAAAATGCCATATCTCATCCATTATTTATCACATCGACAAACGGTTTTCAGCATTCAACTCCTCTTGACGTGTTCTTTCTAAAACACCAGAAAAAATTTAGAAATTCTAAAATTTTATTTTAGAGAATAATATGACGTCACCAATTATGACGTCATAATTTGACATTTGGCATCACCATTCATGTCAAATTGTTTGGCACAAAGACCCATATCAAATTACCAAGTTTGGTAAAGAAATGATGAAAAGTAACAAAATTATTAAAAATTAACCAAAAAACGGGACATTTCATGACCCATTTGGGGGGTGGTTTGGCCCCACCGTGATATTTATATTTAAAAACTGCTAAAATGCAGCACAAATCAGCCAAAAAGTCCGTAATTTGCATAAATAGAAATATTTCTAAACTGCCGTTACAGATTTTTCTCTTAAATTGATTGACGTTAGAATAATAATTCTTTTTGATGTTCCAGTAAGTTTTAGGCTGAATAAACATTTCTGTTATTAGATAAGAAGGCTGGATCTTAGTCAAGTTTCAGTCGTTATTACCTTTCAACGAGCAACAGTATTATTTCATTTTTTCTGGTCTATTTCTCGGTTATTCACGTGCAATGAATATTTATACACGCTGCGCTTGTGTCCTCTCGTGCATTTATAATTCCTTCTCATAATAATAAAAAATTTTCGTCTTCTGAGCTTCTTCCTGGAGACTCTTTGCCATTATTCTTTAAATACTGACTGACGTTTTAGCTTTTTTAATTACGGATTGCATACATGTTAACGCCCACGATGGCGTTACACTGGGGCCGGAAAATGACGAGAAACAAGCTCAGAAGACGAATATTTTTTTTTATTATGAGAAGGAATTATAAACGCACGAGAGGACACAAGCGCAGCGTGTACTAATATTCATTGCACGTGAATAACCGAGAAATAGACCAGAAAAAATGAAATAATACTGTTGCTCGTTGAAAGGTAATAACGACTGAAACTTGACTAAGATCCAGCCTTCTTATCTAATAACAGAAATGTTTATTCAGCCTAAAACTTGCTGGAACATCAAAAAGAATTTTTATTCTAACGTCAATCAATTTAAGAGAAAAATCTGTAAGGGCAGTTTAGAAATATCTCTATTAATGCAAATTACGGACTTTTTGGCTGATTTGCGCTGCATTTTAGCAGTTTTTAAATATAAATATCTTAAAATCGCAGCCACCTAGGAAGCTCAATGCACATTAAGAATGTTTTGATATCATAAAAGGTCCTTCAACTGAAAAGAGAAAGTGTTAAGTTTTATCTTTCTTGAAATATTGGAGAAAATTGGAGGAATGACCAAAATCAGCCCGTAAAAAATGAATCATGATTTACGTGAAAACGCTCTTACAGATTTTTCTCTAATTTCGCATACAAGTTGTGTAGGTTGAGTAGTTCAAATAGTTCAAGTTTCGTCATAAAGTGTCTGACTAGTTTTCGAGATATTCGACATTATTTAAAATGAGGGGTTGTCCATTACCGTTGCTATGGTGACAGCTGTTGCTAGGAAACCAGCGAGAAAATAAACTTTGATCATTTGTTGAAAAGGTGGTGTAGTATCAAGGAAATCGAAGTTTACCTTCTATGCGAAATTTTGACCTCAAAAGATACACTCCAAGGCCAAAAAAACTGTTGCGAGCCTCCTTAAATGCTGGTTGGAAAGTAAAGAGGAAAACAGCGTTCTTCGCAACGTGAAAAGAAAAAAAAGATAACTTGACCTCTTAGAATCATTTCCTTTTTATAGTCAAAAATTTTCGGCACATGCTACTAATAAATTCATTGAGTCTTACGGTTATTTGGATTCGAATATCAATATTCTCCAAGGGAAGAATGTTAATTCTGCAACGCGAAAATTGCTCTTGTTTTGCTAACTGTCTACGTCAGCTTTCTGCTTCTGTCACTGATGAATCATTTCACAAAGCAATTCTTTTTCACAGACGCTTTCAGTCCTCAAGGTGTACACAGACATTGACCAAACGGCCGGCTTAATTCAAGTTTTTCAAGCATGCTTCCAAACTTGAGCTTCATTTTGATGGTTTTCGTCCTGGTTTCAAGCGTCCCAGCAAACGAGGGAAAACTTCAAAATGCCAGCTCTAACAAAGTGCTTCATGGTACAGCACCTCACTCGATGGATCAAACGTTTAACATCAATAACTGGGGTCTCGAAAAAGCCGACCGAAAACTGTTGACAGGGATGAAATACAAAATCGACTCACTGTATGGGAAATTTCGTAAAGGTAAACTAAATGGCAATTGCCAGAATTTTGATGGACTTATTAACGTGGAAATGCACCTATACTAAGACTTAAGAGCCATTTTCTGAGAATATCGAGAATCGAAAGACACTCAGAAAAAATCGAATTTTTTTTATTTTGCCAAAACATCCCTTTGGGTAAGCTAATTCAAGAAAAAATAATCCAAAGTTCCAACGAGTTATTTAACGGACGAAAATTTAAAAAGTTCGAAAAATGCATAAAATGGCGGTTTTAGGGTCTCTAAACGGCTCAATTTCTCACTCAACTTTAGGAAGCCAGTGAGAGCGTAAAAAAGATTCTTTTAAAACGAAACAAACCACGAACATTATTTAACCTCTCTACTTTAAACCTGTGTAAAAAATTTGCCAATGTTTTGTTTCGAACATTTTCAAGCGGCGTTTTTATCGAGCCGCTCTTAACCTTGTTTATCACAAGGTAAAATGAAGGCCAACTTCGGCAGCTTAAAACGGCATCTGGTATGTATCGTTCAATAATTAAGACTACACAGAAAGAAAGCTCTGTCATTGTACTTTTCCCCAGGAAAGTTACAGCTTTGGGAATCAAGTACTTCCCCGTCAGTAAATTTTTACTGTTTAGTGATCTGAGCGGGTAGAATTATATGCAAATTACAGATTTAATTCCTGGAATACTCCTAACAATTACAAAGGCCGTTTAAGATTAGTTACACATGCACGCACAATGTTTTTCCTAAGCTTTGAAAGAAAGTTCTGCTTTCTTGAGTCTTGCTGAGTCTTATTATGTTAAAACAAAGCAGATTTTTAACGGCATTTCAACAAGACAGGAATCCAGTCATTCAACTTAACCAAGATAACATCGAAACCACAGAGAAACGACGTACTATGCCGCCTACCTTGCCAACCGAAAACGCAACAATACAACAGAACAACATTCCAAACTGTAAACAAACGAATTTTCAGTTTCCTGATTGAGCGAAGATAAGAGACCTTTAGCAAACAGGACGAGAACGTGGACGTCAACGTCTATGGCAGTTTGGGCACTGGGACGAGACCGCCGTTCTCGGCGGGAAAAAATAAACTTTAGCGGGTTGCGGATGTGGACGTCAACGAATACCGAGTCACACGTAACAACAATAACAAACTCTTTCGAAAATGGTTTCTTTTAAAGAGTTTCGAGATTTGCTGATACTTCTGTACGCTGATAACATAATTTCGGACGCAGAGTTCGTGCTTCTTTACGAGACCTTCACTTCGAAAAATCCAGATTTTCCCTACGACAGCTACGAACGATTCAACTTGGATTCTATGAATGCCGCTGAGTGTAAAGCAGAGTTCCGTGTGGAGAAGCAAGATGTTCCGCGCCTTGTTCAAGCGCTCCAGCTCCCACCAGTTTTCAAATGCGAGCAGAGAAGTATTTGCGACGATATGGAAGGTTTATGCATGCTGCTCAAACGTGTTGCGTACCCCTGCCGACTCAGTAATATGATACCACGGTTTGGCCGACCAGTCTCTGTGCTGAGTCTGATTATAAATCACGTCATGGATTATATCTATGATGTTCATGGGCATCGGATCACCCAGTGGAATCAAGATATCTTAAATCCTGGGGCTTTACAGCATTATGCAGATGCTATCTACAGGAAAGGAGCAGCCCTTGACAACTGCTTCGGATTTATCGATGGGACCGTGCGACCAATTTCCAGACCTGGTGAACGACAAAGAGTTGTTTACAATGGGCATAAACGGGTTCATGCCCTAAAATTTCAATCACTGGCCCTACCCAATGGACTCATTGGAAACCTGTATGGACCAGCAGGTAGGTTCTTGCTAGAAAATGGACTTTATAGTGTATTCTTGATCAACTGGTATTAACGCAGTTCCAAATTTCTTGCCTAAAATTACTTTATCATCATTTTTGTTTCAGAGGGACGTAAACACGACGCAGGGATGCTGGCGGATTCCGGCCTACTTCATGACCTGCAACGGTTCGCCTTCTCCCCAACAGGTCAACCAATGTGTATATATGGAGATCTAGCCTACCCTTTACGCGTCCACTTACAAACCCCATTTCGTCACCTCCCCCTTGCTCCACGCATGCAGGATTACAATGAATCGATGAGTGCTGTCCGGATTGCTGTCGAGTGGCTTTTTGGTGATATCACCAATTCTTTTAAATTCCTTGACTACAAGAAGAACTTAAAGATTGGCCTTAGCAGTGTGGGTAAAATGTATGTTGTTTCTGCATTACTTCGCAATGCCATAACCTGCCTTTATGGCAACGAAACCAGCGATTACTTTGGCATTGAGCCCCCTACCCTGGAACAATACTTTCAGTAAAATGGAACTCTGTAACTATGATAAGTGACATGCTACCACCTACAAAACAGCTCAGTGCTCTACCATTGACCAAGTGCGTGGACTGAGTTTAACAAAAATCAATTTGTACTTTTTGGTTTGCAATTTTCTTCACTAAGTTACTGGAATTAAAAAAAAAAAAAAAAAAAAACAAAAACGAGAGTAATATGATTAGACTACCTACAGACCTCAACACTTTTTAAGCATAGGAGTGCAACAAATCTTTTTTGCCAGTCCAAGTGTTACAATAGAGCGGTGCATACACAAATAAAACAGGTGGGGGTCTAGGGTAGTGGCCTGGGTGAGCCAGTCTCTCCCTTTTATCAGAGTAAATTACGCTGGCCTCCCTTGTTCTTTGCCTAAACGAAATTTGGTATTTCCCACCCAAAACAGCATAAGTGAAAATGAACAGGTTGTAACAATCCACAATACTTTACTTATTATTCAAAAAATACAGATGCATATGTATTTACCTATATCAAGGGCAAAACAAACATTGTTGCTATTTGAAAAAATGAAAACTCAACAGTTTATCTCTGTAATTTTTTTCTTATGAGGACTTGGGGAGCACTTTTTCCAGTAAACCCATAAGTAGCTGACTTTGTTGCTGCTGTTGCTGGAAGAACATCATTTGAAAGCTTTGCAGCTGCTGCTCCTGCCTCTGCTGCTGTTCATTCATAGCCTTCAGTACATCCTGGAATTGCTTCTGTTGCTGAGTCTGCTGTTCCATCATCATCCTGTACTGACCCAGTTGGTTTTCCTGCTCCTTCTTTCTCACTTCCAGCTCTTCTTTCCTGATTTCACATTCTTGTGCCATCTTCTCTTTCATGCACTGTACAGCTTCAGAGGCATTCTTTCTGCTTTTTGGTGGTGTGACTTCATCACAGCCTGAATCTGCATTCCTCTTTTTGGTTTGCCCAAGGCGTTCCATGGCTTTCAACCTTACTTCTTCTGCTGAAGCCTTGTCGTTTTCATCCTTCTTAGTGAGAGTATTCGAATTCTCTTTTCTCAACAGGTCGGCTGCCTTTTCTTTCTCTATGATTTCAGCTACTGCTATTTCCACTTCACTGTCATCATCACATGCAATGCCAGAGCTTTTCTCTTCTTTGTTTATTTTCTCTCTGTACTTGTTGATCAATAGGGTAAGTCTGTCCCTGACTGAGCGCTTATTTACACTGAACTTAATGGTGCTTGTGTTGTTTAGACTGGTGGCTATTTTATGCCAGAGCTCACCCCTCTCTTTGCTTCGTTTTGGGTACTTGAAAATTTCCATATCAAGAACTTCCCGGCAAAGCATCAGGTCATGTTCCTCAGACCATGAAAAGGGGCTGGAAAACAATTTACCAAAATTGACATATTTAGGTCTTCTGCATGTATTTAAATGTGGTGAAAACTAGATCTGTCTTCAACAGCTTATAAAGGAAAACAAGGGCTTTAATTCCAAAAGCAGTACAGAAGCTAGGGCAACAAGCAAACCAAGGGTGGACAACAAGCAAACCAAGTATATAAATACTGCAATCCATAAATTTATAAAAACAAATATCCAATCAAAAAATAATAAACACACTGGAAAACTACACTGGGCTACTCGTATAAATGGAAGAATGTTTTCATCGTTCGACACGACAATTAACACAATGGTTTACACAAAGTTCCGAAAAAAATTCATAGAACCCTTCGTACAGAAAAAATTACAAACGGCGGGAAAGGTCAGGAAGGGCAACCGCAGTATGTTATCGAACCATACCTAAAGTTAACGCTGCTTTTTGGAAAAAGAGGAATAGTAAATGCGAGAAATATTTATTCTTACGTTATGAACCCAGCATCAAATCCCATTTAAACACTTATAAGTCTGCTCGAAACAAAAAGTTGATCCACATGGTGAAGAGAGCATCACAAAAGACAGCGTGTAAGCTGCTAAACAACTTATTTAATAATAGTTGTCTTCATCACAAATTTCTGTTTTCCAATGCTGAAAATTATGGTAAACAACAAAAAACGCGATTCAAAGCATTGAGACCACAGTAAAAAGAGCACAAAGCTTACTGGTTACCTACCCTGTTTTTTCTTGTTCGGAATGCGTAGCTTCCATGTATACAGAAAACCTGCAACGCGACAGAAAACTTAGTTTTTAATATTTCCATCACAGGACGCAGAAATAGGTTTTAGTTCTTCTTACATGCACTAACTAAGCCATACGTTTTAAGAAATCCGCAATTTTAGCGAGGAAAATGACAAAACATGTGAAAAAATTACGAAAAGTACTCACGTTCACTACACAACGGGAAATCAGCTGTTATGGCGTCGACAACGTCATGTGGACGACAAGTTGTGGACGTCTAGACATGCGCAGTAGCCTGGAACTGTGGTTTTTTGACTTCCGGTCGTTGACGTCCACGTCCTCGTTCTCTATGCTAAAGGTCGGTATTTTAAACTCATCGCCGAGAGGAATACTCGGAAAGACAGGTGACCGCTGCACTGACCCGCACGTGTCACACCACACTAACAGAGAGAGTCACGTATTCGATTTTTGTTATGTGATTTGAGATGAAAACTTGGTGGAAAGTTAAAAAGAAAAAAAACTTGCAAGAGATAGCTAGTACTTTGTTGGATTACATGTTAGCACAAGCTCCACACAGGAGTTTTTACGGTCACGACTCTCTCTATTTAAAGCGCGGTAATTTCGCAATGTACGTGCTGTTGTAATTTTACTACTAATTTAATTACAGCTCATGAAATAAAATAAATATTGCAGTAAGTTACATTCACAGTGTGTAAGTACTGATGTATGGCGTCGTGTAGTTTTTCCACTCTTCTGGAGAGGGTCACTGCCTGTGGATTAAGCAGTTGTTACCCAGGACACGTTGAAGTTGTTTCCCTAAAAGAATGCACAAGACACATCTCGCGGCATCTTCACTTGCACGGACTAAGTGCAGATAAAGTGGTTGACAGTGAATTCAAGTTGTTGTTGGCCCGAGCAGGTAATGTTGATGCATTTTGTTTTGGAATTACTGTGCTCGATAATTTTGGCCACAGATACTTCATAGCACTCGGCGACCCTTAATCTAGGTTCTGCAGAGTCGCGCTACTCCTCTGCCCTCTTGCTCCCGGGGGTGGGGGGGGGGGAGAAAGGGTCTTTTGACCAACGTTTGGGTGTAGGTGTGACGCTGCGGGTTTGACACCCTGACCCTGTCTAGGATAGAAAAACGAAATGGAATGTCGATGGTACAGACCATACCCGGTTGGGAAAGATGCGCATAAAATAATTTACCATGTTTAGGGACAGAGACCAAAACTATATCCTGTCCAGCGGCACACCCCAGTATAGACCACATTAGGCAGTAACTCTTCCTTCCGGGGGGGGGGGAGTGCCGTGCTTAGCCTTAACTCGCTCAACTGTAGCACAATATCCATCTATTGAACTTCCCCTGATGTAATCTTACTTGGCAGCAGTTTGAGGGAGCGTGACGCGGAAGCCACGCGGGCACATGCGAGAACTCGCCCACATGATACCCTTTCTCGCTTTGCTATTTGGTTTTTGCGTCGTGAGGTTGGAAGCCTAGAGTTCAAAGTATATTTATCTTTGATTTTTGGTTATTTAGGCATTTTTTCAGTAGAAGAGTCTAAGCTTTCAACCCCATGACGCAAAAACCAAAAAAGGGCTAGCTAAAATGGCAAAGCGAGAAAAGGTATCATGTGGGCGAGTTCTCGCATGGGCCTGCGTGGCTTCCCCGTCTCGCTCGCTCGAACTGCTACCAAGGAAGATTGCATTGAAGTTCAATTTCCGGTGGCTGAAATTACATCGTTCTATCGTCATGCTAAACACGACACCACCAGCCCCCTCCCCCCACCCGGAAGGGAGGGTTACTCCCTTATGTGGACTATACTGGGGTTTGCCGCTAGACAGGATACGGTTTTTGGTCTCTGTCCCTAAGCATGGTATATAATGTTATGCCCGTCTTCCCCAACCGGCTATGGTCAGTACGATCGACATTCCAATTCGTTTTTCTGTCCTAAACAGGGCCAGGGTGTCAAACCCGCAGCGTCACTCCTACACCCAAACATTGGTCAAAATAAAAATAAATAAATACACTTTATTTCAGTAGGGTGCATAATTACAGTCAAACTGTAGTCTCCCTTATGGCCCTACGTCCAGGTCGAATTGGAATTTGGAGCTGTTGGTTTTTATGGAGGGAGGAAAACCGGAGTACCCGGAGAAAAACCCTCGGAGGGCAGGGGAGTGGCGCGACTCTGCAGAACCTAGATTAAGGGACGCCGAGTGCCATGAAGTATCTGTGGCCAAAATTATGGAACACAGTAATTACAGAACAAAATGAGATAACATTACCTGCTCGGGCTAATGCATGGTTCAATTTTACCTGTTACCATCCCCCCCCCGGGCAACCCCGGGGACAAGTCCAGCCCTTCGGTCCCGGGGGTGGGGAATTGTTTGAAGCCGTCTTGTCCCGGGGGGAGGGGGGCGGGGCAAATCGAAAATAACGTCTTGTTGTTCCCTCGTTCTTGTGCAGTACGTCACTTCTCGGTTGACGCCGGACCGCGTGGAGAAGACTGCCTATTTCCAGGGAGAATCTCTAGAATTTGTAGCAGACTGGTTAGAGAAGACAATCTCTCAAAATTAAAATCTGTATTCGAAGGTACTTTTATTTTAAATTGTTAAACGAATGTGCGTTTGATGCGTACTTGAATAGTTGGCGTTCATCACAAACAAAGATTTAGTTCTTCTGTGAGCGTATTTATGTATATACTAAGACGACTTAAATAGACTCTATATGAAAACGGATGCACGGCTTTGTATTTAACAGAGGTCTCAGTCCAGTGTTCATTCTTATGAAACAAGCTAAGAAAACCTCCTTTAAAATGCTGCCATCGACTTGTTCACGGGCCTCTTGTACGTATGTGCTATATTTAGAATAAATCACTTGGCGAAAATTCTTTACTCGCTATAGCCGTATGCGGTTAAGGGTTTTTCTTCAGTTTTTTTTTCAAATATAGTCGGTGCATGTCTTTATTACATTATACATGAAGTGTCCTTCGTTCAAGAAACTCTAGAAAAGCGTTTAAGTTCTTGTCAAAATGTCTGGTTTTGCTATTGTACGGAAATCAATATCGTAATCTATGTTTTGTACACAAAACAACGTATTTGTGGTCGATGAGCAGTCCCGGGGGTGGAGAATTGTCTCTTTTTGCGTGCCCGGGGGTGGGGAATAGACCGCCAAGTGAGAACAAAATTGCAAATCCCCTGGGGTATGCCCGGGGGGGGGATGGTTACAGGTAGAATTGAACCATGCATAACAACAACTTGAATTCACTGTCAACCGCCTTATCTGCACTTAGTCCGTGCAATTGAAGATGCCGCGAGATGTGTCTTGTGCATTCTTTTAGGGAAACAACTTCAACGTGTCCTGGGTAACAACTGCTTAATCCACAGGCAGTGACCCTCTCCAGAAGAGTGGAAAAACTACACGACGCCATACATCAGTACTTACACACTGTGAATGTAACTTACTGCAACATTTATTTTATTTCAGGAGCTGTAATTAAATTAGTAGTAAAATTACAACAGCACGTACATTGCGAAATTACCGCGCTTTAAATAGAGAGAGTCGTGACCGTAAAAACTCCTGTGTGGAGCTTGTGCTAACATGTAATCCAACAAAGTACTAGCTATCTGTTGCAAGTTTTTTTTTCTTTTTAACTTTCCACCAAGTTTTCATCTCAAATCACATAACAAAAATCGAATACGTGACTCTCTCTGTTAGTGTGGTGTGACACGTGCGGGTCAGTGCAGCGGTCACCTGTCTTTCCGAGTATTCCTCTCGGCGATGAGTTTAAAATATCTTCGCTCAATCAGGAAACTGAAAATTCGTTTGTTTACAGTTTGGAATGTTGTTCTGTTGTATTGTTGCGTTTTCGGTTGGCAAGGTAGGCGGCATAGTACGTCGTTTCTCTGTGTTTTCGATGTTATCTTGGTTCAGTTGAATGACTGGATTCCTGTCTTGTTGAAATGCCGTTAAAAATCTGCTTTGTTTTAACATAATAAGACTCAGCAAGACTCAAGAAAGCAGAACTTTCTTTCATAGCTTAGGAAAAACATTGTGCGTGCATGTGTAACTAATGGTGAGCCTATCTTAAACGGCCTTTGTAATTGTTAGGAGTATTCCAGGAATTAAATCTGTAATTTGCATATAATTCTACCCGCTCAGATCACTAAACAGTAAAAATTTACTGACGGGGAAGTACTTGATTCCCAAAGCTGTAACTTTCCTGGGGAAAAGTACAATGACAGAGCTTTCTTTCTGTGTAGTCTTAATTATTGAACGATACATACCAGATGCCGTTTTAAGCTGCCGAAGTTGGCCTTCATTTTACCTTGTGATAAACAAGGTTAAGAGCGGCTCGATAAAAACGCCGCTTGAAAATGTTCGAAACGAAACATTGGCAAATTTTTTACACAGGTTTAAAGTAGAGAGGTTAAATAATGTTCGTGGTTTGTTTCGTTTTAAAAGAATCTTTTTTACGCTCTCACCGGCTTCCTAAAGTTGAGTGAGAAATTGAGCCGTTTAGAGACCCTAAAACCGCCATTTTATGCATTTTTCGAACTTTTTAAATTTTCGTCCGTTAAATAACTCGTTGGAACTTTGGATTATTTTTTCTTGAATTAGCTTACCCAAAGGGATGTTTTGGCAAAATAAAAAAAATTCGATTTTTTCTGAGTGTCTTTCGATTCTCGATATTCTCAGAAAATGGCTCTTAAGAACACACTGAAATCTTTACATGTCAAGCTTCCTATTGGTTTTGTGTCTCGTCCTTTCCATAGCTTGTCGAGACGATGGATGGGTTCGCCATGGAAATTCTCTTTTCCTGATCATTAACATTCCAACCCTGAAGTGGAGTGACGCTCGAAGAACGTGTCAGATGCTTGGAGGAGACCTGGCTATAATCAGATCAGCTGCTGAAAACAACTTCATCTTCAACTTGGTGAAGAAGCAGAAAACCTTTACAGCCTGGGGTGCGTGGCTTGGATTTGTACGCAAAGCTGACAATAAGTTTTACTGGATTGACGATACTCCGCTGGAGCGAGGATATACTGCTTGGGAAAGAGGGGAACCAAACAGTCTCAGTGAGAAGTGTGGAAACATGTTTGGTGCAGATTCTAGAGGGGGAAAGTGGAATGACCTCTCGTCCGATCTGAGTCCAGCGCAGCTGAAGTATGCCCCAGTTATTCTTTGCCAGAAAAAGGCCAACTGAGGCGGTCATATTCTTTGCGTTCCCTGTAGAACAAGGACCACGCCAGGGGTGGGCTGAGGGGGCTTTAGCCCCCCACTTTTTGGTTCCAACAAATAAATAAATAAAATAAAATAAATAAAAATAACAAACTGAAAGTTGGAAAATTCATTAGCCAGTAATTAGTTTCAGGGTTAACCGGTACTTCGTTTTCCCCAGTTAGATCTAATTTTCATATGGACCAAACAGTAACGGAATAGAAACGGAATACTCCGCCCACAAAAGTTCAAATCGCCTTGCTCCCATTTGGCTTGTTTTAATAGTTTAAACTCACTTGCGCTCTAAGGAACTGTATCATGAAGAAACGAAATGAAGATGTGACATCGCAGTTGTAGTTTCATTTGTATTTCCGCAGAAGAGTGTGAACCTGCTCAGTCTTTTAATTGCAATCGATTGAAGTTGACATTCTCGTTATCGTTTGGCCTCTAACTCTCATGAAATCTCATTGAATCCCTTCTGCTCTAAAGAGTATGAATTTTTGGCGACTCTCGTTTTTGTCTGGCCCAGCATAACGAACTGCAGTCCGTCTTCAGATAGGATTATCGGCAACAGCGTGCTTTGACATTTGCTGAAAATCAACGTCAAGCTTCTCTATATGCATGTAAACTTTGCAACTAGGATAGCTGCCGAAAGTTCTGCCGAACGATCTCTGTCGCTCCTAACGATGAGAAATAAGGCATTCATGCAGCAGTCAGGACACTGTACCGACACACTGACTTTGGTGAAATATATAGTTCATGATACTCAGCTCAGCTTTCTGAGATGGCCTTATTCTGTAATATGCCGACAGGTTTGCTTCTACAAGTCTTAAGAAAAATGCTTTTGAGTCTGAGATCTTAAATGTGAATTCGTCAAGATTTGCGGACCTTGCCGGATACGACTTAAAATATGTGTAGAGATGAAAGAACAGGCTCAGGCGCATTATTTTGGAACTATCCTGGCTATTCCTGCTCCGGTTTAGGAATAAAAGAATATCCAGAACATTGAATCCCAAAAAGAACGCGATTTTTGCTCATTCTGATAAACCAAAACATTCTGACCGCATTCCGTTCATTTTGTTATCGTTAATACACTACAGAGGGAAGGGAACAGTGTCCGTACTGAGAAAACACTAACTGTATATTGTCTTCTATTCCGGATTATACCACCAAAACGTGCCATAAGTATCAACGTTATTAATCACTGGTTAGTTCAAAGAGTTTGATACCCTTAGTTTAGCTTTGATCCTTTACTAATGGCGATATACTTCAATCAATTTATGTTGCGCATGGTCAATGTGTTTCCATGTTCCAATTATACTGCGCATGTTCTATATGATGGCCGCCCTAGATGCATTGTTAGTCACTAAAAAGAAAAAAATTCGCGTGAGGCTGTCACCCCCCCTCCCACCATACCCCGATCGAATTAGCCCCCCCACTTTAAAATAGGCCCCGCGGTCCCTGTAGAAGTTAAAACAAGCGTGGTATTGTCTTAGGATCAAAACAGGGCATTCGCTTGATTAACCAGTAAAGTTTTTGTGTACTTGTTAAGGAGCGGCGATTTATATGAGAATAAAAATAAACTGATGGTTAAAAACTGAAATGTTGCAGCAACGGTTTTCTTTTATTTAGTCAGTCAGGTATCACCTCCTGACTTTTGAATTCAGAGTTAAATTATCATTTTTTTAAAGAAATTTTTAAGAAATCTATATGGGTTTGGTCGTTTATTTAACTTCATTTTACTGTAAGGTGGTTTTTCTATAAATTTCAGGTAAAGATTTTTTTGATCACTCAAAAGCGTTAAAGTTTAAAGTGAGCGACCTTGTTTTTGCTTCGGGAAAAAAAGTAGAGTTAAAACATCGCCACCAAACCTCTTTAGCTGAGGAGCAATGTTGCAGTGTTGTTCTATAGCAATTTCAAACCGTGCAGCGAGAGAATCAATTTGTTCTTTCGCTGGCAAATCAGTTTTTCGCGTTAAAAATTGAATAATTCCAGCTCTAAGACTAAGAGAGGGAAAGGGGGAGGGGAGGGGAGGGGAGGGGAGGGAAGGGGAAACGACCTAGAGCGTTCCACTTCCGGTATCCTTTTTCTCTCGCGCCTCATGTCTAATTCACTCCTTAATGTCCCATCCCGTTTTCCTCCACCCGAGAAATCCCGCTTCCCGAGCTCCGTTTTCCCGCCTCACATGCCTTACCGCCCCATTAACTCCTTTGTCTTTTCCCGTCCAAATTTATTTAGCCTGCACGTCGACTTTGTCAATGTTGCAGCTGAATCCAGTGAAGTGGGTGAATAAAACGCAATTCTCCGTCTGTGAAAAACTAAAAGAAGTTACGTAGATGTTTAATTTCTTAAAACCCCTAAAGCAAAACGGAGCGCTGGGGACGAGAATTGTTGCAACTTATTTTTGCTGAAAGCACTTTCATTCGGTCAGTGAATAGAACTAATTCCCGCAAATCAACCCATTATTAACCAGCGGACTACGGTCCTTGTGCAGCTTGTGACGTCATCACTTTGAGTGACAGCAGATGTTTGGGTGGGAAAAGTGCCTAAACTGAAGGGATGGGATAAATTAGGCCAGAGTTACAAAAAGAAAAGTGAGAAACGTCTCCATGTGAAACTGAAAAATTTCCCCTTTCTAAAAGTTTAGGTGAAAACACCCAACAAACCTACAAAAAAACAAAACAAAGCAAATTGAGAAGCAAAAGCAACGGAACCGAGCACTAAACCCCGAAAAGACGGCCGTTAATTGTGCGCATGCCGGCCCGTAATCAAATTTGCAAAAAATGCCTCGGAAATGGAAGAGAAGTTTAGTTTCCAATCAGTGCTCTGCCATCAACAGACACTGGCCAACACGTGACCAGAAAGTGCTCAGCTCCCTCAAATAATTCAACCCTTTCTTAAAAACAATCAAAAACAACATTAAATCGAACAAACAATCCCAAATTTTACTTTGTCAGGCAGGATGGGCTCCTGCCTCGGTATGCAAATTTCCCATATCGGCAATTCGCAAATAGTCACGCAAATGTCGGCAAAATAAGAAAATCATAGGCTATGATATATCTTCTAGGCACAAGCACTCAAATTTACACGATTGCTAACTTGAAGGTTCCGGTATTGTACATGGTTGCTCTGTCTGAGCTGAAACTGAATGAAAATTCAAAACACGACGAGGTTGTCATGTACCAAAATATGCTGCATGCTTGAATCCTTTCCCATTTCAGGTGGTATCCGGAAATATTCTCTTCGCATTTGTCATCGATTTTCTGCGTAAAAAACCTTGGGCAATTAAGAGAAATACCTTCAGTTTCATTCCTTAGAATAAAGATATAAATAAAACCGTTTATAAACAAAGGAGTATTTTGTAATTTAATTTAGTTCCAGAAGTGTTAAAATTGAGATTAGCAGCAAATTCTATCTCTAAACAGCAGCGAATTTTAAAACGAAGAACATATATTATAAAACTAGTAAGATCCTTTGATGTCAATGCCAGAGATCAATAAAACGACATAAGTATTAAACAATGAATGAATAAACTGAAAATCGTTAGGGGCCAACCATTTAACTTCTGAGGGGGGGTTGGGTGATTTTGAAAAAAATATCCTGCAAGTGCATATGGGTAAGAAAAAAGTTCCTGCACAAGACTATTGTCCAAAAAAAATTCCCGCACGTACAGTCGGCTGGAAAAAAAATTCTGGCAAGATGTTTCCTGGGTTGACACATTGAACTTTATCAGCAGACTGTTAAAAGATTTTAGCATCTGGACTTGGGTAAGAGGGATTCATAGCACAATAATCTGTCCCCCTCAGATTGCCTTTTCGTTACATTTATAGCACCTGAGGTTACCAATCTTGATACATGTTCTCTGAACTGCAAGATCAAGGCTGATGTTGTGATTTGAAGAACAATGTTTTCAGTGCACTCTAAATCAAGAATGCCAGAGTAGCTGTTGGAACATGAAGTTAACTTTATTAACTATCTATATGACACAAAACCGGAATGAGTTCTCCTGTAACATTAGCCTGAACGCTTGTCAAGTAAACGTGTAGGGATAGGAGGTTTGTCTTTTAATATAGAAAGTGTCGTATGCCTTGCATACTGTATGTATTCCCTCTCTTGTGGAATATTAGTTGACAAGCTCGTTACGTCCAGAGATTCAAGTATTGCGCTCTCTGGAACTTTAGTCCTGTCAATGAAATTAATGGAGTCAGTTGACTGTATCAGTCTTTCAGATACGACTTCTGTTGTTGTGCTAAAGGGTGGAGTAGTATGGCAACAAATGCTGATAACCTCTCTGTTGGACCTGAAACTCCCGAGGTCTCCCAATTAAGTCGGTTTGTGGATTTTCGTAAGGGTATAAAATACTGGAATTCAAGGCGGGTTTGGTGTTTGACAAAGCCATTTTTCAGTCATTTCGTTAATGTGGTGTTCATTGTGAAGTACTGTAATCAATTGTTGTACTTTGCGGGATGTATCTTCATTCCTGGGTACTGCAAGAGGCCTCAGTAGTTTTCCATGTTCGTGCATGTTGTCTAATTGAATTTGTCCCTCGTTTTTTCCCAAGAAAGTCTGGGATGAAGCCCGAATAAAGTTTGAATGTGAGGAAAATGATGAGAAATCATCATCCAGTTTTCGGATGGATGTGATCTGGGGATATCTGTCATCATTGAAGCTAGGGAATGGTACCCATAAATTTGGTAGGATAAATGACGTGGCCAAAACAGTTTTTATTCTACCACATTCAAATGCCGGTGAAGAGAGAGTTGTGTCTCTTATAAGGAAAACAAAACAGCATTTCGGCAGCATCTCTCCAGGTGGACGGTACGTTGGCCTTTTTGCTCACTATCAAAATGGCCAACAAAAAGTCATCTTTTGAACCACCTGCGGATTTGTTGGCCACTGCAAAGAAAGCTACTTGAAACTACAACAAAGAGCATCATCAACGCTGTTTTTCAGCGTTATGGCATGTTAATTTGACTTCTGGATAAGTCAGAATGTTAAGAAAGAGCTGATATTAGTCCAATTAAAAGAAAAATCTGGAATCTAAATAGTTACTTTCGAAGGGTCACATTTCCGCTCAGAATAAAGGAAAACACGTCTTAACTACTTCAATTTTTCAAAAATTTCTGGGGGAGCATGCCCTCACACCCCTCTACAAAGATGACACCGTCAAAGATCTCACTCTTTGGCAACAATTAAGCAACTTAACAGCTCTGTGCAGATTATTTTGGGGATTTGTAATGTGTACTTCAGCTGTGAGTTGGATTAAACCCTTTCTAGATAGCTCTCTAAAGCAAGTTATTGCTGTACTGGTGGTTATCAGTTTGATTTAACAAGGAAAGGATGTGGTTCGTTATCTTCCCGTAAAATATGTACTGAGAGCGCATTCGCACTATGCACTGTACTGTTCTGTAGCTCTATGCATGCACTAGGTACTGTACTGTAGGCACATTTGCCTTGCAAAATGACTTAAGTCCAGGAAAAGGTCTGACTCTTTTCATCAGTGGGAAGGGGTCACCTCGATGTTTTACATTCGGTGTTAAAATTAATGTACTGCATTATAAAAATCAGATCCAGATCCTTAACCTTTTATAATTTGACTTATAATGAAGCCCTACTAACTCCATCCACACACCAAAAAAATTTCATGCAGAACGTTGGAGGGAGAAAAAAATATCTTGCAAGCACATACCCCAAGAAAAAAAATTCATGGGGAATTAAGGGGTTAAAAAAACATTCATGCCTATACCAAATCACCCAACCCCCTCCCTCCTCAGAAGTTCAATGGCTGGCCCCTTATTGCGACTTGATTGCGGCTCTCGCCAAACATCAGTTTACCGTTAAGTTTACCGAATTATCGGTTGACTTGTTGTCGATCATTCTTGGCGAAAGATACTTGTTCGTCTGCTGTTCTTTTTGTTTCGTAAAACGCGGAAACAATCACTACTCTGTTCATATTATCAATACTAGCTGAAGGTCGTCAAATGAAAATTCCGAGACATGATGTGATAAAACGGAATACATACTTCACTGTTGCTGTACTTCTCTGCTCCAGGTGAAAGAAAGCTTTCGTCAAACCGAACGCCATACTCAGGAGAGAAAGAAATGGTAACAATTCTCCTAGAACGACGAAAATTTATTAGAGCAACACATTTTACTCCGTCAGACTTTTTCCTTGGTTGTTTCTTGGCGATGGCGGGCGCATCGAAATTGTGAGCGAGTCACGTAGACAATTTACTTCCGTTGACAGCTCTATTGTTAAAGGGCCAATCAGATTGCGAGATTCCCGCGGCCAAAATTTGGCTGCCTGCACATGGTTCTGTGAGAGATTGTATCAGGCCCTAAAATAGCGAGCGACCAACGTAAGAGAACATGAGAGCGATGCTAAAAATTCGGCCTGATCGCAGGTTATATGACGGATAATATTCCACTTACACAGTGGCTGATTTAGCCATTCCGAGTAGGCCTCCGGTTTAGCTACTGTCTTTGTTGGGCAACGTGCCTCAACGTGGGCAACGTGCCTCACCGTTACCTGAGAGGGTGGGCATTGCTAAATTGACTGACACACCGGTGTGCGACACATGCAGACTGCAGACTTGCAGACTTGCAGACTTGCAGACTTGCAGACTTGCAGACTTGCAGACTAGCAGACTTGCAGACTAGCACTGACTAGCAGACTTGCAGACCTGCAGACCTGCAGACTTGCAGACTCAACATACCGACCTTTCCTACTTCATTTTCAAACTAACGTTGAGCAAACTCCGCTGTTTCCACATCGCGTGCTTGCCGCTCGGCATGCTTTAAATGACCCTTTAAAAGAAAGCCTTTATAGGCCGTTGTTTTGAAGGCTGAACTTAGCAATATTCGCCTCTCTTCAATCATTAGACAAATATACCAAAGTCCCCCCCCCCCGGGCTCATTTCTGTGCTCAGTTTCGGCGATTAAATATAAAGAGCCAGCTACATAACGAATAGGATTTACAGCGGACCAGTTAAATATTGATAGTTTTCCGGGCATCTCGCAGCAATAATTGCTAGCCACCTTGAAAAACGCCCGAAAAAGGGACTTCCATATGAAACGGGCTGGCCAGTACGGTGTTTAGGACGGAACGCCAATGCTTTTACCAACTGAGGTTCGCTTAGTGCTGCGAGTAAGGAAGTAAATAAAGTAGAAGAAAGAAACGGCGTTATTGGAATTAAAATTTTGACTGCCTGGTTTGGAATGGTATCTTTTAGGGGCCAAATAACCTTGAGCCACACCAGTCAACTCGCTTACACAGCTGTTATACATAGAGGACATAGAACCGTGCATGCAACTTTCAACTAGTGTTTTATTAATTTTAGATAGCACAAATCCGTATGTTTACACAACTAACAAGCTTCGGAATCGCACCACAATGATGTGGAAAACAACGATGTTTGCTCAACGTTAGTTTAAAAATGAATTAGGAAAGGTCAGTATGTTGAGTCTGCGAGTCTGCAAGTCTGCAGGTCTGCGAGTCTGCAAGTCTGCAGGTCTGCAAGTCTGCAGGTCTGCAAGTCTACAAGTCTGCAAGACTGCAGTCTGCAAGTCTGCAGTCTGCATGTGTCGCACACCGCTGACACACTACTCCTCCGTGTTCATGTCTTCTAGCTGTTCGCAGATGCCTATCACCCTCAAGCGGTTACTTTCTAGTACTAGCTCCTGCTGTCCGATAGCAACGGCCACCCAAATGTAGCTACTACTAGTCTAAAAGTAACAGAACCGAGCAGCCACTTTCAGAATTTTATGAGAATTTTCCAGTGGAATGCTTCTAACCTACAATCTTATGGGATCATCGTCAGGTAATACTCAGCGAAGGCGTATAATTCATTTGTTATAGATTTACCAAACATACAGCTGCAGTCTTCCATACGGTCCTTTATAGTATGCACCCTTGCTAGAAAGGAGACTATACATAAGACTACGTTTTTCTTAACGCTAACATGGATTGTATCAGTCAACTCCCTAGCTTGCTGCAGCCAAAATATCCCCATGCAGTGGTATTCACTTACAAATGCCCTCAAGACACTTCATTTCGTTTACCTAAAAAAGAACTGATGTCAATCAAAGAAACACCGTTAAAAATAATTTTAAATTTTGATGGCACTTCAGGTGCATGGAACCAAACTGTCATGACCGATATTTTAATTATTAAGATAGAGAAAAGAATAATGTGAAAATCTAATAGCCAGTTTGAACTTTAAAGAAAACGTAGCATTCAGAATAAACAAAAACAGGCCAGAATTGGACACTTTTACATTTATTTTAGTCAGGGTGATCCCTTCAGCATTTATAAACAAAATATATCATATATATGTAAAGGAAAATTGGGCATGCTGCATGTATTAAACGGCATAATTAGAAGGCGGCGCTCATGGGCTGATTACTGATGCATCAGTGAGCTTGAAAGAACTTAGTTACGGAGTTTCTTTAATTGACGTACACCAAACCTGAACTTGAAGTGAATGATAAAATTACTGCTGTAAACCTGACATGCATTTTGACCATTTTATCGCAGGAGAATTCTAGAAATGATAAAAATTGGACTCTGTTATTGAGAATTCACAAATTGTTTTAAACGAATTGTTGCTCGCCCAAAGTGAATGCAAGTAATTATTATTTTAATTATTAGCTTAGTTATTAAATTTTATTTTCGTGCCACTCCATCACCGCGAGATATTTTGCACACCCGTTTTTGTTACATCAATGATGCGTGAGGTGAAGGAAAACTGTGTAACTTCCTTACAATAAGGAAGGCAGCCTGTTTTTCTAACTTAAAATTTTGGTGGTTGCCATAAATTCATCAAATTCATTTAGTATAATTACAAGTTACTTTAGCAACCAGGCAACTTTGTTTGCAGTCGTTTCACTCCACTACACCCGTGACATAATTATTTTGCACACGCGCTTTCATTGTATCAATACTGCGTGGAGGTTAAGGAATAGTGCTAGGAAATTCATTTCCTGCCAGTCAAAAATTTTCTCATTTTCCAACTCAAAGTTTCAGTGCCTACCAAACCAAGCTTGACTGGATCAATCGATTATTTTTGGATCTGAATATTGAATTTCGTAATGTCCAAAGAATATATTACGTTTAATAGACTGCAACGTGAAAATTGTTCTTGTTTAAGTATAACTGTATACGTCAGCTCTCCACCACTGTCACTGATGAATCATTGTATAAAGCAATTCTTTTTCACAGACGCTTTCAGTCCTCAAGGTGTACACATTCAGGAGAACAATTCACTGATCAAAAGTCCGGCTTCAGTCACGTCTCAAGCATGTTTCGAAAATCGAGCTTCCTTTTAATCGCCTTCATCTTGGTTTCGAGTGGTTCTGCAAACGGCAAACTTCAAAATGCCAGTTCTAATTCAGCGCTCAGCGAAAAAGCGCCTCAGTCGATGGATCAAACGTTTAACATCAACAATTGGGGTCTCGGAAAGGCCGACCGTAAACTGTTGACCGAGATGAAATCCAAAATCGACTCTCTGTATGAGAACTCTGGCAAAGGTAAACCAAAAGGGCAATTGTCAGAATTGTTGGAAGTGTGTTGGATTTATTAACCTAGATCATATACACATATACTATCGATATACTTTCAGTAGCTTCAGTGTACACCAAAATCTTCACGTCAGAGTCGGCCATATCGAATTCTATGTTTCATCTTGTTCAATAGCTTGTCGAGACGATGGATGGGTTCGCCATGGAAATTCTCTTTTCCTGATCATTAACATTCCAACCCTGAAGTGGAGCGACGCTCGAAGAACTTGTCAGATGCTCGGAGGAGACTTGGCTATAATCAGATCAGCCGCTGAAAACAACTTCATATTCAACTTGGTGAAGAAGCAGAAAACAGTGACACTGAACAGACTGAATGGTGCATGGCTTGGATTTGTCCGCAAATCCGACAATACGTTCTACTGGATTGACGACACTCCACTGGCGCGAGGCTATACTGCTTGGGGAAGAGGGCAACCAGACAACTTAAATGGCAATGAGAATTGCGGAGACATGTTTGGCACATCCAGCGGCGGACCGGGAAAGTTGAATGACCTGTGGTGCGAAATGAATCCAGCGCATCTGAAGTCTGCCCTAGTTATTCTTTGCCAGAAAAAGGCCAACTGAGTCCTTCATATGCTTCACGCTCCTCGCAGAAGTCATATTTGTAAAACATGCAAGTGTTGTCTCAGGATCAAAACGGGGCATTCGCTTGATTTGTGAGTAAATGAGCTTGACACGGTAGTTAAGCTGCAAAGCGGTCGAAATAAAATGGTGGTTAAAAGTCGTGAAATGTTGAAACAATGTTTCCTTTATTCAATTTAGTTCTTACCGCCTGGTTGAGCATAAAATAATTTATTTTCTACAAAGACATTTTTCGAAATTTATATGGGTTTGGTCGTTTATTTAACTTCATTTTAGTAACGGTTGTATTTGCATAAATTTCAGGCAAACATTTGACATATTTTTTTTGATTACTGAAAAGCTTCAATTATCGCCATCAAATAGAGAAATAACTGCAGTGCTGTTCGAAATTTCAAACCGAGCAGTAACAGTTGTTCTTACCACTTTCGTTTGTAAATCAGATCGCCGGATTTTTCGGTTTAAAATTCTAATCTATAGTTCCAGCTCCTTACAGCCAGAGAGAACAAAAGGGGAGGGAGAGAAAGGGAAACGACGTAGAACTTCCGCTTCCGGTATCCTTCCGGACCACTCTCCGCCTCATTTACTGACTGTCCCGCTCCCGTTTTCTGCCACCCGAGAAACTCTGTTTTCCCGCCTCCTATGCCTTCCTTTATTTTTTCTTGTCCAAATTTGGTTATCCTATTCGTCTTTGCCAAAGTCGCAGCTGATTCTGATGAAAAGGACAATTAAAATGCAATTCTTCATATGTAATAAAATGGTCAGGTGAATAATTTATTTCTCAAAACCCCTTAATTCCTTCGGGGCCCAGGGGACGAGAATTGTTTCTTAATTCGTTCACGGCACAGTACTAATCCCCGCGAAGTAAACATCCAATCAACGGCTTTCCATCATCGGCCAGTCAAAAATGTGGCCAGAACCTGTGCAGCTCCCCCTATAATTGAATCCTCTCTCCCAAGAATACTTACTGGTGAAATTAAATTGGACAACAAATACTGAATTTTAGTTTAAAATGGAAAATTACTGTATTCTAAACAAATCAGTATGTTAGTAGCTTTCAATGAAATTGAATTAATTACACGAAATCAAAAGTTTAATAACACAACTTTGACTGACTCAAAGTTTCCATATTATGAATCAAAGTTAAACTTCGAGGGTAGGTATTCCTCTTATACAGTGGCTAATTTATATTAGGTTACATCTCCTTGATACATTTTAAACCTCCAAGGTAGCTAACAAAACAATTCTGTAGAGTACCAGTTAGCCAAAAATATGCCCAAAAAGTTGCACGTAAACACTGAATCTAATATCCTAGTTCATTATGATGCGCACATAGTATATATTTAGCTTTTAATTGGAAACTTGACAATTCTTAATTTTAAATGGTTTGCAATTACAGATGCAAAGCGGCCCCTCTGTGTTGGTCTTTACCATCGACAAGTTTTAACTCAATAACATTGTTAACCAAAGGCAATCGATTATTAGCTTACCATAAGTATACAAAGTATTCTGAAATAAACTGCTCCCTAAAGTAACGCTTACTCGTAGCGTTAATTTTGGGACGTTTTTAGTATGCTGTCCCAGGTTCTAAAACAGTAGGAACTGCGAAATATCAAATAATGATGATGATGATGATGATGATGATGATGATAACAAATGCACGGGGATTGGAGAGGGATTCAGATCCCCCGCCTTATTTTCACCGTCCCTTTCTAATCTTCGTCAACCCTACCATGTGAGAACCTGGAAAAGGCTACGTTTTCAATTTATTTATTTACTACAGTAATATGAAGGAGGCTCGAAAGGGTATTTAGCCGCAAGAGCGCGTAGCCTACACACGACATCGCTAGAATGCACTTGTCAGCTAAGTGAATCCAAATTTCTATTAATAAGTCGCGCAAGCAAACTACCGGAAGTTAAATGCCGCGTGAAATCGCGCAAACCGGACATAAAACTTGCACGAAACATTTCTTTTTATCTGGAAATTTTGCTCAGTGACCATCCTAATTTTTTGCAGGCATGTAACACTAAGTGTGCCAATTCAGATAGAAGCTTTCGGAAGAAAGTTATTCAGTGGAACTTTTTGTAATTCAAAAAATGGCTTTTTCGATATAACTTAAGTTCTACTAAAAAACTTTTTGCCATACCGTCAGAGAAGTTAAAGAATTTAGGGAGTTTTCTAAAAATGCAATAAAAAGGGTAGGTCACCGACTTAGTTTTTTGGATAATTGGCGAAAACTGAGATTTGGGGGCTCTTTTTGTGGGCCTTTAGGGTTGTCATGGTAACGGCTATGACATCACAACCAGCCCGACAAAAGAGTTGTCAAGATATTCATAGATTGCCCACATGCTTAGAAATACTTCCTTGAAATCTTTCCTTGTTTCAAAAGGTTTATAACATTTAAAAACCCTTTCGAGCCGCCTTAAACAAGCTCGACCCTTTTGAATGTGACGGCTCCGCTACCCCGCCGAAAGTAAATCGTTCAATCGAAAATACTGAAGCGACTTCTTCAAAGCAACCTTAACAACAATGTATTGCCGTCTGTACAGACGGCTAGTGGGGAACTTTCTCGTTACATATTTGGCTTTTCTGCCTTCATACGTCTTTTTGAGGATTTCAAAAGTGATATGTCGGCGTGATCGTAGTCCTTATCTTGTTACTTGTCTTTATTTATCCAACAATCAATTCCAATAGCTTCCATGCCTACCTGCAAACCCACGGGCAGTCTCAGTTTTTGAAAAACAAATTGGCAAATGCCCCACTGTGGGTACAAATGCCACGGGGTAAACTAAAACCCGACACTCGGGCCTGCAACGTGAACACGGGGTGGGATGGGCACTGCTGGAATTGACTGACACATCACTTCCCCGTGCTCACGTATTCTAGCTGTTCGCAGATGACTATCACTCTCCTGCTGTCCGAATGTAACGGTCAACAGAAAGTAACTCGTATCACTGGTTTCAAAAGTAACAGGACCGGCCTGCTACTTTAAGAATTCCATGATGAGAATTTTCCAGTGGAATACTTTTAACCTACGATCTTATATGCAATCATCGTCAGGTAGCAACAGCGAAAGACCTCCTACCACTGTAATAAGTCAGCCGCTGAAAACAACTTTTAAAGATGGAATCCATCAGGAAATTGAGTAACCAGTGGACAAAAACCTTGTACCAGAATAATTGAAAGTTTATCGCATTCTTTTTGACACTTTTTAAGAGCTATCGACGTAATTAGTTATCTGTAATAACAATTTCTGTAATAACCCCAAAGACAATTTCTTATGGGAGCCCGTGAAATTAAATTTCAAATTTCACAGGAATTGTGTAAACACGGGTAAAATAGGTAAATTTTTATGCGCAAGATTTCATTTTGTGAAATTTGAAATTTATTTTCTCGGGCTCCCATAAGAAATTGTCTTTGGGGTTATTACAGATAACAAATTACATCCATAGCTCTCAAAAAATGTAAAAAAGAATGCGATATGCTTTAAATTATTCTGGTACAAGATTTTTGTCCACTGTAAATTAAAATTACTCAATTTCCTAATGGATTCCGTCTTAATATTTGACTTGGTGAAGAAGCAGAAGACTATTATAACCTGGGGTGCGTGGCTTGGATTCGTCCGCAAAGCTGACAGTAAGTTCTACTGGATTGACGATACTCCACTGGCGCGAGGCTATACTACTTGGGCAAGCGGGGGACCAAAGAATACCGGCTCTAGGATGAACACAGCTTAAGGTAGTTTGTTCTGTTGTTTCTCCACACCTCAGCAGCATATTGTACGCACGTTACATCCGCACAAAACACAGCTATAAGGCACGTTCTGTAAAGTGTTTTTGATGATAAAAATGCTTTTAAGATAACGTTTAAAAGAAGTGCGGAATATATTGGTTGAGAGATCATTGACAATACAGGTTCTTGGATGTTAGTGCTTAAGCATTAATGGGTGGGGGGGGGGGGATTGAAAAGGGTTGAAAATAGCAGAGGAGCTAACTGAGGAAAGAAAATTCCGAGGAAGGTTGATTCATGTTCTTCTCTGTTGGCGGAAAATGGAAAAACGGAGCTGAAAATGGAAGAAATTGTTTTCAGGCACTTCTATCATTTGCCTACTTACCCATCGCCTGACTGTAATTTTCCACAGTAAAATATAAGTTCTTGAGAGGTAGTACTTTATATTTATTATCAACGATAATCGCCTAACTAAAATAAACCTTAAGAGACGACAAATCAAATGTGGATGTTTATTGATTGATTAATTGGCGTTGAAAGTGTGCCTATGATAGTCAGTCTGAGACGATAAAAATCTTATCTTCAGTGTTCAAGCAGTGAAGTCTGCTGCAAGGTGTTAGAGTAGAGTTGATCGTTTTGCAAAGCTTGTGATGTTATTTTGCCAATGTCAGTGCATATTAATCAGCTCGTCTGGCGGGCCATTCAAGCGTGAACGTTCAATAAAAGCGCCTCTTTTTTACAGACACTTTCAGTCCTCAAGGTGTACACATTCAGGAGAACAATTCAAAGTCCGGCTTCAGTCTTTTAAGCATGCTTCGAAAATCGAGCTTCATTTTAATCGTTTTCATCTTGGTTTCGAGTGGTTCTGCGAACGGCAAACCTCAAAATGCCAGTTCTAATTCAGCGCTGAGCGAAAAAGCACCTCAGTCGATGGATCAAACGTTTAACATCAACAACTGGGGAGTTGGAAAGGCCGACCGTAAACTGTTGATCGAGATGAAATACAAAATTGACTCGCTGTATGAGAAATATGGCAAAGGTAAATTAGTCGTTTTGCACAATTTCAAATTCATTTGTTTTAATAGTGGCAATTTGCACTTTTAGCGTGGAAATGTACTAAGTGTAAATGTACTAAGATTTCAGTGTAGGATTTCGGGCTTCTTATATTACGATTTTGATATAGTTTGTGCAGAAGACGGATGGGTTCGCCATGGCAATTCTAGTTTCCTGATCATAGACATTCCAACCCTGAAGCAGAGCGACGCTCGAAGAACGTGTCAGACGCTTGGAGGAGACCTGGCTATAATCAGATCAGCCGCTGAAAACAACTTCATCTTCGACTTGGTGAAGAAGCAGAAAACCTTCACAGTCTGGGGTGCGTGGCTTGGATTTGTACGCAAAGCTGACAAAAAGTTCTACTGGATTGATGATACTCCACTGGTGCGAGGCTATACTGCTTGGGGAAGCGGGGAGCCAAACAATTCAAATGGCGATGAGAATTGCGGGAACATGTTTGGCGCGGAAGCTAGAGGGGGGAAGTGGAATGACTTGTGGTGCGAAGTGAATCCAGCGCGTCTGAAGTCTGCACCAGTTATTCTTTGTCAGAAAAAGGCCTAATGAGTCGCTTCCCCGTAGGATCCCGTAGAAATCTTTGGGAAACAAGAAACATGTTGTCTTAGGTTTAAAACTGGGCATTGGCTTGATGTAGTAGTATATGAGCTTGTACGGTAGTTTTAAAGCTGCTGACCTGGATGAGAAATCAAAATAAAATGGTGGTTGCAACTTGAGAAGTGTTGTTTAAATGTTCTCCTTTATTAAATGTCTTATAGGTCTTTACCTACATTTCTTGAATCGAATTTTTTTCCATTTTGTATTACCGAATTGCAGCAAAGAATATTTTTACTTCTCACTTCAAGTAGAAAAGGTTTGAAGTTTCAGAAACAGCTACTACCAGCGATTCTGTTTTAACTTCGGATATTTTTAAAAAAATTAAAATATCGCTCGCCGTCAAAGGTGTTTAGGTGGGCAAAAACAATTTCAGTGTTGTTCGCAATTTTTAACGAAGTTAAGAAATTCAGTGTTCCTTGCCATTTGTACTAAACGCTAGAATTTCCGTTTGAAAATCCAGTGATGTGCGTTAGGTGTCAAGCGTCAATTCTACTCTATACGGACTGGAAGAGACAAGTGAGTTGGTGGAGGGAAAAGGAGGGAAAAATTCCCTTTTCTAGCATCCTTCCGGGATTACATCGCGTTTCATGTCCACTTACGTCGATCCCGAGAGTTTCGTCCTGTTTTCCGAAATCCCACTTCTCACCATATCAGTTCTCCTTGGTTTTTTTATTTTTTTATTTTTTATTTTTTCATGCTCCAAACGAAGTAAATGAATGAAACTCTTGTGGGATCTGGAGATCTTTAGCACAGTTTGAAACAGTTAATTTGTGATATTTACATTTTTCTAATAAACGCGGGAATAATGAAATTAGGCTATGCAACTGTCGCGAACAATCCAGAGTGCACGCTTCGAAAGCGCTCGTTATGTTTCGGATGAAGGTGTCTCAAAACCAACGTACCTTGAGTAATCAATATTTTGATAGAATTGTTCAAACGCCGGCGAAGTCAAATCAACAACATTTTGAAAGTGTAAGACTTATCCTCCAATTTGTCTCTATGTTTTTGTATCGAAGGTATATTACTTTCACCTCTGCTCCTTTTGACGGTATGTATTCTGTCACTTGTTATTTTTTTGCGTGATTTTCTCGATTTTGTGGTATTTTGTTTATACTTGAGATCGCGTTTTGTCACATACAGTATAATCCAATGGTTATTTGACCCACAAGCTCACACAACCAAGAGATTGCGATAAGCATCTCATTTTGGTAGTATCAATGGTGATGGAACGACACAATGTGTTGTGATTGTTAATGAAATCGTGCATGGTATTACGGGGCTACGTTATAGCGGGGTCTTCGATACAAAGGGTTCTTCCACCGTGTAATTTGAAGCCACACTAGTACGCCTCAGCGTAGCGTTTATATTTATGTGTATCTTTGTGTTCATTGTTACTGGGATTTTTCTAGAGGTCAGCTTGAACTGTATCAACTATGCAAGAGCATAGAGAGAAATTTCAAATAGGTAATTATTGACAAGCAGATCAAGTTTTCTATGGAATTAATGCAATTAAAGACATGCTTAGGGGAACCTGTTTGATTTAAACATCACTTTACTCTAATTGCATTCCGGCTCTAGGCTGAACACAGCTTAAGGTAGTTCAGTTGTTCTGTTTGTTTCTCCACACCTCAGCAGCATATTGTACCCACATGAATATCCGCACGAAACACGGCTATAAGTCACGTTCCGTAAAGTGTTTTTTGACGATAAAAATGCTTTCAATATAACGTTTAAAAGAAATGCGAAATATATAGGTCGAGAGATCATTCTTGGGTGTTAGTGCTTTTAAGGGACTGAAAATAGCAGTGGAGTTAACTGAGGAAAGAAAATTCCGAGAAAAGTTGATTCATGTTCTTCTCTCTTGGTGGAAAGTGGAAAAACGGAGCTGAAAATGGAAAAAATGTTTTCAGGTACTTCTATCATTTGCCTTCTTACCCATCGCCTGACTGTCCTTTTCCACAGTAAAATATAAGGTCTTGAGAGGTAGTACTTGATACTTATCACCGACGATAATCGAGCACCTAAAATGGAATTTTAAGAGACGGGAAATAAACTATGGATGTTTATTGAATGATTGGCGTTGAAAGTGCGCCTGTGATAGTATGCGGAGACGATAAAGAAATCAAGCAGTGAAGTCTGCTGCAAGGCGTTGGAGTCGATCGTTTTGCAAAGCTTGTGAAGTTATTTTGCAAAAATCAGTGCATTATGAATTATTGGATGTCTCATTGAGCGTTTGTAGAACGGCTCACCCTATGTCATCACGGGCGGTGTCTCTGGCTTTTTTTTTTGGACACTTCAAGTAGTGCAGAAGCAATGACGTTTTCTGGAAAAGCGTGGTCAAATTAACAAATATATCCCATGTTGCCGTGCGTCCGTTAAGTAAAAGATCATAGATGACGTCAAAATGTGGTAAGAACAAAAAAAAAGTGGCACACGAGCCGTTAGGCGAGTGTGTCACTGATGTTCTTACCACATTTTGACGTCTTCTGTGATCCACTACTGAACAGACGCAAGGCGACCTGGAATCTATTTGCTTTATATAATAAAGAGACAAAAAAATTGCCAATTATGACGTCATCTATGCGTCTGTCCTCTAATAGATCACAGCTAAGAACCAATTATAATGCGCATATAATTCAGCATATTAAATATAATGTACATTTGACATGCACGACGAACCAGTCATGCAAGAAAAAAACGACTTGTCAAGATTGGCCTTTGAAGCTTTTTGTATGTATTACAGTATAATCCTAATAACTCGAAATGTTAGGTAAAACACATTAAAACGTTTAGAGATATCGAGTCATCGGAAGTGTAAATGAAGGTAAAAAGAAGGTCAAATGCTTTTGATAAGATTTAGCGAGAATTTCGAGATGCAAGTGGCCTTCACGAACTGTGAAAACCTTCAGTTTCCGACTTTTTAAAATAGCAATCAAAGTATTTTGTACCAGAACTTATTAAAAGCCACGAAAATTTAAGCTCACCCCAAGTCCGCGTGCGGACCGTTTATTTGTTGGAAGTTACTTAGCTCTGTTTACTTAGCTTGTTTTGTAACGACATTTGCAAGCGTTTCGTTGAAACCCACGGAAAATAGCAACGATGTTAAAAAGACCCAGTCTAATGTGAAAATAATTACCACGCTGGACCAAATTGCCAAAAACAAATCGAGAAGCAGCTGGACGAAATAAGGAGAGAAATCCTGGAAGAAATCAGAGCATTGAAAAGAAACGAAACTGGCGGCCTAGGTGAAAAAGGTTTGTGATAGACCCTACTGTTATTATTACTGTCCACCGTGCTTTGTTTGTTGTCCCTGTGTCTCACAAAAAGAACAGTCAGCCGGACTCAACTTGTTGTAGGAAACCGGCAAACGATTGCATTTAGAGTATTTCAAAAACCTAATTTCTGAGAAATTAGATTTCTGAGAAATATTGATATTACAACTGAACACATGGCTTGTCTGTAACCATGTTGACGATGTTGTGTGTCGATTGTATGTATAACTAAGTTTATATTGGTTTATATGGTGATCCTTTTGTACAACTTTAAATGCTTTATATTATACTATCTTATATTATTACAAAAAAGTTGTAATTGCTCAGCAAAATAAAACTCGTTGAAATCATTGTGTCTTCCACTTAAGTTGTCTCGGACACACATCGCTAAGGGACCAGTTATTATTTATGGAGAGGGGGGAAGGGAAAAAACGTGGGGAGGTCAAGGATATTTTAGAGTGGTTAGATTGGGGGGGGGGGGCTTATTTTTTTTAATTAAAGAAATAGGGGGCCATCCTTTTTAGGTTCTTCTAGATATCTTAATTATTTGTGTTTGTGTAGAAGGGGTAACTTCAAAAAAGAAAAATAATTTCAAGGATCCAATTAGGGAAGAGGGATATTAACCCAGTTGAAAAAAAAAAAGGAAATCGCTTCTAACTTAAGTCTAATGATCTTCTTAAATTCTATGGCTATTTCACACTATGATGAAGACCAATACCCATCCATCCCAACCTAACACAGCCTGCTTTAGTGAATGATTTTGGCTGGAACACATTTCCACCTTACAAATAATAATTGTGTCTGTTTAATAGCCTAATATAATATATAGATTTAGCCATGCCTAAAAGCGGAGCCGCCAACTAATAAAGTGGTGCTCATTTCTCAAAAATAGTCCTGATAGTACAGCCATATCATGCCAAAAAATTGCCGAATTGTGCACTTCGGGGTAAAAGCACCAAACTCGGCACAATGATAGTACTAGATGGACTGATCATATTTAGCTAAAGACCCCATCCAAATACACACAGGGGGAGGCACAATGTGCCCTTGGGGGGGCACCTCGCCGTGGAATGCACAATCATGTTTCGTATAATATCTGAAAATCAACAATTGTATGGAATAAAAATACATAATTATACAACGTTAATGTTATTTAATCTAATGTTAACCTTTAAACCATGTACAAGAATTAACCTTTTTAGAGGATACATCTGCAGCACTGTCAAATGCTACAAGTGTTAGTTTAAGTGCAATGATGTAGACAACCATGTAAGGTCAGGAGGGATGTCCAATACACCCGCACCGTAACGGACTGTGAGTCTAAGGTTTCGGTCCGTATAGATCATTCGGACCGTGAACCTCACACAGTCAGGCCAGTAGGCAGCATTGAGGCAACCAAGGCAGTTGCCTCAGTAAAATATTTTCCTTTTGGTTAAAAACTTAAATAAGAAAATAAATTATTTACTAATATAACATGTTTCTGACAGTAAACCACGCCATCGGTACAGTAAAGTTTGATAACCTCAGTTAATACTTAAGACGTTGCTTCACTACCAGATGCTATTTCCTGCTGCATTGAGCTGCTTTTTCCCAATATATCAACAATCCTTCAGTTCATCCTTACAGCAAATATTGCATAAAATGGGACGCCAGTGGTGTTAGGAGAATTGCTTTAGCTTTCTCCAAATAAAAGCGAGGCCTTAAGTAGAGAGTACACCTCAGCACTAGTAGACTTGAACTGATGCACTTGAACGAGATTGATATTTTCTTCATCACGAATGCTGAAATAACATTTTAGAGCTTCTAAAATTTCATTTCTGAATGAAACCGTTCGACTTTTAAAGAGAAGAACTGATAACAAACATAAATGCTGTTAAATTCAGTTGGATTTTGATTATGTTTTGGGGAAAATACCACCAGGAAAACGCTAAAAATGGCATTTTCGAGCGTCTAGAAGCTCGCGCATTCAGCGCTTCGCAATTGCCTCGGTTATCAAAAAAGTTTGGCTACGGCCCTGCACACGGTCCGTTTTGAAGAGTTGACTTTCTCTTTCGTGCGTCTTGGTTGCTTTGTCTTGCCTTGGACAGTTCGCTAATACAACCCTGTTATCAGTTGCACAACGCTTATAGAACTAGTAATCGACATATTACCGTTTAGTCTTTGGTGTATATCGATCGCTTTGTTTGTCAGTCTTGGCGAGTCCTCTTTTGGAACTCTGTTATCACTTTACACAACGCTTATAGAACGAGTCTGCCGTTTCGTGTACATCGATCGCTTCGTACGTACGCTTAAATAACGAGGCATAATCATACTTGCATTGGATATGTGTACCTCTACATACGGACTGTGAACCGCAAATAATGGTCCGTAATCAAGGATGATGGACCGTACGAATCGTACGGACCGTCAACATGTTGGCGTCATCATTGTGCTGAGTTTGGTGCTTTTACCCCTAAGTGCACAATTCTTTCACCATATGGCTGGACTATGAAACTTTTGGGTCTGAAATACATTTCGGGGCTTTCTTTGGCTTGTTCGCTTTCGAAAAGTGTTTCTCAAAAAGCCCGAAAGTGTTCCGAATTGTCCTCAAATATTTTGAGGATCTGTTCTGTAAATCCAAGCTCGAAATGTCATTCTAGAGGCTGAGCACAGGTTGATTATTTTTTTTTTCGGCATCAAACTGAACACATATTTTACTCAGGAGCCGTCTTGCTTGGTTTTTGCAATGTTTCCATATCCTGTCATTAACTGTCAAGGCTTGTCAGATCTCCTTGCATTAAATTGGCTGTTCGCTTGAATGAACTTGAAACGGCGCTCATTTACAACAACAAAATAAAACTTATTCTGAAGTAAATGGGTTATCTTCATCGCGTTCGGATGTTCAGTTAACAAATAACATGAACTGCCACTATTAGTCTGGTCAAAAATTTATACCATCAAGATTGAAAACAAACAAACACAAACACGTTTTAAATTATAATTATGACATAAGTTTTGCGGATGCGAAGTAAGCCTATTTAAAGTTAGGCGCTTTGAGGAACGCAAAAAACTTTTTTCGGAAGCTTTTCGGATAAAATAGCTTTAAACCGACAACTGCTTCGCTTAAAAGATTATTACTATTGAAAACTTCTAGGACAAGAAAATCGACAATTGCACAAACCGACCCGACAGTTAAAATTGAAAGCAATTATTCGCCTAAGTGATTCTTGTGCAGTTGCCTTGCGACTGTGCTTTGACTTACTGTTATGAATAAACAAACACAAAATAATAAACAGAGAAATCATCTTTGAAAAAGTTTATTCGAAAACCCGTAAGTTTCTACTTAAATGCAATTCGCGTTACACTTCCAGCACGGCGGTGGGTCCGTCCACGAGAGTGAAATCGGCCGTGCATGGCAAAATATTCAACACTACATCTGTCACAAATCTGAGCGCATTCTCTAATAATTTTTTTAAGTCAAAAGTAAATGATACATTTCTAATGATATCAATTAAATTTCCATTTCAAAATGTGATTTCTTTGACCGTAATACTCAAAATCATGCACCTTAAACCCTTTAAAAACTTCACTTACTCGGTTGTGTTTCAGAACAAGGCAAGCTCTCCGCCGTGAAGAAAACAAAGCGATGAAGACTTTTGAAGGCAGCTTTCGTAACTTGAACGTTTCGCCTTCTACCAGTATTCTTTTGAACTTTTTCTTTCCATTCATAGATGTTAGATGTTTTTTTTTTGAAGTTTAAAACTACAATACCGTCGAACAATCGTTTTGCTAAATAAACTTAAGCTTTTTAAAGAAACCTCTTTTTCAAAAGCGACGATGGTCATGCGATTTCCCGCCAAGAAAAACGCGGTTGCCCAAGTGGCCCACAAGCACCGCGCGATTTCCCGCCAAGAAAAGATGGCATTAGCCACCCCCGATCGGGTTGTCTTGGGACTCCCCTCCCCCTCCCCCAGAATCTGTACGGACGTACGCTGACGTCACAACCAAAATTTTTCGGATTGATAGGTTACTGTCTAGGTTACCAAATTTGCTTAGCGATGGAGCTCCGCTGGCGGGCTTTGCCCGTGGGCGTTGCCCACGTTGCCCACAAGCACCGCGCGATTTCCCGCCAAGAATAGATGGCATTAGCCACCCCCGATCGGGTTGTCTTGGGACTCCCCTCCCCCTCCCCCAGAATCTGTACGGACGTACGCTGACGACACAACCAAAATTTTTCGAATTGATAGGTTACTGTCTAGGTTACCAAATTTGCTTAGCGATGGAGCTCCGCTGAGTGGGCTTTGCCCGCAGGCTCCGCTATAAATTTAGCCAAGCCTAAAAGCGGAGCTCCCAAGGAATAAGCTGGTGTTCGTTTCTCAAGAATAGTCCTGAAACGTTTCGGTCTTAATATATTTCGGAGCTTTTTTTTCAAAGAGTGTTTCTCAAAAAGCCCAAAAGTGTTCCGAACTGTCCTCCAATATTTTGGGGATCCCGAGCTCGAAAGCCGGTAATTCTAGAGGCTGAGCATCGCTTGATTTACTATTTTTTCGGCCATCAAACTAAATTAAACTCTCGTGAGCGGTCTTGCTTGGTGTTTGCAATGTTTCCATATCCTGTCATTTAACTGTCAAGGCTTGTCAAATTCCTTGGATTATTGCATATTGGCTGTTCGCTTGAATGAACTTGAAACGGCGCTCATTTTGATACAACAACAAAATATAGTTTACTCTGAAGTATGGGTCATCCTTTTGGGTTTTCATGTAATGTAATTTGCTTTTTACCATCAATTTTTGTAACATAGGATATGTGTTTTTATCTTATGAAATAAAGACTGAAATAAACACAAAACTGTTTTCGGAAGCTTATCGGATAAAATAGTATTAAACCGAAAACTGCTTCGCTTATAGTTACTTAAATAACTTTTGTATTTCGTTCTCTAACTAGAGACCATCGAGATTGAAAACAAACAAACACCAAACATGCTTAAACTATGGCATAAGTTAAGTCTTAGGCTTAAATAAATTTAGGCGCTTTGAGGAACGCGCAAAACTGTTTTCGAAAGCTTTTCGGACAAAATAACTTTACACCGACAACTGCTTCGCTTAAAAGATTAAAACGTCTAGGACAAGAAAATCGACAATTGCACAAAGAGATGTACCCGACAGTCAAAATTGAAAACAATTATTCACCGCCATCTCACCGAAGTGATGCTTGTGCTGTTGCTACCGTGTTTTGACTTGCTGTTATGAATAAACAAACACAAAATGATGGACAGAGAAATCATTTTTGCAAAAGTTTATTCCAAAACCCGTAAGCCTTTACTTAAATTCGCGTTACACTTTCCGCATCGTAATGGCAAAATATTCAAGACGACAGCTGTCTCATATTTGAGCGCAGTAGTAATGTCGGCCCGTATGGCACAAATGGTAGCTTCTGATTGGTCGAGGGGTTGTCATGGGAACGGAAACCGCAGGCCATTAGGATCGTGGGCTCAAGGGGAAGTCACATGACCGGAACCGGAAGTGACCGGAAATCACATGACCGTAACCGGAAGTGACGTCACCGGAAGTCACCTAAACCGGAAGTGACGTGATTTTGAATGGGAAACCGCTGAGCAGTCGGAAAAATGGATCGTGGGCTCAGGAGGAAGCAAAACCGCTGAGAAACGCGGGCTCAAAGTCCAAAGTCCAATTTTTGCAGCGGGGGTAATCCTTGAGTCAAAGAAAAGGCATTTTTATGTTGGAAAAAAAAAATTTTAATGGAAGACATGTTGGGAAGCAGAAGTCTTTACCGATGGACTCTGACCTCCATCAAAGCAGTGCAATCCAGGGTGAACCCGATCCTGTCTTAGGCAACTACCTTGAAGTTGATGGCTCAAGAGGAAGAACACATAACTGAGGAAGTAGAAGTAAATGGAGGAAAAATATTCCTATTAGTTCCTTTTAATATGAGTGTTCCTTTTGATGAATTCCTTTTCCATGATGAGTATAAGTTCCTTTTGATATGGGTTGAGTGTTCCTTTTGATGAGTTCCTTTTGATAATATGAGTTCCTATTTAATGAGTTCCTTTTGATAATATGAGTGTTCCTTTTAAGATGAGTGTTCCTTTTGATGAGTATTCCTTTTAGTTCCTTTTGATAATATGAGTGTTCCTATTCCATGATGAGTATTCCTTTGAGTTCCTTTTGATAATATGAGTGTTCCTATTAGTTCCTTTTTTTATATGAGTGTGACATGATAAGAAGATGCTTTGACCGGATGGTACAAAAGCAATAACGGAAATGTCGAGTGTAAAGTGATCACCACATGCCGGGTGCGGCTCCGTCTGTATGCCGCCTTAGAGAAGCTGGGCGATTTGCAAGGCAGCAAGCAAGCAAGTCACAGCCACAGATGACGATGACATCCCAAACAAGATCATCGATTGTAAATAGTAGTTGATATGATTAACGTTTCTCACTGGTATCCATAAGGAAAAGTCTGGAAGGTGACAGGATCCACGACTCTCTTGTCATAGACGAGCTGGTACCGTTTGTAATCGGGGAAGGTGTAGAGTTGGTAGTGTTTGGGATCGCGCACAATCTGGTACGTTTTGATGACCTGGGTTTGGCGTGGCCGGAGAAGTGGCTTCTGGATTTCGTCCAGGACATTCTGACGCATGATGTGGTAGTTGAGTTGGGTTTTGCCTTCCCAGTTGAGGCGGAAACCCCGCACCTTGCATTCTACCTTACCCTGGTGGGTTTGGTATCCATAGTTCTTGGGGCCACCTGACACAAATTCTACGATGTAATCCTCCTTGTCCAATTCACTCGTAAAGTCCCCGAGGTAATTGTCCAAGGTAGGGCCACCTTGTCCTTCGTCTGTGTAATAGATGACGGAGTCGGTGTCGTAGTATAACACTCTTTCCCCCAGCTTCTCCAGCGCTGTATACAAGCGTAGGCGAGCCCAACAGGTAGTGAAACAGGCTACAAAGATGTTGAGGTTAGGTGAGACAGGGATGTCTTCGTCTTGGTAGGTGTAATGAACTTCCACCATCTCTTCATTCATCACAGAGACATGTTTTACTTCCACAGTACCTGTATTTAGGAAACGGTGGAAGGCATGAGGATCATCAAAGGCTTGGACTTGGGTTTTATTTAGACGTTGTCCAAACTTGCCCCACATGGAATTGAGCATTATCTTGGCTAACGTGCGTAAGCCGGGATTCTTCTCGATTTTAGCGTACTCCAATTGGATGCCCTCCTTTTGGTAGTATAATTCTACGTACTCCTTCTTCTTTTCCTCAGTGGTACACCATGCGGGCCACCCACTGGCTTCTTGTTTAATCTTTAACCAGGTGTTGACGTAATCGCGGAACAGTCCTTCACATGTCTCGTCAAAATGCCAGACCTCATAGATGTACTGGATTTCGTACCCGAGCTCGACGGCTTTGTTTAATTCCGGGCTACACCATGTCCCAGTCAGGGCCCGCTGTTCGTCGGTGTGTACACATTCTGCACATCTCTCTAATGGTCTTTTGGGCATCTCTTGTTCCACACAGGCGGCACAGAGGGGAAAAAGGAGTTTGGAGTCATGACGGTAAGGGAGGACAGGATGGTAGAGGTGACGTGGCGGTAGCACTTTGCATTGGATCAGGCCAAAGTACTGACGGATGTCCGTGTGACCAGGGTTGAAGATGAATGAAGGATGCCCTTTAGGGTACACGCACGTCTTGTTCACCCACGGGTACAAGGAGGTGACATCAATGTAATGGATCTTTTGAGTGGGGGTGACATGATGATACAACTTGACAGCATTGGTACGACCCCCGCAGAAAGCGTCGCGTGGATTCAAAGGTTCTGTGAAGTCAAGGGTCCCCAGGTATGTTCGGATGTCCAAGGAGGTGTCTTTGAGACGGGACCAATCACATTCCCACATTTCCACAACAGTGAAGCCTTGCTCTCTAAGTTGTTGGGTTCTTTGCTGGGTGGTCTCGTAGACATCTTGCATGGTTCGGTCATAGTGGCGGAGATGGCTTTCGTGACGAATGGGGAAACAGCGAGGACATCCGTGCCAGAAACACCCGTGAAATTCGTAGATGGTGTTGGTACTGCTATCGAAACCGTCGACATGGAAGTCAGTGCCAGGGATGCGATACTCGCCGGCATTACGGGCATGTTGAAGGGTCTGTTGTTGTTGGGCACACCAGGTTAACCATTCCATGGCCACCTTGGAGTAGTTGATATTGTTCTTCCAACCACGAACGGGTTCACTGGCAATACTGTTAGGGATCATGCGATTCATCCGTAAATCGCGGTTACAAGCAGAGGCAATGGTGATGTGGTCGAAGGGGTTGAAGCCCGTCAGCGTTTCAAACAATCGTTTGAATGTCAAGCATCCTTCTTTCAAGAGTTTTACATCGGATTTGCAGTAGTCGAGCAGTTCTTTGCGGAAGTCAAAGACTTTGTCGCGTTGCTCTTGATGCCACGTTTCCAAGGCTTGCTTGCCTTCGGGTGACATGGCTTCGGGCATGTAGTAATCGAGGGCCGGGAAGGGTCCTACGTAGTTTTGATGGTCTGGATGATTGAACTTGTGGGGGAAGTATCCTTTTTTCAGTTCTGTCAATCCAAAGGTTTTGGGAAACGCTGATAGAGGCATCTGGAAGAAACTCAATGAATCAATGAAGCGGATACGATCGTGTTGGACTTGCAAGAGTTTACACCCGTTCCGGAGCTGCTCGACCAATTGGTTGTCACCATAGTATTGATGAATGATAAAGTAGCCATCGTACCCTTGGAAGTTATGGGCCAACACATTGACTTGGCGGGTATCGTTGAGTGTCAAGGTATCCAGCCATTCCAGGAAATCTCGGACGCAATGGTTACCAGGGAAATACATGGGTTGGTCGTCGTCTTCGGTTTCGGCCACGACGAGATTAGCGATGTGTTGTTCCTGGGGTTGCATGGCTTCAATATCAAAGAAGACATGAAGGGGAGGCAGGTCGTCTTCCTCCTCCTCTGGTGTGGCATCCACACCCGCCCTACGTTTAGCGCGAGGACCTCCAGACCGTTTCCTTTTCTTGTCTTGAGGTTTGGGGGCTGTTTGGATGAAACAGCGATGAGTTTCACCGTCCACGTACTCATGGCAGGAGGGACAATCAATATACTTGCATTGATGTTTTTCAATCTTGTCTAATCCTACTTCCTGCTTGCCACATTTAGGACAGCGACGGCGCCGAAAGCAGACGGAGGAGTCTAGGTTGGTCACGGGTTTGCCGGCGTGGTCCTTGACGAGATGCATTTGGAAACAGGTGTCTCCAAAAAAGTCCCGATGACATTGTTGGCAACGTTGAGTGGCTTTCTGGCCTCGAGGGTAAGCCTCCAGGAAATCGGGACACTCTTTTTGGCAACAGGCCCTGCAATGACCTTTTTGTTTAGTGCATCGATGTCGTCCCTCATCGTTATAGGGTTTCCAACAATGGGCACAGACATAACTGGACCCGAAAAATCCGGGTAAAAGAGTTATGACATCATAATGGCCTTTCTCGTGCAACAGGATGAGTTGTTTGTCTTGAAGGGGACCAAAGGTCGTGATATGATAAGAACGGTCGGCATCCACCAACAGGATCTGGTAACCGGTGAGGGAAGGAGTGGTACTGAATTGGGTCAAGGCATCATAGCCACAAGGGCCGAGGGGCACCTTGGCTTCGTGATGCAGGTCCAGAGCTAGGGTTCTCTGCAGAGGTCTTCCTTGTCGAATGGTGTTGTATTTCGGGTGATTGTCCAACCGGGCTTTGGCGGTGACGAGGGCTCTAGCACAGCAGAGTTCATCCCTGTTTTGAATGTGGATAATGGAACGTTTCTGGCCTATTAATTTTCGGAGAGGCTGATGTCCAGGTTTGATCTGGCGTGGTTTACCGGTTCCTTGAGGGGCATGATGGACTTGAGTAATGGATACTTGAAAGGAGTCGTCCATTTCAAATTGTTCGTTGCTATTCAAGGCTTGTGCTAAACGGTGGAACAAAGCCTCGACACGGTCCCCGCCTTGACGCCATTCTCCTGCTCGTAATCCCCAGCCCTGAAAATTATTATGGAGTCTGTTGGATGCTATGGTGAAGTACAGGCGATCTTGATCGTGTAGGGCAGGTGTGGTAGTGGTCAACACTTGATTCACCGCTCGACGTAATCCCTCTTGGAGAGCTTGGGTGATGTTTTGACCTGGAATCAAGTTGCCCCTTTGGCGTAACTGGGTATTGAAATGACGTTCACGCACTCCCAGACGGTTGCTCAAACGATCGACATAGGGTTGGAGTTCAAACTCGAAGACACCCTCCGTATTGGCATCCAAACCTCCACCAGTTTGTTGAAGGAGATGGGTTTGAAAGGCACGTTGCCGTTCGAAGCGATCCAACGCCTCTTCACAAATCTCATCACTGTCCGCCATCTCTTCGGTGCATAACAAAGGTTCATCAGGGGAATTCGCTGCCGTCTCTTCTTCTTGCTCTGAATCGGACATCTCCAGGCCTAACAATTGTAAGGTCTCTTGGCGGCCGAGGCCGCTGGGCCCCGCCGCCTCCTCGTCTGGTTGAGAGGCCATGATCAGATGAAGTTGGTGGTGATCGGTGCCCGTTTTTTATAGAGATCCACGCGAAGCATGCTGGGCCAACTAGGGGAGGACCGATCTAGGGGATGACCAATCCGCGCGAAGCATGCCGAGAAGCATGCTGGGCCAACTAGGGGAGGATGACCAAACAGAGCAGGGGATGCCTAGGGGAGGGGGACCAATCACCTTACCCGGACACAGGGGTGCCCTAGGGAGGGGTGGGAAGGGGTGGGGGACCCCCCTCCCCCCTCTCTAGTTAGGGCCCATGGTGCATCACGGGAACGAATGAGAGACTATAAAACAGATCGCCCCTCGAGGTCAACCATCTCAAGATGGACTCTAGTCTAGATAACCTGTTGAAAGAGTTTGAGGCATTTGAAGTCGATACGATCTTAGATGAAGTTAAGAAGTGGACAGTCGACGACAAAGACATCCGGGAGTTTGGGGAAGCGCTGTTGGAGGAGAGAAGAAGGCGAAGAGAAGCAGCCAAGGCAGCCCAGGCAGCACGGCACACCTACGTGCAACAGCACTGGAACCCGGGCTGCTACCCGCAATTCACCATCGGTTGGTACATCCAGGGCCTCGACTTCTGCTGCCCCTATTGGCGCTATGAGTTTAAGCGCCCCCAGACACCTCCGCCAGCACCGCCCCCCTCGCCCGAGGTCTCGCGAAAGGTGCTGCCAATGCGTTCACCGAGCCCCCACGAGTTCCGCACAAAACGACAGCGACAGCGATGACGACGAAGACGACAATAGAGTAGCAGAGATCCTGGCGAAAGAAGAACAACGACTGGCGCGACGACGGGCAACCCAAGCCAGGTACCGGGCCAGGCACCCCGACCGAGTAGCCGAGCAGAAACGTCGGTACCGGGCCAAACACCCCGACCGAATAGCCGAGCAGAGACGACGGTATCACAAGAGGTATGACGCCCAACGTCGTGAGTTCATGAGACGGTACTATGCCGCCCATGCAGAACGAATCCGGGAGCACAAAAGGCAATTTTACCGATCGGAAGCAGGTCAACGGTGGCAGAAAGAATACTACGCGAGAAAGCGTGAGAGCGCGGCCCTCTTACGTCGACAAAGAGGCCCCGTGGTCCAAAAGAGAACGGAGGAGAAACGCCAAGCGTTAGGCCCCCTCAAATTGACCGTGACGCTAGAAGATTTCATGGAGGACTTTCATGATTCCCTCTCGCCCAGCCCTGAGGATTCTATAGATCAACCTGGTACCCTAATGGACATGGATTCAGGGGTCTTTCATCCTCTGGATCATTCTGTATGCGACGAATCGTCCCTTTCTTCTTTTGACATGTGGGACGATGGGAAGGGATTTTTAGACAATTTACTCGATGACTTGCCGTCGTCGTCATCGGACGACTCTTTGTTGGACCTTGATGACTTGTATTCATCGGACGACTCTGTGTTTGACTTTTTAACTGACATGATGCTGCAGGAGGATTCTTCGTTTGATTTGGATGATTTTGTTATTTAAAAAGAGACAGTGCTTTGACATTTGTTGTTGTTTTATCAAAAAACACGTGGATCATTTTGTCTACACCACAATGGGTTCTGTCTCCAAAATCTTGTTGAGACTCAACACGAACTACAGAAGAAACAGAATGCAGAATAACAATACCAATGAGACATTTTCATTTTTTATTACTCAACATGTTATTAAATTTTACAATTTCAAACGTTTCTTGGCTTGCATGATTTTCTTGACCACGCGTTCCGTTTTGGTTTTCTTGCCGGGTAATCGATCAATGGCTTGGATCATCTTCGTATCGGCTTTCCATTTCTCTTGCAAATTCTTGGCACGACTGTAATCAATGTCGTGTTGTTTAGCAATCTGGTCCAAGCGATTGATCCCTGGATCCCCACGTTTTAGACGTTTGGCCAAATGCGTGCCAGGGCCCATGTACTGATAACCGGGCCAATGAAATTCCTTCCCCGTCTTAGCGATCCATTTTTGTACATCCACTGCCCCTCCTCGTTGGGTTTCGTTTGATACCCCTTCTTCTTCTCTTTGTGGGCATGTTTAGTCACTGTCGTAATCCAACCGACGTCGTAACTTTTTGCCTTGGTACCAATCTTCCCACCCGGGTAAGGGTTTCAATCGTTCCACTTCTCGGGCAGGTCCTTTGCCTTTGCCTTTGCCTTTCGTGAAACCACTTTCGGCTAAATGCTTTTCCCAAGTCTTGCGACGTTCTCGCACGGCTTCTAAACGCGATTGTAGATCCCCTCGACTAGTGGATGGACTCCCTTTCTTGACAATGGGAATCTTACTAGTGGTGGCTGCTCCTTTGCCTTTCTTGGTTGCAGGGGTAATGGTAGGTTTGGGAGTCGACGGGCTGCCTTTTATCATGCGCTTCAACCATTGTTCAACAGGTCCCGTCACCAAATCCCCAGCCTCTTCCTCGCCTTCTTCGCCTGGCGGGCCACCCGGGGCACCAACCCCCACGCCTCCGGGAAATTGACGAATGCGTTTGGTTAATTTGGTTAATTCTTGACTCAACGGTTTGGTTTGAGCATTGACCAGGGCTGGGGGCAATTGGGGGTTGGCTAACAACACATGTTTTTTGGCGGCGAGCGTCGCGGCTTTGTTCAACAAGGCATTTTCGGTAAGTTCTCCTTTGTAATATTGAATGAGTTGTTCCAAGTCCTTGTGGGGAATCATGTAGACCTCGTCCATGGCCGGGGGCAAAGATCTTCCAATGCACGACAGCTGTCACAACAGGTGATATTTATGCTTCCAATAAGAGTCTTTCCATGTCTTGACACGTTAACGAACACATTGACATAAGACGTGATGTAGTCCTTGAAACAACCCTCGTCCTTTTTGTCGGACTAACCACTGACGACGTTTTTTCACGGAATGTCGACGACGTCCCAAATCACGTAGTACCTTTTTATAGGGTTGAAGTTTAGCCAGCATGGGTGGGGTCACGGGAATCTTGTTTTTTAAGAAGTTCAAGACCAGTTCACTCACAGCATTGATTTGATCGGTATTGGCATGTTGTAACAACTCTTGACGTTTGGAACCATTGGCTTCTTGTAACATGGACCGTAAAAACGGGAATTGACGTCGAAGACGTTGCATCTTTTACCGATGACGGCGACGATACCGTTGATTGGCTTTTTGGATCGTGCGTTTTATACGTTTGTCCGTTTCCAAGGCCACGGCTTTCCCTAATCCCGCCATTGCGGGGACCAATAGATTTAAAAAACCGCCTCGTTGACGACGTCGTCGTCGTCTCCTCCTCAAGGATACCATGAGTGCGACAAGACACGTTGAAGGGCTTTGTTTTGTTTGATGAGGTCTTGCGTCTCTTTATAACCTTGACGGGTATTGCGTTTTAAATCTGACCACCACCCACCGCCTTGTTGTCGTGTTCTTCTCCTCCTTTTTCTTCGTCGTCGTCTTCGTTGGACGGCCATGGTTCTAAGAGTGTGGGACTGGGAGGGAGGGGCTTTTTATTGATCCAATAGTCTTTGGGTCTCAAGGGACGAGGACATCCGTCTACATAGCATAGGGCTTCCACGGGTTGGTACACAAAATGACGATGGTAATCTTGGAGACATCGTTTGGGTAAGGGAGGGGTGAAATCCACAATGGTATCATCCAAGGTTTGCATCTTGATTAAAAATCGTTCCAGATCCTCCAAGGGAACACCACGCACATGGGTTTTCAATTCGGTTAAGGCTTTAGCATAGGTGGTAAACGCAAATCGACTCATGGTCACTTTAAATCGGTATTGTTTAAAATCATTCCATCCTTTGACCACGGTGCCCACCGCTGCCAAACAGGCTACCAACGTACTGTTGTCCAAAAGGGGTCCAGCAATCATGCCTGCGGCCATCAGGAGTAATGCCATGCCATTGAACAAGGCATTGATACACTTGTAATGATTCAACATTTTTCGATAACACCACCATTGTTGATGATAAAAGGCATACAAGGAATCCATCCGTTGTAATAATTCCGGGGGGAAGGGAAGTCCATGATGTTTCGATCCATTCAATAACGACACGACGGTTTTCATCCTCACGGCGAAACCCTGGCCGACGAGGTTTGTACGCTAGGTGCTCCTCCCTGTTTATAACTGGTCACAATGCTATTGGTCATGGTGACATTGGCAATTTCACGTCCTTGGGCTAATTGTTCTTGATCTTGTAACATCATCCGTAAACGTCGTTGTAAATCCGCTTGACGCAAGGTACGAGGTGCTCGGCCAGAACTCCCAGACGTCCAAGATCCTCGAGGGGTGGCTGGATTGGAGGCAGGTGTCAAAGGTGAAGTGGGGGTTCGTCGTCGTCGCCCGCGTCGACCACCACGTCGTCCACCACCACCACCACCACCACCTCCTCCTCCTCCACCACCTCCACCAGCACCACCAGCACCAGCACCACCAGCACCACCAGCACCAGCACCAGCACCACCACCACCACCACCAGCACCAGCAGCACCACCACGCCCACCACCACCAGCAGCACCACCACGCCCACCACCACCAGCACCACCACGCCCACCACCACCACCACCACGCCCACCACCACCACCACCATTACCCCCGGCACCCGCTGCTGTCCGACCACTTGGCGCTGTTCGCCAACCAGGTGGACTTCTCGGGGACTCCGGGGTGGTCTGGGGGCTACGGAATGAGGGTGAATGTGATGCCTGACTTCCTACCCCTGCTGGGGTAGAGGTCTGTACAGGTGCTCCTGGGGATGGGATGTCAGGCAACGATTCCAAATATCGGGTGAGGGCATCATAATCACCAGCCTGCTCTATTTCATCAAAGGCTTGGGCGATCAAACCTTGGTCCCCTGTATCCAAAATTTCTTGGATGGTCCCTGGGGACACTTGATTACTAGTGGTCGCCCCGACCCCCGCAGGGGCCACGGTATCGTACGATTGTGGAGGTTGACGGTCGTCATCATCGGCCATGGTTGCTCTCTTTTTTCCTGTTCAAAGGGTGCCTTTATAGGCGTTTTTGATAGGTGCGAGTCCATCCTTCGTCTTTTAACAGGTGACTCAACAACCGTTGTTGATCGGAGGAGGCCGGATGTAAATCCAACACCAAATACCCATACGGTCGTGTGGTGGCTTGTTGAAACGTCTCCAACGTGTCTTTCCAAGTGGCCGGAAACGATTGAAGCATGACATTGCGTACCCCTAATTGATCTCGGGGGTTCTTGAACGCTACAATGTAATGGGCATTGCGGGATATACTTTTGGCATATCGACCCACGGGAAACATGTCTTGGCACAAGTACAACACGGTCACCCCTTGATGATGTGAATGTTTGGTGAATAAATCCAACACGCGTTTATCGTGACTCCCTTCATCCATTAAATCATCCAAGACCAGGACCCCATGTCCTTGAGGAAACCATTGGACCAATGCCTCATGATCAGGAATCCCTTCGTGAAACACTACCCCTTGATCTTGCATGCTTCGAAATCGATCTTGCCAAGCGCCATAACAATAATGCCTTTGGGTCGGTGGGGTTTCAAACAAGTCCGGGTTGTCTACCAAGAGTTTTTCCGTAAACACGGTTTTCCCACATCCCGAAGGACCCACCACCAAGATAGAGGAGGGGGTATGAAAACGAAATGGTTTCCCCGTTTGCATGATGATACTACCCATTTAAAAAAAAGGCACCTTTTTATTGGAATCGGTGGGACTCGAACCCACGCACGATCTCCCTATGTTTTCGGGGGATCCAAAGGCTCTACCCACTGAGCTACGACTCCGACACCATGTTTTTGGCAACATATTTTATTTAACCATTACATTGATGATACGGATGACAACAAAGTTGATACCATCTGGCTTCTTGACCTACAATCAATTGTTGAAGGCGTTGACCCGCTTGATGGTCATTGCTGACATAATCATGATCCGAAAACTCATTTAAAAACTCTTGCAAGGTCCGTCCACGGGCTTTGGCTTTCAAGTACAACAAGGCGTAATCACCACAACTCTTGCTTGAAATGGCTTGGAGGGACTTGCCATTGGTCACCACATACTTCCAATGTTGCACAATCCAATCTCGTAACGGGGTGGCTTGCACGTACGTGTCCAAGGGCAAAGCATAACTATCGAGGACTTCACACACGTTTCCATCCGTCCACACCGCTAACCAATGTTGTCCCGTTGATCGTGTGGGTCCGTATTGACAATGTACCCTTGCGAAGTGGTCTTGACAGGACTCTTGGGTAAACGATCACAGGCCACCGTCCCGTAAAAGACAGGGTTCAATTGGGGGTCGTCTCGGGCTAAATAATCCAACTGTACATTATTCAAGGCCACGTGTTCCATCTTTAGTGCTGGTAAATGTTATACAACACGGCTCCGTTCCTGTCAATCTCCAGCAAGTTCTCAAATTCTCCATAGACGAGCACGGTTATATTGGTACCGGGTGCGACTCCAAATTCCAAGACCAGTTGTAAATCTCCCGTTTGCTTGGGGTTGAGGTTTTGACTGTCTGCACATCCATTGGCGACATTGTCAAACATGTACAAGGTACAATTTTTCCGATTGCCCCAATCCAGTAGTTCTACCATATTGCCTTTCTTTTTACACCAAGCGCCACTGGCTTGCAGAAAACGGAAGTAGCCTAGATTATCTCGGGTGCCATTGTTGTGCACTAACTGCAGGGTTTCATAAGGGTATTCTTCTCCTTTGACAATCTGTTTAATGGACGTCAAACCAAATTTCTGGAAGCAGAAAGGATCTCGGGTCACATCTCCATTGAAGGCTCGGCTGTCCAACAACCCTACAATCAATCGGTCAGGTATTCTGTTTTGAAACAGGTTGGGGATATCAAAGCGGACCAGGTTGCCTTGCATGCTGAAAGTCCGGATTTCACTGCGGACGGTGGGGTAAGCCGCCACTTGGCCTTCATTGTGTCTTTTTTCAGATAAACTCTGGTAGATGGCGTCATTCAAACGCAGTTGACATAGATGAAACCGTAGTTTGACATCCCCTTCCATCAATCGACCTGCCAGAGCCACTCCATTCAAAAACAGGCTCGGACCATTGAAATGAAATTTCATCTTGATTTCTATGCCAGGCACTAACAGTTTGCCGGTGTGAAACACTTCCAGGTGCGGGGTAAACACCAGACTGTGGGTGACACCTCCAGCATACTTGGCGGTTTCGGCTACCATGGCGGCCAAGGCTCCTTTGTGATTGGCACTGAGATTACGCCAATCTGCATGCGGTGTAGCACTGTTGGTATTGTTGTCTGTCCATTGGGGTGGGGAATCCACTTGATTGAACCAGCCTTGGGGTCCTAACACGGTCTTGCCATCTTCTCGGTCATAATTCAACAAGGTTTCCAGGTAAGCTTTGTAATGATAGGTGTCGGATTGAGGACTGATCAACGTGCCATTCAACTGCAAGTCAATTTGTTTGATGATGGAATGGGCCAAATTATTGACGGGCCATAATTTCTGATTGGCCACCAAGTTCCCGTTATCGTCCTTTTTCAAACTCAATTCCATGGTAAAGTAACTGCGTCCCAAATCCACAAAATCGTCTAACCCCGGAATAATGAATTCCATAGGATTGATACCCGTGGTGGTGGGTTGAATGGTGACCATGCGATAGGCATTGATGCTAATGTCGGTGGGTGGCACCTTGAAAATCCGTAACGCCGGGTTGACGGTCCCTTCGGAACGTGCGTGAGCCGGGGCGGTTTGTGTACTCACGTCAGGCATGTTTAACGTCGTCGCCGCCGTCGAGTGGTAGTACGTCGTCGTCATGAGGGGTTTTTATAGCGTCGTCGTGCTAAGCGTTGTCTCAAATCAAACCCGGGGACTCTCATGACCTCGGGACTCAACCATCCACCACGTTGTCGTCGCATGAGTTTCCAAAACGGATACAGTCCACCCCATTGAGACAACCCTCGATCACTACGAATCCGTCGAGGTCGTGAATGCACGGGTTCCATGTTCACACTCCAAAAATATCACGCGCACGTTTGGTTTGTTTCGGAAATAAGGCACTGGCCACACGCACGGCGTCTTTCACGCTCTTATGACTCAAAGCTTTCTTGGCTTGTTTGGTGATTTCTTTTTTGATGACTTGTTCGGCTTTGCGTTTGACACCTCGTGTCAAACCCGTTTCCAATCCTCTCTTGATATTACTAGGCAATTTTAAAGGATTTCGCGTGCTTATAAGGCCTTGGAACCCCCCACGCAAGAGATCCGTCACCAATCCTTTGCCTTGTTGATCATACCACTCGTCGGTCCGAAATCGTGTCAAACTTCCCCCACGCATGGTGTCGTCTTCACGCGTTACCAAGGATCACGTTTTTTGTTGGTGTCACAGGACTCGTCTCTTTTTATACCGTCATCATCGCCTTCTTTTCCGAAAAGCGGCTTCCAACCCTTTTTTAGCCCCGTAACTCGCGGCACCACCCGCGGCACCTAACGCCAAGGCTTTTCCTCCAGCGATCAAGGCTGGAATGAGGGCGGCCAGTGGGAATAAACCCCCTCGTTGCCTTCTTCTTCTTCGTCTCCTTCCACGCACTCTTGTCTTGACCATCTTTGATTAGACACTCCCTTGGCCATGTCCTCCCCTTTTTATGTCTTTTTGAAGTGTAACGTGACAATGGTATGACCTTCACCAAACTTGACCAAGTCTCCTCCTCTACCAATCGTTTCAGCCACTTGAACATGAATCATTTCCACCACCTCGTTACGAAGAGACATGTATTGAATGTGCAACGGTTCAAAATACAGGGTGCCTCGTGCTTGTCGCTTGTACTGGATTTCACGTAACAAATCGGTCACGCGATTGCCCACCATCATACTGCCTGCCACGTCGGAGTACACATGCAGCGATCGTGTGGGTTCACCCACCACCGTTCGAAACGCTACATTCAAGTTGGTGAAACGCCAATTACAACTCATACTCAATTGTAAATAATCCGGTAAAAACGAACGCACCGTCCAAAAGACCGGCTTGCTCTGATCGTCGTTCACATCGTTCCATTCGTTGCTAACTGGTGTTGTCATGTTGGGGATTTGATCCCCGATGAATTCTTGTTGTAAGTTTGGCCCCAAAATCAACACAGTGTCAATTTTACGTAACCATCCCATCTTGAGTGCTAACTTGGTGTAGATGGTCAGGGCTGGCGTGTCGGTGCCGCAATGACAGATATTGGTGTTGTCGATGAGCAGATCCTCGCCTTCCCAACGAAACTTGACGTAAGTGTGTTTGCCTTGATCATTGGTAAACCGACCCCCTTGAATGGCCAATTCCATACGTTGTTGTTCCAAGTGAGCAATGATGGCTTTCATGAAACTCACACCATCCACCACCCAATCCAAATCTTTCACGTCATTGATGATGGTTCGCGCGGTGTCTACTCGCGAGGTCATTTCCCCGTCTTTTCCACCCGGTTTGGGATAGGTCTGGTCCCATGACGTCCCCATGACGTACCCATTTTTCTTCACCAACTCATACAAATTGACGCGAGCATCCGGTAAGGAAATGGCACTCAACCCCACTTGCCATCCACCCCCTGTGAGTTGTAACGGTTGAGGTAGACGAATCTTGAAGGAATTGGCTTGGTTGTTGGGAAATTCACGTCGGTTGGCATGACTGGGTAACGTCACGTAGAACGACATGTTGTCTTTCTTCTTCACACCACGACCTCCCTTTTAAAGTGGAGGGTCAGGAGGGTACGCCCTTCGCCAAACTTGACCAGATCCCCATTGGTTTCGGCCATCTGCGTTTCCACGATTTCCACCACTTCATTGCGTACTGGGACATATTGAATATGTCGAGGTTCAAAGTGCGTGGTATTTTGAGGCTGGTACTTGATTTCTCGTAAGAGATCGGTGATACGACCCCCTACCATGCTGCTGGTCCCTACATCACAATACACGTGCAAAGGACGCGTCGGAGCAAATTCCAACGAGGGACGAAAGGTCTCGTTCAAATTCACAAACCGCCAAGAGCACGATAGACTCAATTTCAGATAATCCCCCTCCACTTTCCAAAAGGTGGGCTTGTTGCTGGCATCGCGGACATCCGTCGGGTTCGGAATGGTAGAAATGCCATCCAATTCTTGCAAGAGATTCGGACCCAATCGATACTGGTCGGGGGACCCTTCTTCGATCCATCCCATTTTCAGGGCCAAGGTTCTGCCCCATGACACGCGCGCCACATGGGTTTTGTAATCCATTGGCTTGGTATTCAACAACAAATCCCCTTCGGTGGTCCATTCAAAGGTCGGGTACATTTTGACGCCATCGGTCCCCACCAACTTGTCTTTGGGTTTGATTCGTTTCGCCCGTTCTTGCTGGTAACGATACACCAGTTGGTGAAAAAATTGAACTCCCGTCAACGAGGTCATCTCCTTTCTCATGTCTTGAGCCTTCACGGTCCATTCCTGCTCTTGAAACCACCATGCCTCCTGTCCCCAATCGTCTATTTTAAAGTCGTGTTCGTGCCATCGTACGTACAACAAAGGATGGGAATCGCCCACGCCTCCTTCTTCCGCTATCACTGGAATGGTGGGTAAGGATAAACTCACCATACCCACCATCCATCCTCGTCCCATAAATCGGATGGGTTTAGGCAATCGGTTTCTGAAATGATGGCTCTTGTTCCCAGGAAACTCTTTGGTACTCGCATGACTCATCAACGTCACGTAAAACGAAGAGTTGGGCACCAACGTCATTGTTTAGTCGCGTCGTCGTCGTCTTTTGGGTGGACTTGTCTCTTTGGGTGGGCTTTTCCTCTTGGGTGGTTGGAGAGACGTCACGTCTTGACTACTAATCCAACTATTGTACTTGTCGGGCCACCCTTTCCACTTAACCAACCAACGATCTTTTTGTCGCTTAAGTACCTTTTCGATGCGAAACACATCGGACACATGGACTTTTTGTAAATCCTCTTCATAAAACGTACCTTGGACGGGGGTATCATCCCATTCGTGAATCTTATACGTGGGTACAGGGCCCGGGATCACACGATGCACGACAAACACTTCTTCGGTCCAACCGGGTAAATCGCCTTTTTCAAAGGTACGATGAATCTTATTGAGACGGACACGATCCCCCACTTTGAATTTAGGTTTTTTCTGACCTTTCAATCGTTTACTGTACAATCGTTTCCACACCGCTTCTTCGTTGTCCCATGTCACGTCTTGAGGGGCCATACCAATACTTCGATGACGGGTAGCATTATACCCTTGCACCAACTCGGGTAAGACATCGTCAAAGCGTAAGGTGTTAGCAGCCGTAAAATAACGATACAACCGTTCTTTCAAGGTCCGATTAAATCGTTCCACGACACTGGCTTTCGCATCCCCTTCGGTGGAAAAATGATGAATCCCTTGCTCGTCGAGCCATCGTTGAAAGGTCCGATTATAAAATTCTTTCCCTCGATCCGTTTGCAATCGATTAGGGTGACGTCCTTTCAAAATCTTCTCAAAGGCATGGACCAACGCCACCCCGGTTTTGTCTTTCAACGGTTGTACCCACGCGTACTTGGACAACACATCCAATACCGTCAACAAGTATCGTATACCCCGATTATACTTGGCCAACGGTTGCACTTCCACTAAATCTGCTACCCATTGATCATCTAAACCTCCTACGATCACGGGTACGGTGGGAAAACGACGACGTCGTGGTTTATGTAACGTATAGGCCAAATCCCGTTCCAACACCCGTTGGGCTTTTTTCAAAGGGAGACGATGGGCTTTGGCAAACCGTTGCACGCCTCCTAAACTGCCGGGGGCTCTCGGATCGTGGTAACGATTCAACCATGGTTGGGAGACCTTTTTCTTTCGAGGGGCCATACTTTCTGGCATTCATTCCATAACGTCGGTATGGTAGGAACCGTGTCGGGATGCGCCTTTTGAATGATTCGATACCATCGCCACGCGTAAGGATGAGCTTTTAACCATAAGACAAACACCACCCATCGATACAGGTTGCGGTCGACGTGGGTTTCTTCAAAGAGGTGGAGAGGATGCGTGTCCTCGGGACATGGGGGTATGGGAATTTTGGCACCGGGTTGATGATCATATAAGACTTGACAAAGGGTTTGATGACATTGCCATTGCCCCAGGGACAAGACAGAATCCCACGCATAACATACAGACTCCATGGACTAAATAAAAACATTTTATTCGTTCTCTCATTTAAAAGAGACCTAGACGCCCACAGCTGATGGTCTCTAGACCTTTCTGCCAGTTGTCAACACTGTCACTGTACTTGGGGGGTGGTGGAGCTGGGGCTACCATCATTTCTTGACGGTTCTTGAGATCTTGAATTTCTCGTAACAATTGTTTCTCATAATCTGTCAAGGGCCGGTCCTCTTTCCTTCGGACTGGAGGGCCAGGGATGTCTACTCCACGTTTGGGATATCCTTGAGCATCACGGGTAGACAAAGGCGATTCAGCTTGTTGGTCGGCTTTTTTGGGAGGGTTGTCATGAAACCAACTCCAGTACTTGGGACCCAAGGGTTGATCAGCCCATCGGAAGAAGCCACACGTTTTCTTGGAACAATTCAGAAACAAGCGATCGGGGTTCTGAGTCGAATGACTCTGTTGAAGCGTGGCGGGTTCACGGCAAAAGCATTGCAAACAACACCACATGTCCAACACTTCTACATGAGGCTGACTATACACAGCTTTCATATACTCCAAGGCTTGATCTTGTCCACAAAACAGCAAACACGGTTGCATGGGACATTTCACATACTTCCATCCCTTTTGAGATTCTCGGGCCTCCAAACGCACATCATGGCAAGGGCATACCATATAGTCCACTGAACTGGGAGGATCTTCGGCATACGTCACCATGTATTCAGGCGGGGATACCATATCATTCAATTCTTTCATCATATCTTCCACCGCTGCTCGAGTGTCTTCCACCGCAGCTCGGGTGTCTTCCACCACTTCGCGCACCACAGGATCACAGTCCACATTCTCTTTCTTTTTCTTCTTCCCCGCAGGGTGTACGCTTGGCTTTCTCTTCCGATCGACAGACATCGTGCTCAAGATTTTCACCCACCCATGCCTTTTTATACCTTAGACCCTTACCTGTCATTGGTCAGCTTATCCTACCCATATAAGGGCGTCTCATCGTCCCATTGGTCAGCTTTTGCCTCTCCAAATAAGGACCTCTTGTCTTCCCATTGGTCAGCTTTTCCCTATCCATAGTGAGTCCTCTCGTGTTCCCATTGGTCCGTTGTCCCTATTTAAGACGGTCCCTTGGTCACTGAATCGTCATTCTCAAAAGCAATGCCCCCAGACATCAACATGATCGGAGAACAAGATCTCGGTGCCTTGGAACTGCAAGTGGGTCATGGTCATGTGGTCTACACCGGGGGAGCCAAAGGTACTGACGAATTGGTCGAAGAACATGCCAAACACTTTGGGATGCAACTAGAAGTTCTGGTCCCCCCGAACCATCCTCGAGCCACTTTCATCACCCCGTCGACTGTGGAAGTCCTGATGTTGGCCAACCCCCATCTTCACCAGGCAGCGGAGAAACTAGGGAAAAAAATGCCCAGTCATTTTTACACCCTGCAATTGCTGCAACGCAATTATCAATTGGCCAAAAAAGCCCATACCATCTATGCCTTTGGCATCTTGGAACAGGATCATAAACGCGTGAAAGGAGGCACTGGTTGGACTGTGCAATTGGCTATGGATCAAGGCAAACCCGTCTACCTGTTTGATATACCCAGTCAATCATGGTACCGCTCGGACCATTACTACCAAGTCAATGAGAATGCCGCCACCCTGGTCACTGGCAGTCAATTTGTCCCTTGGGGACCCAAAAAGCCGACTCTTCATCAAAGCAGTGCTATTGTGGGATCCCGGGATGTGGACGAGAAAACCCGAGCAGAAATTCAAGCCTTGTTCAACCGCACGTTCTGTTTACCCGAGAACATTGATCAATTACGCATGGAACTGGAAGACTTTCATTTGTAATTGTACATAGCCTTTTTTTAATTTCTTAGTTTTTATTTTTCCAATTGTACATAGCTTTCTTTTTCAATTTTTATTTTTTCAAATTGTAGATAACTTTCTCAATTGTAAATAGGCTCGCCCCACCCGCGTGGCAAAGAACACAGACAACCCTTTGTAAAAAAACATCAACTCTTTTTTAATTAAAAATTTTAAAAACTGACAACACTGAGTTTGCACGTTCATCATAAATAATGTCTCTTGACGCACAGTAGCCTTGACTCACAATAAAATGTTCAAGGAAACAAAACACGTCGCACTTGGTTTGCCCGTTGCCTCCTCTCCCGCTCCTCCCGCCGCCGCTGCTCTCGTACCCGCTCCATGTCCCCAAAATAAAGACGAATTCTCTGCCATTGGCGACCCGCATGCACCGAAGGAAGATATTGTGACAGATCATTGTCCATTTCATGGAAATGTTCGAGGGTCATGGGCCAGCGACATTCAAACCGGGACCAGACGCGGTGCTGGTCCACCCAAGGAATGACCTTGTCCACCAGGGTTCGCAACAACGCTTCCACGATCTCCGGATGTGGGAATCCGCGGGGGTGTCCATTCTCAGTCCAGACCATACAGCGTAAAAACAATTCAAAAAAAGCAGCCACGCGCTGTCTGGTCAAGGGGCGCCAGGTTTCTTCCTCTCTCTCATACATTACTCTTGTCTGCCGCTCCACTGCCGTTCGCTCCCGTCCCGCTCTCCTCCTCAAGTACTCTGGCCCACTCACATTCGTCTGACTGGCTAGACAGCCCAAGGGTTTTCTCGTTTTGACCATTTTTTGGTTCAACTGACATAAGTCACTCAGGACCGGCTCAAAGCTAAGAGTGACGTCCTGTGGTCTCCCTTGACTTATATACCCCGATCCGCGCAATGCCTCATGGGCTATCTAAGGAGGGGGGAGGGGGGTCCCCCCTACCTCTTCCCCTCCCAAAGCATGATGGGCCTTTCTCTCATTGGCCCATTCCCTCCCACGTGACCCTTTTGTTTCTCTATAAAAAACCACTGTACCATTCCATGTTTCACACTCAATGGATGATCCAATCCTCAGTCCAGAAGCCCAACAAGTGATTGATCGTCTACGAGCCTTGTTGTCTCACCTCGAAAAAGATTTGGAGGAGATCCGCTTCAAAGCTTCTTATTTTGAACTGCTTCGACTTCACAGTCAAAAACATCTCAGTCGGAACGAATTGTGTTTATTAACTTTGAAAAACTTCTACCAGTGGTGAATGGGCGACAAAGCCGACAAGATCAGTCCTCAAGCCCTGCAAATCATAGAACGTTTGGGAGAGATCCGAAAACAAATCCTCGACCTGGTCCAACCTTTACGTTACCAACTCACTTTTCACGAACTGTGCCGACTCCGAAAAGAAGGGATCATCACCCCCACCGAGTTTCAACTCTTGATCAATCCACTCTTTGATCCTTTCGCCTGATGGCTCAACCCAAACCATGTGTGATCTGTTTGACACCTCTCGCCAATTATACCACGTTGAGGTGTTGTGGTCAACCTTGTCATGTCGCCTGTGCCAACAAATGTCAACAGAACGGTCAGACCCACCTATGCCCTACCTGCCACGTTCCTCTTACCGTCCTTGAAATCCTCCATGAAGAATGGAAAGAAGACCCGGAGTTTGTCCAGCATGTCAAGGACGATTGGAAAAACAATCCTATATGGTATGGCATTTGTTATGACAACGAACACGGCCTGGAAGGATTCTGGGGAGAACTCCGAGATCCCTATGAGGGTAACCGCAAAACCCTCTACTTTCTGGGTCGCACCAAAAGCCTAGCCATTGGACGCATGAAAACCTGTATCAGCTTCTCGTAAAAAGGACCCCCCATGTTTGGACTCGTTTTTTTTTCACTTGTTGTCAAACAATACGAAGGACCAATAAAAGATGTTCCATGACACTTTGTTGTGATCTTTATTGATTCTCTACACAATCATGTTCGTTGACTTTTTCTGGAGAGTTCAAGGGTAATGATGGTTCTGCCTTGTTTGAAAGGAGCCGGCTGCCCGTCAGCTGTTTGAATATCCATGGCAATGCTGTCAAAGATGGTTTTGCCAAGAGGAAAATACATCCGTTGCGTCGTATCAAATTGATGATCGGTATTGCCGGCGTCCAAGGTACGTAAAAATCCTTTTTGTTGATTTCCCACAATGCTCTGTGCCACCAGATCCGTGTAAATCATCAATTGTTGTTGCCCTTGTTGTGGTTTGACCGTTTGGGTGCTGGGAAATACTTGTCGACTGAGATTCGGTCCCAAGAAGAAGTAATAATTGAAATCGGGGTGGGTAAAACTGACGGAGACATGGCCAAAAGGTGGATATTTATTGGCAGGACCTTTCGTTACTTCCCATTTGTGTCGATCGTTGTAATCCACGATATCTTTCACCAGATAATTTTTTTCTTGCACCACGCGTTCACTTGGTGTACCATCTTTCACCAGTCCCATCAAGCCGGCTAATTTCCATTCCATTTCAAATTGCATGTTGGCTGGTATGAGTACATACAACGAATCTAATTCAGGGGCGATGCCCGTATTGGTGATTTTCACATAGGGTTGAGCCAGGTTGAGAGCCGCTAGTTGTTGGCGTTTAGCTTGATCGTCCACGTCCATTTTGGTTATATCCATCATGACGTCCATGTGTTGTTTTTCCATTTCGTACGCGATGGCAATCCATGCTTCTTTCAAATTGTGGTAATACCCTGGGGGTAAATAGATCTGTTTGGTCACTTGAATGGGAGCCGTTCCATCCGCACGTTTTGGTATGTATCTAACATCTGTTTTCATCCAATGTTTTTGACTATCTTCTTGCGTCCAATTCTGCTTGGTTTGATCTTCCAAGGATTGATTAAACTCCGGGTGGGAAATATGTACCAAAGCCGCTTCCCAATCATCTTCTACCAAATAATAGGAATGAGGAAGTCGAGCCGTAAATTTTTGTCCATTGCCTTGTGCTTGATCACTGAGCAGAGTGATGTAAAAACTCATCGTCACTACTCCCTCACCCAGGGTTTACCCTTTTATACCTACCCCCGCTGCAAAAATTGGACTTTGGACTTTGAGCCCGCGTTTCTCAGCGGTTTTACTTCCTCCTGAGCCCACGATCCATTTTTCCTACTGCTCAGCGGTTTCCCATTCAAAAACACGTCACTTCCGGTTTAGGTGACTTCCGGTGACGTCACTTCCGGTTACGGTCATGTGATTTCCGGTCACTTCCGGTTCCGGTCATGTGACTTCCCCTTGAGCCCACGGTTCTAATGGCCTGCGGTTTCCGTTCCCATGACAACCCCTCGACCAATCAGAAGCCAAAAGCTCTCGACCAATCAGAAGCCACCATTTGTGCCATACGGGCCGACATTACTACTGAGCGCGTTTTCTAATATTTTTTTAAGTCAACGCCAACATAAGCTTAAATAAAAAGTAAATGACACATTTCTAATGACATTAATTGAATGTCCATTTCAAAACGAAATTTCTTTAACCTTAATTTTCATAATCAGGTACCTAAACCCTTTAAAAACTTCACTTACTCGGTTCAGAACAGGACAAGCTCTCCGCCGTGGAGCAAAGATGAAGTCATTTGAAGGCAGCTTTCGTTGAACTTTTCGCCTTCCACCAGTATTCTTTTGAACTTTTTCTTTCCATTTAGAGATATTAGATGTTTTCTCTCAAGTTTAAAACTTCAGTACTGTCCAACAATCGTTTTGCTAAATAAACTTAAGCTTTTTAGAAACATCTTTTTCAAAAGCGACGATGGTCACGCGATTTGCCGCCAAGAAAAACACTCTTTGCCCAAAAGCACCGCGCGATTTCCCGCCAAGAAAAGATGGCATTCTCCACCTCCATCGGGTTGCCTTAGGGCTCCCCTCCCCCTCCCCCAGAGCAGGGCGGAAAACGCTTTTCTGATATTTGAAATAACAATTATCCTGCGAAATCGCGCGGAATATCACCTGATACTTAGCCGACGAGGCCGTAGGCCGAGTTGGCTAAATCAGGGGATATTCCGCAAGATTGAGCAGGATAATTGTTTTATTATTCAACAAATTCCCATCGACTACCATTTTCAGAACGAGAAAAACTAAGGCTCTATGATGAAAACGCTAAATTAGCTAGCAACACATAAGACTTAAGCTTAATAAAAATCAAAACAGAACTTCAAGAAATCGAAGTTTACTACCGTTCACTTAAAAAGACTTATTTACAAACTCATGTTTGGAAATGACAAGACAAAGTAAAAAAAAATATTGCTACCTTACCGAGAATAAGTCCTCTTCCTGTGAATTAAAATCTTTTCAACTTTAATCTTTACAACTTTCCGTGAGCAAGTGTGCTGCTTCGTTCGCAATAGCATTTTCTTGGTTGAGTTCTCACTATGAAAATTCCAAGTCAACCTCTGGATATCTTTGTGAGCTGAAGCAAATACTTGTTGACTTTTTGAGAGCACTTAATTGTGGAAAGTTTCTTCCAGGGAGTTGAAATTTCCGGAGAACACTGCTAAAACTGCCTCGCTTTTCAAAATGGCCGCCAAACAAGCAATGAAAGAAAATCTGCAGTGCACTTCCAATATGGTCATTTACGTATATCGCAGGATTTCTGTCATGTACGGATGACAGATATTGAGGGGTTCCTTACCATATATGGGCATAGTGACAATTTGTTGAATAATAACTATTTGTAAAGGACACTGGTCCTTCACTGTGCTATGCTATTTCTAATATTAAAACCCAAGAGATGCTAATCTCTTCTGGGTTTTAATATATTTCGGACTTTACGATCGGGTTTATAATTTATGAGTTAACTGCTAAACAGTCACATGAAGGGAAGCCGAAGGCTGAAGGCAATGGATGAACGCACAAGCCATGCAACCGAATGAATGGCCACAAAACGAACGAACGAAAGCAGCGAATGAACGAACGGACAATATTATGTACGAACGAAGAACAAACCCAACAATCGAACGAGCGAAATGACAGCCAAACAAACGGAGAATCGACCAATGGCACGAGCAAACGCCCGCAAACCCGGCGACCCAACAAATGGCTGAAATACACCTATTTCTTTTTCGAAACGAAGGAAAAAAAGATAATTTTCTATATTGTGAACCAAACTGGCACTGCTTTTGTTTGTTTTGAAAAGAGATAGGTGTATTCAGCCATTTGTTGAGTTGCCGGGCTTGCGGGCGTTATTCGTGCTATTAGTCCATTTTCCGTTTCTTTGGCTGCCATTTCGCTCGTTCGATTGTCGGGTTTGTTCGTTCGTTCTTACGTTATCTTGTTCGTTCGTTCATTCACTGCTTTCGTTCGTTCGTTTTCTGGCCTTTCATTCGGTCACATGACTTGTGCGTTCATTCATTGCCTTCAGCCTTGAGCTTCCCTTCATGTGACTGTTTACTTGTTAACTCATAAATGATAAACCCGATCATAAAGTCAGAAATATATTAAAACCCAGAAGAGATCTCTTGGGTTTTAATATCAGAGATAGCATACCACATATTTCAAAAACAAAAACAAAAACAAAAAACCTTTTCCCGCCCTGCCCAGAGTCTGTACGCGCAGACGGACGTGCGCTAACGTCACAACCAAAATTTCTCGGATCGATAGGTTACCAGATTTGTTTACCCATGGTGCTCCGCGAGCTCCGCTATGTAGTCAAAAAAACCTGTTTTAACACATCGTTTTAACATACAATCACTGATGCTTCAACTTCAAATGTACATATAACAATTGCCTCAGAATGTCAGTAGTGCACCTTCCTTGTCACCTATTAATTGGCATTCAAGCCTGTCCATGGTGTGGTATGTAGTCGGTAAAGTATCAAGAGCAGAACAACCTTGACTGGTAAGCTTTCTAGTGCATCGACATTAATTTCCTGGTCACATAATGCATGCTAGCTGTTTGTGGTAGTGGAATAGCCATCGGCAGGGAATCAAAGGGCCTTAAATGTGAATTCATCGACAACTCTTAGCATCAGACATTCATCTTTTTTCTTCTTTCTATTCCTTGCCTTTCTGGTGTTTTCCTTTTTCCTTCTGTTTATGTGGTTCGTCTTTTTCCCTGATACACGCTGGGCAAACGCATTATATTTTGGACTTAGTTACAAGGTAGCTTAGTTTGGATTTTAGCATTTGTTGTGGCATCCATACAAAAGTGATATCAACTTGCCAATTAGAGTCTCATAATATTTTAGAAAACAATGCTAATTAAGAGCTCCTGTAAATCGCAGACTTGAAGCCTATAATTTTAGGTAAAAATGATACTTTGCTTAGCTAGATTTTTTTCAGTCTGCTATTCTTCCCCTGTTTTACTAACATCTGCCGGACACCTGTATCATCCTCTTTGGTGCATTTATCGAACCTTATCTGTCGGTTCTTTGTATTTGGCTCTCATCTTTACTAGTTGAAAGAAATGAGGAAATGGCGAAATTTAATACGCTTCGTTATCTTGTTCTCCCCAAATCGCAAAATTAAATACACGTGAAATGTGGCTTCGGAATTTTCGCGAAATTAAGTACGCCGAAAATAGTTATTGGTAAGAGTAAGGTACAAATTAAGGTAAGGTTATGAAAGCCATTGCTTGTAACATATGCTCTTGCCCAGTGTATCATGTGGCATTGGCGAGTTGACCTTATGCACCCGAATATGAAAAAACTATGTAGAGGGGGACCATTTGCCATTTTCAGGCCTGGGAAGGGGGCTCCTTGCAGAAATTTTTATCTTTCAATATATTTTCTCTCCTCCCTCCCCCCCTTCCACATAAATAATGACCGGTCCCTAAAGGGTCTGCTTTATGTCCGGTCTGCTCCTCCATCGTTTGTTCGTATAAACAAGCGGCTTGCTCTTCTATAGTGGATTGCAGGTCGTCGTTAGTTCTCCTCAGTTCAATTTCTGCCTTCTTCATTTCTGCCACGACATTTGTGGCGTCTTCGACGGAGATTTCTTTCGGATAAAGCGACAGTCTTATCCACGTCTCCGCTTTCTTACGCGATCTCCGTTTGCCGTTTCTTTCTGCTTTCATTTGCTTTAGGAAATTTCTAGTTCGTGTGCTCAGTTCAATAGTGACACGATCGAAGGCAGATTTTTCCATTATGTATCCAATGGTCCCTAAGTTTCGCTTGAAGGACTGTGAACAGCTTCTTCAAGCTTCCTTCTAACGTCCACCATTCCAGAGATTCCCGTTGATTTGCAGGGAAAAATTAGGATCGTTTCCCTCAACAAATGGGGCAACCATGTGAACAAGGTTGGACCAGGGTTCTGTGAGCTCTGAAAAGAGCTCCTGATCCAAATCATCCATACTCTTGTCGGTCATTTGTGACCTATGTCCGTTTTGCTACTCCGGGCTCAAAATACGAGTGCTAAGTGCTTGTGTTTAAGTTTCGCACGTGGCAGATTATCTAATTGCATATATGTAATTTACAGCTGGTTACATTTTATTGAATACAGTTTTCGAGCTACTCTTTATTCATTGCAATCATTGTTATATTGTACAACAAAGACTTGACTCCAGAACGCACGAGATCTGAACCTTAGGACTTTCAATCGTGAGTCTACAACTTCTTTTGCTCGGGTTTCGCTAAAAAAAACGTCCACATGCAGGGAAGACATGTATCTTTAATAATCCGCTGTATAATTTGAAGACGGGCGCTTATTTTCGAAGAAAATGGTTTCCCATATTGCAAAAAGTGAAGATTGCTCATTCTTTGAAGATTTAAGTCTACATTCAACTTGTTCTGGATCAATTTCCTGAATTTGAGACAAAATTGAAGTTTAAGCTTTGCAATTTAAGAATCCACTGTATAATATTAGAAACGTTCCCTCTAAGTACTAAAAAATGACCCTTACAGTCGGTCAACTTCACCCGATTCGACCCTTTTCTCTGTAATTGAGGCCCTTTTGTTGAACTCTGACGCGTGATTGGCCAGCCATAGGAGCTGATTAATATGCGTAAATGTCCGGCCATTCCGCGCCATGCTATGATGATCAAGTTTTGAATGTTTAGAAAGGGGAAAACTAATATGAAAATCCAACTTAAAGCCAATCAGAAATTTCAAGAAAAGATAGCTTCCAGAATAACCAAAATAAGCAAACTTGTGCTGCATGTATAAAACAGTTATAAAACGGCATTATCCGCGTTCGTGGGCTGATTAATGTATCAGTAAGCTGGCGAATATAGTTAACGGAGTTTCTTTAAACACCAAAACCGAACTTGAACGACGAAATTACCGAAAATCAATTAACCTGGTACAGTCAACTCTCTCTCAATGGACACCTGGTGTTGGTCCCTTCCCTGCCATTCTTCAGTCATTTTACTGTAACTTAACTCTCCTGTGAGACGCACACCTCTCTAAGATGGGCACTAGGGGCCGGTCCCGATGGTGTCCATCCAACCTCGTCCCCAGGGCCTTCTTCTCGTTCAAAATGGCGGTCGGAGAAACCCCTGGCCAAGCCGCTGCTGAACTACTCCACGAATCACGTTTGTCACGTGACACTTGATGAAACGGCTTTTTCGGAGTTCGTTTCCAGCGTCTGGCAGCCTTGTTTGTTTTCTGCAATCGGAAACCGTTATTCGAACAAAACGAAGACATTTCATCATGTTTGCGTGTCGAAATTCTAACGAACTTTTGGAGCCACTTTGGCAGCCTTGGCCAGGGGTTTCTCCGACAGCCATTTTGAACGAGAAGAAGGCCCTGGGAACGACGTTGGGAACCATAAGAAATAGAAGAGATCTTTTCAGCAGGAAGTTTTTGAAAATTTGAGTCTTTTAACAGGATGTACTTCTTCTACTTGAGTAAGGCAAGTGTTTTTTGTTGTTGTTGTTGTTGGTTTTTTTTTTTGGAAGGAGTGAGAAGCTTTTGAAGTGTATTGTATTGTATTGTATTGTATTGTATTGTATTGAATGGAAAGCAAGGGCTTTGTTGTTGCCTGCGCATTCAACCGTAACATGTATTTTGTTCTCCGGGAGAAAATTGATTAGAAGAAAATTAATTTAGAAGTTTAATTTGGGTCGACTGGAAAGCGCCTGAGGTTTGTTTTCCAGAACTCCAGTGACACTGAAATTTTCTGTTCTATTCGCCAACACAAACGTTTCGAAATTCCTCATCTTCGCATTCGCTTCACACTTGTCACAGACGCCAGATCATCCCGATATTTCTCGCCCTTTCTTTTCTTCGCCCTTTCCCCTATTAGAGGGCCTGTTCACAGCCTCCTCACTGCCCATGAGAAATTCAAAAGCACATACATGGCTCACTGACCAACGCTTAACGTTTCCAATCCTATCCTCCTCGTAGCTCCTTCCCCCGGGGTGGGAGGGGGGGGGTAGAGCTCACTCATAATACCCATACGGGTATGTGCCGCCCAACGGGGTCGTGATTTTAGGAATCCTGATCTAAAACGGGGTACTCCGTATTTGAGAAGTTTTCTAGAACGGGGTGTAATATTGCAAACGCCAGAAAGCTTCAAGATATCAGCAGCGATTTTAAACTACTTATAGCGAAATAAATAAATGGCTGACCGTTCCCGCTGCAATTTGTCTGTCGGAAAAACTTTGCATCTTAACTGCTCGTGATGTTTCCCTTCTAAACAAGAAATCTGAACTCATTACCAAATGTCGCCACGAAAACAAGTTCTTCGCAACCAATCAGAAGAAACATCTCTCCAGCCTTCCTTCAATTTGAAAATTCAAAAGCTTAAAACTATTTTTTGACACCTGCTCGTGCGGAGCATTAGTCTGATGATTGCTTAGTGCGTGAAACTCGAGTTACAACTTTCCGTCTGTACATTAGTAAATGGCTGAATATATATATAGATAGGCTAGCCTAACAGCAGAGCTCCCATGAATAAGCTGATGTTCTTTTGTCAAAATACCGAAAACTCTTCGGGCCCAAAAATTTTGCGGGGCTATTTTCGGGCGCGATATTCTTTCGAAAACTGTTCTTACAAAAACGAAAGTGTTCTGTAAAGCGACGCAAATTGTTCCGAATTGTCCCACAATAATTTTGCGAAAATGTTCGGGTTGGTCATGTGAATCCGAACTCGAAATATTCAGTTTTGTGGAGTGAATTACGTTAAAGACTGCAAAGTGAAAACTGTTCTTGTTTAACAATATACCTTGTAGCTCTAAATTTTTGCGGGAGTTTCATTTTGCGAAGGGGCGATTTTTTTGTGTTTTGCGGTAACTAATTTTTGCGATTGGTAGAAACTGGTTTTTCCTGCTGGGAATTAATTTTTGCGATTGTCAGGAAGTCACCTTCAATTCGGAATCATAACATTCTCGTTTCATGAGTAAAAACAATCAAAGGTCATCAAATGCAGGTGAACATGGGCTCCTTGGTGAACAACATGCAGTTGCATAACACGTTTTCATTTAATCAATAGAGTACCTTCAGAATTTCAATTTCATCGCTTTATTTCTGAATGCTCAGTTTTTTAATTTCGTTTTATTTCTATACGAAAGAGTCGGCCATTAACATAATTTTACATTACACTTAAAAGGCGATGTTTGTATATAATTTCGACAGTGGAGTAAATTTTTGCAGAGAACATTTTTGCGGGAAATTTTTTTCGCGGGAACGTTTTTTTGCGGATCGTGAAGAAAACCGCAAAAATCGCAAAAATTAGAACCTGCAAAAATGTAGTGCCACACGGTATAACCGTATACGTCAGCTTTCCACTTCTGTCACTGATGAATCATTGCACAAAGTAATTATTTTTCTAAGACGCTTTAAGTCCTCGAGGCGTACTTATTAAGGAGAAAAACTGATTCATTTATCAAAAGTCCGGTTTCAGTCTTTTAGGCATGTTTCGAAAATCGAGCTTCATTTTAATCGCTTTCATCTTGGTTTCGAGCGGTCCTACAAACGGCAAACTTCAAAATGCCAGTTCTAATTCAGCGCTTAGCGATAAAGCGCCTCAGTCGATGGAGCAAACGTTTAACATCAACAACTGGGGTCTCGGAAAGGCCGACCGTAAACTGTTGACCGAAATGAAACACAAAATTGACTCGCTGTATGAGAAATATGGCAAAGGTAAATTAGTCGTTTTGCACAATTTCAAATTCATTTGTCTTAATATATGGTGCCTATCTCGGGATGAAAATTTGGATTTATTAGCGTGGATATGCACACTACTGTAAATATACTAAGATTTCAGAGCAAGAAAAATCTTTGCATGTAATGTTTCTATCCTCCTTCTTTTTCGATTTAAATATAGTTTGTGCAGAAGACGGATGGGTTCGCCATGAAAATTCCAGTTTCCTCATCGTCAACATCCAAACCCTGAAGTGGAGCGACGCTCGAAGAACGTGTCTGATGCTTGGAGGAGACCTGGCTATAATCAGATCAGCCGCTGAAAACAACTTCATCTTCGACTTGGTGAAGAAGCAGAAAACCTTTACAGCCTGGGGTGCGTGGCTTGGATTTGTACGCAAAGCTGACAATGAGTTTTACTGGATTGACGATACTCCACTGGCGCGAGGCTATACTGCTTGGGCAAGCGGGCAACCAAACAATTCAAATGGCAATGAGAATTGCGGAAACATGTTTGGCACAGGATCTAGCGGGGAGAAATGGAATGACCTGTGGTGCGATTTGAGTCCAGCGCAGCTGAAACTTGCCCCGGTTATTCTTTGTCAGAAAAAGGCCTATTGAGTCGCTTCCCCATAGCAATCTTTGTAAGACAAGAAGCCGATATTATCTTAGGCTCAAAACTGGGCATTCGCTTGATGTAGTAGTATATGAGCTTGTACGGTAGTTGGACTGCTGACCTGGATGAGAAATCAAAATAAAATGGTAGATGCAGCTTGTGAAGTGTTGTTTAAATGTTATTTAATGTCTGAAAGGTCTTAACCTACATTTCTTGAATCAACTTTTTTCCATTTTGTTTCGCTGATTTGCAGCATAGAATATTTTTACTTCTCCCTTCAAGTAAAAAAGGTTTGAAGCTTCCGAGAAACAGTTACTACCAGCAATTCTGCTTTTACTTCGGATATTTTATTAAAATATCGTCGTCAAAGGTCTTTAGGTGGGCAAAAACTATTTCAGTGTTGTTGGCAATTTAACAACAAAGTTAGGAAATCCAGTCTTCCTTACCATTTGCCCTAAAATTAAAACCTAGATTTTCCGTTTAAAAATGCAATAATGTGCGTCAGGTGTTAAGTGTCGCAGACTGAGACAGACAAGTGAGTTGGGGGAGGGGAAAGGAGATAAAAATTCCCGTTTTCGGCATCCCTCCGGGATTACATCCCGTTCCATGTCCACCTACGTCGATCCCGAGCGTTTCGTCCTGTTTTCCGCAATCCCCCTTCTCACCATATTTTCTCCTTGCTTTTTTTGTTTTTTTTTTTTGTTCTCCAGTTTTGCTCAGCCTGTTTATCCCTATCATTGTTGCAACTGAAGTCCCTCCTTCCACGAAAGGAAGTGAATGAATGAAACTCTTGTGGGATCTGGAGATCTTTAGCACAGTTTGAAACAACGGGACCGAGCACTAAATCCCGAACATTCTCGTCCCCACAGCTGCGATCCTTTCGGCCAGCGCCACGAATCGAGAGCTCTGGCAGGGTACGAAGCAGGAAGTCCACGAATCACGGACTCCCGGCTTTCTGCGCAGCCTCCGAAATTTGAAACAATAACGGATACCATCGGTTACAAAAATGGGCAGCTATTTCGCTTGCGCGTTATCCTGGACCCTGCCAGAGCTCTCGATCCGTGGCGCTGGCCAGAAGGATCGAAGCTCTGGGGACGAGAATGAACCCCGAAAAGTCAGCCCGGAATTGTGCATATGCCCAAAATCAAATTTGCAAAAATGCCTCAGAAATGGCTATCACCAGGCACAGGCAAATATACGACCGGAAAGTGCTTAGTTCCCTAAATAATTCAACTCTTTCTCAAAAACACTCAAAACAACATTGAATTGGAAAAACAATCATAAATTTTACTTTGTAAAATACTGCAAAAAAAACTTGAACAGAATAAAATCCATAAAATCAAAGCTGTTTGACCTGAGGTTGAACTCTGTGGGATAACATTCCACTTATACAGTGGCTGATTTAGTCCTTCAGTAGCCCTCCAGTTTAGCTACTATCCGTTGTTGATGAAATTGTCAACGTGGGCAACGTGCTTCACCGTTACCTGAGAGGATGGGCACTGCTGGAATTGACTGATACATTACTCCTCCGTGTTCACGTATTCTCGCTGTTCGCAGATGCCTATCACCCTCAAGCGGTTACTTTCTAGTACTAGCTCCTACTGTCCAATAGTAACGGCCACCCAAATGTAGCTACTACTAGTCCGAAAGTAACAGAACCGAGCAGCCACTTTCAGAATTCTATGATGAGAATTTTCCAGTGGAATGCTTCTAACCTACAATCTTATGAGATCATCGTCAGGTAATACTCAGCGAAGGCATATAATTCATGTGTTATAGGTTTGCCAAACATACAGTCTTCCGTACGCAGTCCTTTATAGTATGCACCCTTGCTAGAAAGGAGACTCAGTACATAAGACTAAGTTTTTCTTAGCGCTAACATGGATTGTATCAGTCAACTCCCTAGTTTGCTGCAACCAAAATATTCCCATGCAGTGGTATTCACTTACAAATGCCCTCAAGACACTTCATTTCATTTACTTCAAAAAGAGTTTGATGGATGTCAATCAAAGAAACACCGTTAAAAATAGTTTTAAATTTTGTCTGCACTTGAGATAAATGGAACCAAACTGTTATGATCGATATTTTAACTATTAAGAAAGAGGAAAAGAATAATGTGAAAATCTAATTTAAAGTCAGTTTGAACTTGAAGAAAACAGAATAAACAAAAACAGAACAGACAGACACTTTTATTTATTTCAGTCAGGGTGATCCCTTCAGCATCTATAAACAAAATATATCATATCTATGTAAAGGAAAATTGAGCCTGCTGCATGTATTAAACGGCATAATTAGTAGACCGCGCTCATGGGCTGATTACTGATGCATCAGTGAGCTTGAAAGAATTTAGTTACGGAGTTTCTTTAATTGACGTACACCAAACCTGGACTTGAAGTGAAAGATGAAATTACTGCTGTAAACCTGACATGAATTTTGACCATTTTATCGCAGGAGAATTCTAGAAATGATAAAAATTGGACTCTGTTATTGAGAATTCAGAAATTGTTTTAAACGAAATGTTGCTCACCCAAAATGAATGCAAGTAATTATTATTGCGTTCGACGATAGGAGAACGCAACCCTAATCCCGGCCGGAGTGAAATCGAGATTTTCTTTGTACACCCCCCCCCCCCCGAAGATTTTTGCAGGGGCATAACCTCGGCCGGGAACTGGTATGTGCTTTGAATCGGTTTCATGGAACCAAATGACCTCGCTTATCCAAAGGCGTCTTTGTTGCGAAGAAGCTAGTTTGAACGAGGGAAGTTCCAGGCTCAAAAAAGCAACCTTTCGCCCAAGGAGTTATTGTAAATCCTTGATCGAAGTCTTAGGGGCTGTTTACATGGAGCTAGGAAGATCCTAGCGCTAGGAAGATCCCAGAAGGCGAATCATCCTAGCGCATATGTTTTCTGTATTCAGTTTACATGCAAAATGTTGTACTTGGTCCTAGCGCTAGGATCTTTCTAGCACTAGGAGCTTCCTAGCTGAGCGATAGGAAGATCCTAGCACCATGTAAACTGCCTTCGCTAGGAAGATCCTAGTACTGGGGACAGAAATAGAGGATATTACACGGTGGCGAGAAGATATGAATTTTATGTTCGAGTGGCAAACACAATATCTCACGAGTGAGCGCAGCGAACGAGTGAGATATTGTGTTTGCCACGAGAACATAAAATTCATATCTTCGAGCCAACGTGTAATGTTCTTTTTATTATATGGAGACAAAATATCTGAAATTGCCCATTTTTATTCTCTTCTCGTCGCAAGTGTCGAGAAATTCTTTGAAAACCTTCAAATCGTACAAGGTCTTCTTTTTTGTGTTTTTTTTCTTTGTCGAAGCTTTCGGAAAACTCTTTCACTTGTTCATCGTTTAGTAAAACAAACCTGCTTGCCACCGCCATAATTCTAAACAACACTGAGGCAACGACGCATTCAGTTCATTCAACAAAGTAGAAACGGCGGGAATCGTGACGTCATTGAACGATATGACACTCAAAAGCGTGACATACGGAAAATACGCCACTCGGGTCCCGGATGGAGTGGCGTATGGAATCTACGAGTGGTTTAGTTCCCAGTAAAACACTCTCCTCCATATAATAAAAACAAATATGGCGGCAGCCGGGCGTTCAGGTGCTAAAGACCGACAGTTTTATTTGATTTCCAGCAACAACCCCGACCGAAATTTTTGCATGTAAACCAAACGAAAATTTGTTTCGCTTTCTAGGATCTTCCTAGTGCTAGGATCTTCCTTCCTCCATGTAAACAGCCCCTTAGAGAAGTATGCACGACTCCTTGCCCATATGTCAACCTGCAGTTCGCCGTTCAGTTGTCTAACCTTCTCGCCTTCGATGAAGAACCACTCGGCATCAGCAACATTCAAATTTATTTGTCCGTGGAAGAAACACGCTATTTGAATTTACTTGATACCTAAATCATTTCTCTCTCGAACAATGCCTTGGCGAGTCACTCTCGAAGCTTTGTGTAATGTCCATGCTGCCATTTTTAAATTTAGAAATCGCGTTGTCTGCTTATAGTATTTCGGAAATCGACGTTTATTAACGAAGCCGCGCCGCGAACTAAAAGAGGTTGAGAGGATCATTGCGCGAATATTTTTGGAGGTTATCAAAGGTAAAGAGTTCAACGGTAGTTGTAACATTTCAGTTTAATTCTGTATTTACATGTGAAACTTTGGATGGGTACATACAAGCGGTCATGTAACTAAATATAAGATTTACATGTATTTCGTATCTGACAATGTTCGATTTTCTATTGAAATATATCAACTGATAACAACCAAGGGTGGAGAAAGATCAGAAAACTGAGCAGACTCTTTCTTTCCCTAATTTCGGTGTCGAAAAGGGTTGCAGTCGAACGCACTCCACTAATCTGCGGTGACTACTAGTTATAATTGTTAGTTTAGTTATTTAGTTTTATTTTCGTGCCACTCCATCACGCGAGCGATATTTTGCACACCCGTTTTTGTTACATCAATGTTGCCTGAGGTGAAGGAAAACTGTGTAACTTCCTTACAATAAGGAAGGCAGCCTGCTAAAAGTTTTTTTCTTTTTCTAACTTAAAATTTTGGTGGTTGCCATAAATTCATCAAATTTATTTAGTATAATTACAAGTTAATTTAGCAACCAGGCAACTTTGTTTGCAATCGTTTCACTCCACTACACCCGTGACATAATTATTTTGCACACGCGCTTTCATTGTATCAATACTGATAGATAGATAGATAACTTTTGATAGCTTTATTAAAAGTAAAATCATTGCAGCCCCCGGGCCGGCTGAAATGCGACCTACATTACAATGTAAATATTAAAAATATATATGCATTTATGATAACTACTATAAAAAAGGTAAAATATAACCTATAATATAATACAAAAAGGGAAACATCGACACTGATAATACTAATCATTAAAAATTACTAGTAATAATTAAAACTGGTTTCTATAACAAAAGTGTTTTTAAACCTATTTGTCTTACAAATCGGTAATTTAAAGTATCCCTGGCTTCGGGTGCAATAGGTGGACCCGTTGCGTGGCGGCAGCAGCTCATGAAGCTTGTGGCTTTGATCCCCTACAATTTGGTCGAATAGAGCTTTACTTAAGGCCTGCCTTCTCTCATACAGTGACGTGATGTCTAGAGCTACTGCATGGAGGTTAAGGAAAAGTGCGTATCTTAAGACAAAAGTTAGGGAAAATTCATTTCCTGCCAGTCAAAAATTTTCTCATTTTCTAACTCAAAGTTTCAGTGCCTGCCAAACCAAGCGGGACTGGATAAATCGATTATGTTTGGATCTGAATATTGAATTTTGTAACGTCTGAAAGAATACATTACGTTTAATAGACTGCAACGTGAAACTTGTTCTTGTTTAAGTATAACTGTATACGTCAGCTTTCGACTTTTGTCACTGATGAATCACTGCACAAAGCAATTGTTTTTACAGACGCTTTCAGTCCTCAAGGTGTACACATTCAGGAGAACAATTCATTGATCATAAGTCCGGCTTCAGTCACTCAAACATGTTTCGAAAATCGTGCTTTGTTTTGATCGTTTTCATCTTGGTTTCGAGCGGTTCTGCAAACGGCAAACTTCAAAATGCCAGTTCTAATTCAGCGCTCGGCGATAAAGCGCCTCAGTCGATGGATTAAAGACATTAAACGTTTAACATCAACAATTGGGGTCTCGGAAAGGTCGACCGTAAACTGTTGACCGAGATGAAATCCAGAGTCGACTCTCTATATGAGAAATCTGGCAAAGGTAAATATAAACGTGGCAATTGCCAGCACTGCGTCTTTGATGGGAGATGAAAATTTGGACTCGTTTTCACGGCTTACGCCGATCATGGCGAAGCCAGTCCGCCGCCAAAACTTACCTTCGCAGACATTATACCGCCAGCTACGCAGGCTATTACATGTACTGATTCTCTGTTTCGTCTTTTTCGATAGCTTGTCGAGACGATGGATGGGTTCACCATGGAAATTCTCTTTTCCTGATCATAAACTTTCCAACCCTGAAGCAGAGCGACGCTCGAAGAACTTGTCAGATGCTTGGAGCAGACCTGGCTATAATCAGATCAGCCGCTGAAAACAACTTCATCTTCGACTTGGTGAAGAAGCAGAAAACTGTTACAGCCTGGGGTGCGTGGCTTGGATTTGTACGCAAAGGCGACAATAAGTTCTACTGGACTAATGGTACTCCACTGGCGCGAGGCTATACTGCTTGGGCAAGTGGGGAGCCAAACAGTCTCAGTGAGAAGTGCGGAAACATGTTTGGCGCAGAATCTAGAGGGGGAAAGTGGAATGACCTCTCGTGCGATCTGAGTCCAGCGCATCTGAAGTATGCCCCAGTTATTCTTTGCCAGAAAAAGGCCAACTGAGGCGGTCATGTTCTTTACCTTCCCCGTAGAAGTTACGTACTGTTGTATTGTCTTAGGATCAAATAAACGGGGCATTCGCTTGATGTGGTGGTAGATAAGCTTGTATACTAGTTAAGCTGGTTAAAAATTGTCAAATGTTGCAACAATGTTTTCCTTTATTTATTTCAGTAATTACTTCCGGAACTCTGAATTCAGAGTTAAATTTTTGATTTTCTACTAAGATATTTTCAGAAATCTATATGAGTTTGGCCGTTCATTTAACTTCGTTTTAGTGTAAGGCGGTATTTCTATAAATTTCAGGTAAAGATTTTTTTTTATTACTCAAACGCTTTAAAGTTTGAAATGATTAACCTTGTTTTTAGGTTCGGGAATAAAAATAGAATTAATATATCGCCATCAAACGTCTTTAGCTGAGGAGAAATATGGCAGTATTGTTCTACAGCAATTTCAAACCGTGCAGCTAGAGAATCCAGTTGTTCTTTCGCTGGCAAATCCGTTTCTCGGGTTAAAAATTGAGTGTTTCCAGCTGTTTTCAGACTAAAAGAGGGAAAGAGGAAGGCAGGGGAGGGGAGGGTAGGGGAAACGACGTAGAACGTTCCACTTCCGGTATCCTTTTTCTCTCGCGCCTCATGTCCCCTTCTTGTCCCCTTCACTCCTTGATGTCCCATCCCGTTTTCCTCCACCCGACAAATCCCGCTTCCCGAGCTCTGTTTTCCCGCCTCTCATGCCTTACTGCCCCATTAACTCCTTTGTCTTTTCCCGTCCAAATTTATTTAGCCTGCACATCTTTGTCAATGTTGCAGCTGAATCCAGTGAAATGGGTGAATAAATTTCAGGTAAAAATGTTTTCTGATTACTCAAAAGCTTTAAAGTTTGAAGTGAATAACCTTGTTTTTAGGCTCGGGAATAAAAATAGAATTAACATATCGCCATCAAACGTCTTTAGCTGAGGAAAAATATTGCAGTGTTGTTCTACAGCAATTTCAAACCGTGCAGCTAGAGAATCCAGTTGTTCTTTCGCTGGCAAATCCGTTCCTCGCGTTAAAAATTGAGTGATTCCAGAGAGGGAAAGAGGAAGGCAAAAGACGTAGAACGTTCCACTTCCGGTATCCTTTTTCTCTCGCGCCTCATGTCCCCTTCTTGTCCCCTTCACTCCTTGATGTCCCATCCCGTTTTCCTCCACCTGACAAATCCCGCTTCCCGAGCTCTGTTTTCCCGCCTATCATGCCTTACCGCCCCATTAACTCTTTTGTCTTTTCCCGCCCAAATGTTGCAGCTGAATCCAGTGAAATGGGTGAATAAAACGCAATTCTCCGTCTGTGAAAAACTAAAAAAAAGTTACGTAGATGTTTGATTTCTTAAAACCCCTAAAGCAAAACGGAGCGCTGGGGACGAGAATTGTTGCAACTTATTTTTGCTAAAGCCACTTTCATTTGGTCAGTGAATAGAGCTAATTCCCGCAAATAAATCCATTATCAACCAGCGGACTACGGTCCTTGTGCAGCTTGTGACATCATCACTTTGAGTGACTGCAGATGTTTTTGATAGCAAAAGTGCCTAAACTGAAGGCATGGGATAAATTAGACCAGAGTTACAAAAAGAAAAGTGAGAAAAGCCTCCATGTGAAACTGAAGCAAAATTTGGCCTTGGCTGTGGTTACTACTTCTTGTTAAAAATTTCCCCTTCCTAGAAGTTTAGGGGAAATCACCCAACAAACCTACAAAAAAAAAAAAAAAAACAAAGCAAATTGAGAAGCAAAAGCAAGGGAACCGAGCACTAAACCCCGAAAAGGCGACCCTTAATTGTGCGCATGCCGGCCCGTAATCAAATTTGCAAGAAATGCGTCAGAAATGGAAGAGAAGTTTAGTTTCCAATCAGTGCTCTGCCATCAACAGACACTGGCCAACACGCAACCGGAAAGTGCTCAGTTCCCTCAAATAATTCAACCCTTTCTTAAAAACAATCAAAAACAACATTAAATCAAACAAACAATCCCAAATTTTACTTTGTAAAATACTGTTAAAAAAAACTTGAACAGAATTAAATCCATAAAATCAAACGTTAGCACAAAGCTGATTGACCGAGGTTGAACTCTGCATGAGGGATAATATTCCATTTATACAGTGGCTGATTTAGCCATTCCGAGTAGGCCTCCGGTTTAGCCACTGTCTTTGTTGATGAAATTGTCAACGTGGGCAACGTGCCTCACCGTTACCTGGAGGATGGGCATTGCTAATTTGACTGACACACTACTCGTCTGTGTTCACGTATTCTAGCTGTTCGCAGATGCCTATCACCCTCAAGCGGTTAATTTCTACCATTAGCTCCTGCTGTCCGATAGTAACGGCCACCCAAATGTAGCTACTACTAGTCCGAAAGTAACAGAACCGAGCAGCCACTTTCAGAATTTTATGAGAATTTTCCATGCCAGTGGAATGCTTCTAACCTACAATCTTATGAGATCATCGTCAAGTAATACTCAGCGAAGGCATATAATTCATGTGTTATAGGTTTGCCAAACATACAGTCTTCCGTACGCAGTCCTAGAAAGGAGACTCAGTACATAAGACTAAGTTTTTCTTAGCGCTAACATGGATTGTATCAGTCAACTCCCTAGTTTGCTGCAACCAAAATATTCCCATGCAGTGGTATTCACTTACAAATGCCCTCAAGACACTTCATTTCATTTACTTCAAAAAGAGTTTGATGGATGTCAATCAAAGAAACACCGTTAAAAATAGTTTTAAATTTTGTCTGCACTTGAGATAAATGGAACCAAACTGTCATGATCGATATTTTAACTATTAAGAAAGAGGAAAAGAATAATGTGAAAATCTAATTTAAAGTCAGTTTGAACTTGAAGAAAACAGAATAAACAAAAACAGAACAGACAGACACTTTTATTTATTTCAGTCAGGGTGATCCCTTCAGCATCTATAAACAAAATATATCAATCTATGTAAAGGAAAATTGAGCCTGCTGCATGTATTAAACGGCATAATTAGTAGACCGCGCTCATGGGCTGATTACTGATGCATCATGCAGTGAGCTTGAAAGAATTTAGTTACGGAGTTTTTTAATTGACGCACACCAAACCTGAACTTGAAGTGATTGATGAAATTATTGCTGTAAACCTGACATCCATTTTATGGCAGGAGAATTCTAGAAATGATAAGAAATTGGACTCTGTTAATGAGAATTAAATTGTTTTAAACGAATTGTTGCCCGCCCAAAATGAATGCAGGTAATTATTATTATAATTGTTAGTTTAGTAATTTAGTTTTGTTTTCGTTCCACTCCATCACGTGCGATATAATTGCACACCCGTTTTTGTTATATTAGCGTTGCGTGAGGTAAAGGAAAACTGCGTAACTTCCTTACAATAAGGAAGGCAGCCAGTTAAAAGTTTTCTCTTTTTCTAACTAGAAATGTTGGTGCCAGCCACAAATTCGTCAAATTTATTTAGTATAATTGCAAGTTAATTAAGCAACCAGGCAACTTTGTTTGCAGTCGTTTCACTCCACTACACCAGTGACATACTTCGCACACGCGCTTTCATTGTATCAAAGCTGCATGGAGGTTAAGGAAAAGTGCGTATCTTAAAAGAAAGCTGGGGAAAATTCATTTCCTGCCAGTCAAAAATTTTCTCATTTTCTAGTTTCATTTTCTCATTTTTCTCATTTTCTCATTTCTCAGTTTCAGTGCCTGCCAAACTAAGCAGGGCTGGGTCAATTGATTATTAATATTGAATTTTGTAACGTCTGAAAGAATATATTACGTACGTTTGATAGTCTGTAACGTGAAAATTGTTCTTGTTTATAAAGTATAACTGTATACGTCAGCTTTCGACTTTTGTCAAAGATGAATCATTGCACAAAGCAATTCTTTTTTACAGACGCTTTCAGTCCTCAAGGCGTACACATTCAGGAGAACAATTCATTGATCATAAGTCCGGCTTTAGTCTTACAAGCATGTTTCGAAAATCGAGCTTCGTTTTGATCGTTCTCATCTTGGTTTCGAGCGGTTCTGCAAACGTCAAACTTCAAAACGCCAGTTCTAATTCAGCGCTTAGCGAAAAAGCACCTCAGTCGATGGATCAAACGTTTAACTTCAACAGCTGGGGTCCTGGAAAGGTCGACCGTAAACTGTTGACCGAGATGAAATCCAAAGTCGACTCTCTATATGAAAAATCTGGCAAAGGTAAATATAAACGTGGCAATTGCCAGCACTGCGTCTTTGATGGGAGATGAAAATTTGGACTCGTTTTCACGGCTTACGCCGCTCATGGCGTAGCCAGTCCGCCGCCAAAACTTACCTTCGCAGACAATACCGCCAGCTACGCAGGCTATTACATGCACTGATTCTCTGTTTCGTCTTTTTCGATAACTTGTGGAGACGATGGATGGGATCGCCATGGAAATTCTCTTTTCCTGATCACAAACATTCCAACCCTGAAGCAGAGCGATGCTCGAAGAACTCGTCACATGCTTGGAGCAGACCTGGCTATAATCAGATCAGCCACTGAAAACAACTTCGTCTTCGACTTAGTGAAGAAGCAGAAAACCACATCCATGGGTGCGTGGCTTGGATTTGTCCGCAAAGCCGACAAAAAGTTCCACTGGATTGATGATACTCCACTGGCGCGAGGCTATACTGCTTGGGAAAGGGCAGAACCAAATAATCTGAATGGCAATGAGAATTGCGGAAACATGTTTGGCACAGGATCTAAAGGGGGAAAGTGGAATGACTTGTGGTGCGATGCGAGTCCGGCGCATTTGAAGTATGCCCCAGTTATTCTTTGTCAGAAAAAGGCCTAATGAGTCGCTCACCCGTAGAAATCTTTGTAAGTCAAGAAGCATATTGTCTTAGGTTCAAAACGGGGCATTCGCTTGATCTAGTAGTAAATGTGTTGTATGGTAGTTAAGGTGCTGGCTTGGATGAGAAATCAAAGTAGAATGGTGGTTACAACTTGTGAAATGTTGTTAAAATGTTCTCCGTCATCTAACGTCTTATAGTTCTGCATTTCTTAAATTTTTTGGTTTTACTTAATTGCAGCAAAATAATTTTAACTTTTCACTTCAAATGAAAGGTTTTGAAGTTGTTACTTGGAGTTTATGTTTTGAATTCGGGAAATGAAATTAAAATATCGCCGACAAACGTCTTTAAGTGAGCAGAAACAATGTCAGTGTTTTGGAAACTTAACAAGGCAGTTAAGAAATCCTGTGTTTCTTACCATTTGTACTGAAAGTAAGATTATCCGTTTGAAGATTTGAATATTCAATCATGTGCGTCAGGTGTTAAGCGTCATTTCTGCTTTTTACAGACTGAGCGAGACAAGTGAGTAGGGGGAGGAAAAACGAAGTAAAACGTCCCGTTTCTGGCATCCTTCCGGACTTACACCCCCCCCCCCCAATCCCGCGCTTGCCCCATGTCCACTTACGTCGACCCCGAGCCTTTCGTTCTGTTTTCCGAACCATTTTCTCCTCGTTATATTTTTTCGTCGAGTACTTTGTTTCTCTCCAATTTTGCTCAGCCTGAACTGCTCTTGCTTAATAAACTGAATGTCTTAAGCAACAGATAAATTTTGAACGAAAACAATTTGGAATGAGCTTGAAATTCGCCGGTATCACGGGGAGTGACGTAGCCTCCCACGCAGTCGTTTCTAGGGGAGTGGTATTACCCTGTGGGGAGGAGGGTAATACGACTCCCCTAAAAACGACGGCGTGGGAGGCTAGGAGTGACGTGAATTAGTGAGCGTATCTGTTCGTGAGGCTGGAGTTGTGGTGAACATATCAACAGACAAGGCAACTCGAGATTTAGCTGATTAGGTGACTGCATGGGGTGGGCCTGTTAAGAAAGACAAAAATAATAAAATAAAATAGAAATAAGAAATGTGTCCAGCTGTTGTGCAGGCAAACGTCGACTCTCTAGCTGTCAATAAAATCACAAGAACGAAACTTTGAGCAGCGATTGCCTAACAACGACCTCCCATGCACCCATCTAAACGGCTGCTATACCACCTAGGGTGATCGCACTGTAGCGCTAACGGACTCTCAGAGCCTAATGGCACGACTATAGCTGCAGACTCAAGGTCAATCGGGTCGCCCCATTGGATAAGATTAAAGCGGCAATCTGAGTCGCATATATCTCTAGTCATGCCAGGATAAGTTACAATGAAATTGCAGATCATCTGGTTGGTGCTGCTGTCTAGTTGGTGAAATCAAGTTCTACCTAAATGACGTCAAAAAAGGCTGAGGAAACCTCAACACAATAACACCAGGTGGTCACTGATTACGACGACCTGCATGAAAGGGGTATCAAGTTTGGGCAGGGAGCTTAATCCAATCCACGCGGAGAAAAGACAACCTAACAGCATAGAAAGTAATAGAAGTGGTCACTCATACTGAACTCGCTTAGCGAGCGACTTCCTAAGAGTGGGATGGCCGGGAAGCTTCATCCCGTTATAAACAACAACAACAATGACGACAACGATTACACGGGGAAATGACAAAAGGTGATGGGCAAGTGATAGCCAGACTGGAACCTTTGTTGAACCACATACATGCAGGGCGTAAAATTACGGTATACACTGGACTGATAAAAGGACTTCGAACAGATTCTCTTATTTGAAAAAAAGATTGTGATAGAATGACATGAGTAACTTATACAATACGTGCTACAAGCCATTTGTGCATGGCTTTCCAATCTGTTTCTTAAGGTTTAATTAATAACGCCAAAATGATCCTAAAATAAACTTAAACTCAGTTTGATTCGATGAGCAAGTGAGTAGAAACTTTATGAGGCTATATTCTTCGAAGTATTTCAGGTTCAGTTTCCATTTTTTTTCCTTCATCCATAACCCACAAAAATTCCACTGATGATTTAAGTTTCTTTCTTTACTACTAAATGCTAGCTACAATCGTCTGACTGGCAAAATTTTTTATTTACATTCACTTCTCAGCTCCCGAAATGGCAACAATGCCTAAGTATTTACGAGAGAATTCCCATATAATACGCAATAATTTTATTTGCAACAGACAGTGGACGAAAGAGTTCTCCTCTTTCCAATCCTAAATAATTAAAAAATCGAACTTGTCCTGTTGAAGTTCCGCACAAAAAACGGAAATTTGTCATTTTACTTATTCACTTGAGCAAAATGCTACTGCCCTTCATTTAACAACAACTATGTCGCCTTTAAAACCCCGCAAAATACCTCTCTTTTAGCGTATTTAACAGGAAAGAAAAACTTGCACGGTTATCTTTCGGAAGACGCTGTTTGGGCCGTCACATAGCGCTCCTTTGGAATAAGTATTGTGTGACAAACGCAACACTTCTCAGCAGTAGGTAATACACAGCGCCCCAAATATTGTTAAAGACTACACTCTAGTTTTTTTTTTCTCTGGTAAATAAGTCTTGATTGCTTCTCAAAATATATTTCTTCTACATGTAAAACTTAGTGTATCACAATTTATTGATCATAAGAAATAAATTTCAGTTAATCAATAACTCTTGTTTGAGCTTCGAACTTTGTCCAGTAATCTACCTTATGCCATCTTTTCACGTGAGTACCCCAGGAAACCCACCGTCAGTTGACCAATAGCATCAGGCCTTTTGTAAGAGTATATTCAATGCTCATATTGTCTTCGTTCAGTTTTAACACGAGCAACACTGTAGTCAGAACTGTTTTCAAGAAGTTAGTCGTCTATTTTGTTAATTTTCCCCGCTGAAACTGACTGGCACATCGTCATAATCCAAGTTTTACTTAGAACACCGTTTAATACAGCGCTACGCACGATGGAATTCACCCGCAAGGAATGTTCGTCGCCGCCCGTGGCTGGTCAACAGAGTCGTTTCCCTTGCTCAAGCCAAGTACTTGCCTTCCTCTTTCCTGCGAGATCCTTTCACTTCGTCTCAATAGGCTGCCACTTGATGCCATTTTCCCTCTGCCGTTGTTACACCGTTGAAGGGAACCTTGGTTCGGTGAGGAACACGACATTTTGCCCCGACGGGGTCGAACGAAAAGAAACAGTTTTGTCACCAATCAGCGATCACGCACATTTTATATTTAGCTACAGTTCTTGAGTCTTCTATCACAAGGTTTTTTAAGAAGAAGGTGAACATCTTCATCGACAGTTGGCTGCTATTTATAGCCACCTCTGACATTGCGTAAAGGGAAATGAGCCTCCTTGCAACTTTGACCGCAACAACTACGCCGACGACTGAAGACGATTTTCTTCTCCAAGTCCGCGTGACCCCATGGCTCGCCGCCGCTGTTCCGTGCCGTTCTCTTCTCTGGGATTGTCCATCCCGCTCGATCGCAGGTTTGTATAACACATTTAAGACTGTCTAAGCTTAAATTGTTGGGGTACAGAATTAGTCTTCCCGTTTTCTTGATGTAGTTGTCTTTTTATTTCGTTCGTATTTCCCTTTCGGACGCTTGTTTACGTGCATGACCCTTTCGCCCTCGCTAGCAGTTTAATATTTCGTGGCTTTACTCCCTTGTGTTTTTTTAAAGTCTTCTTTATACTTTTTCCCCGATTCCCGTTTTCCTCTTTCTGTTTGTCGGTCCAGTGTGGTGTTTAACTTCGTTCCCATTTCGATCTCAATCTCGGGTCACCAGAGGAATCGCGGTCAAAACCTGTCATTCGTAGATAGTGTTAGTCTAACCTTATTTGGCCAATGCCAAACGATCAAAGCTTTAGGTTGTCTCCCCTCGGCTTGGGAATTTGTTTACCGTGGGTTTTGAGTCTCATCGTCAGATCGGGTGATTACGTCTCACGGCTCAACCGTCTGGAAGAGTATCATTGTTATTTGGCTACCTATTGTTACTCTATTTTGGTTCCTACTGCCGTCACGTTATTGGAACAAGTAAATTACAGTTACCCAAATGGACGTCAGCTTTCTTATAATAATAATAAGTAAGTTTTAGGAGCATAATACTAAAGTCTCTATGCTCTTCTTGTCACGCTGTATCGATTTCTATCGTTCGTCGTTGACAGTTTCTACCGGTCGGTTATCCCATATTCTCTTAGTTTAGTTATCACTCGGGTTCATGCCAACGTTCCTTTTACAAAGATTACTATCGCTTGCACTTGCGTAAACAAGTCATTAAATGCCCCTTTTCTCCGATCAAAGTATCTCTTTTGCTCAGATATATATCACCTTTGCTTCGCTACATTTTAGCGATGAATACTCGCAGCTAATATTTATGTTTTGGCGAAGTTATGTGCCAATTAGCGCTTTGCTGCCATATGTTGTCTCCATTAGCGTTACGTTGTTTTCTCTTCGCTTTGGTAGTTATTTTTTATACATTCGTCTTCCATTTACAACTGGAGTATTATTTTTGTCTTTTCCCATACTCTCACACGGGTCGGCCGCCATACGATTTTTGACGTTTGATCTGTCTTACCGGGTGGCCAATTTTTTGTCGTCCAGGTGTTAATGCCATGCGATATCTAAGGTGTTACTGTTTTCAGTTTATCGTCATATGGCTATATCCGGTCCCAGTGGACCAATACCATTGCTTTCCTCTCATCTATTGTTTTGTTATCTTGTTTTGCACATGTGAGCTATCTTGAAGATGTTCGTCTATCCTGCTACCAGCCGCTGGATTACCTTTGTCACACCTTGGTGTTGCTCAATGGACAGTGCAGCTGAGGACATTACCTTCTATATATGGACTTACACATGTAAACATATGTTAGACTTGACACTTAATCTGGTACTTGACTGGCCCTATCTCCAAGGGTAGTGCGCTCAGCCTTCGGTTTGGAGAGTACGTTCCCTATTTTTTCCCACAGGGTTTTTTAGGGTTTTCGTACCGGGCAGCCGCACGTCAGTCATTAGCTATATATATATATACCATAGATGGAGCGTTTTCGTCAGCTAGCCCCTCAGTCCAATGCAGCTCCAGACCCTATCCCTGCCCACCTGCACAGTCTTTGAATAGGGAAGCTAAGTATTACCTGGGTATGGCGCTTTCTCATAACACTAAGAAAGCATATAGTTCTGGTGTGCGACAATTCTATGCCTTTTGCTCACAAACAAGAGTTTCTCCTAAGCTCCCCCTCGATGAGGATCCCTTAATAAACTTTTCGGTCTGCATGGCCCGTTCAGTTCAACATAGTACTATTAAAACTTATCTATCTGCAGTCCAACACCACCACTCTAGCAATGGTCTTGACTTGAACCTCTCCAAATTTTTTCGCCTGCAGCTTGTTCTTCGGGGAATCAAACGTTCCCAGGGTGTGCATACTAGGGTTCGCAGACCAATCACATTGGGCTTACTAAATTTATTCTATCAGCTTCTTAATGTCAAATATACTGACAACAGGGACTCCCTCATGATTTGGGCAGCTCTGACTCTGGCCTTCTTTGGTTTCCTTCGTATTGGTGAACTGACATTTAACTCTAATTTTGATCCAAAATGCCATCTAATTTTTTCCGATGTGACCTTTATGCCCTCCTCTTCCCCTAAGTACATGCTCGTTCGTTTAAAGGTTTCAAAGACAGACCCCTTTAGAACAGGGCAGTCTATAGTAATTGGGAGAACTAATTCAAATCTATGCCCTATTTCTGCTATGTTAGCATACCTGAATTCTAGGACCCCATTTGCTAACACTGGGCCCCTTTTCACCTATGAATCTGGCTCCTTTCTTACCCGGGAAAACCTTACAAAAGAAACAAGGCTCCTTCTTTCTAAGGGGGGGCTGGATTCCAAAGAATATGCTGGGCATAGTTTTAGAATCGGTGCAGCCACCACAGCTGCTTCAGCCAATTTGCCCCCATGGCTTATTAAGGTTCTGGGTAGATGGTCTTCAGACTGTTTTGAGAGAGATATCAAAACCCCGCCCTCAGTCCTGGCACCAGTTTCCCAAACACTAGTGGACTCTTTGTAATTTCTTTTGGGAGTTAATTACTTTTGTTTATTCTACTGTTGTGGCTCGTCGATGGGGGAATGCTTTGCATTTTGTGGGGATAAAGTGCTTCTCTTGTCACACTTTTGCCCCCATAGACTCGATATTTTTTGGGAGCCCAAACTCCCTTTATTCTGTACTCCCTGGATTTAGGTTAGTGGAGGCCCAACTTCCTCCAATCAGAGATGAGGCCCTACTTCCTCTTCTCTACCCAGGAATGCTCACTGTCGGCCCTGAGAGGAGGCCCTACTCCCTCCTCTCCATCCGGCGTGTGCCTCTCCCTGGGCTGTAGCTTGACACTCCAGGAGTACAAGGGGCTGACATATTTTTAGTGGAGCACTTTGTCACCCACTTCCCCATTTTCAGCCACACTTAGTTGTTGTTGTTGTTTTGTTATAGTTATGCAATAATCACCCCCTTTGGGCCCTGATATTGATAAGCAGACCTCATTACTGCCAACCCTGGCGAACCGTGAACTGCCATTAAATAAAGAATCATTTATGACCTCTTGTTCTCTTCTCCCAGCCTTACCATTAAATTATGTAGTGACCAGATAGGAGAATTTGCTTGTTGATATTCAGGGCTTAAAGGGTTGAAACAAGAAAATTACCTCCAAGTGTAACTTCTCCCAACCTTACCAAAAGAAAGGTATGGGACCAGTTAGGAGAATTTGTTTGTTGACAATTTGGCCTGATTTTATATTCATGTCAAAACATGAGGAAATTGATTAAATCACAATTTATTGATCATAAGAAATAAATTTCAGTTAATCAATAACTCTTGTTTGAGCTTCGAACTTTGTCCAGTAATCTACCTTATGCCATCTTTTCACGTGAGTACCCCAGGAAACCCACCGTCAGTTGACCAATAGCATCAGGCCTTTTGTAAGAGTATATTCAATGCTCATATTGTCTTCGTTCAGTTTTAACACGAGCAACACTGTAGTCAGAACTGTTTTCAAGAAGTTAGTCGTCTATTTTGTTCCCTCCCATCCCACCCTATAAGCTCCTTAAGGACTTTTTAAGTGCTGCCAGCAGCCACTGGACAAAGGCCTACTCAAACCTTTATCATAATTAATTGGATGTGTAAACTAGCTATAATTAGGCTTAAACTATCCCATAATTGTTTCCAGATCACTGCAATGTTTACAATGCAATAATAAATAGTTAAATACCTCTTACAATACTTCTAGCTAGCAGCATGGCATCTAGAGGAACATTGTATTAGGGAAGTCCATGTTTGCTAGATTAAAAAAAAAAATGTACATGGTATAATTTTCTAATTATAGCATAGGATATCATTTTCTTTATTTGTTACCATTTTCAATAAAGTTGGGAATGGGGATAAAGTGCTTCTCTTGTCACACTTTTGCCCCCATAGACTCGATATTTTTTGGGAGCCCAAACTCCCTTTATTCTGTACTCCCTGGATTTAGGTTAGTGGAGGCCCAACTTCCTCCAATCAGAGATGAGGCCCTACTTCCTCTTCTCTACCCAGGAATGCTCACTGTCGGCCCTGAGAGGAGGCCCTACTCCCTCCTCTCCATCCGGCGTGTGCCTCTCCCTGGGCTGTAGCTTGACACTCCAGGAGTACAAGGGGCTGACATATTTTTAGTGGAGCACTTTGTCACCCACTTCCCCATTTTCAGCCACACTTAGTTGTTGTTGTTGTTTTGTTATAGTTATGCAATAATCACCCCCTTTGGGCCCTGATATTGATAAGCAGACCTCATTACTGCCAACCCTGGCGAACCGTGAACTGCCATTAAATAAAGAATCATTTATGACCTCTTGTTCTCTTCTCCCAGCCTTACCATTAAATTATGTAGTGACCAGATAGGAGAATTTGCTTGTTGATATTCAGGGCTTAAAGGGTTGAAACAAGAAAATTACCTCCAAGTGTAACTTCTCCCAACCTTACCAAAAGAAAGGTATGGGACCAGTTAGGAGAATTTGTTTGTTGACAATTTGGCCTGATTTTATATTCATGTCAAAACATGAGGAAATTGATTAAGTGGCTGCGAACGGTGCATCATCAAACTCAGGCAATACAAACGCCCAAAAATTCCGAGAACAAATTCGTTCCATACGGGTAAGTTTGAATGTTCAGTTGCACTGACTGAGACAGTGGAGACCCAAGAAACAAACAGTTCATTTTTTGCTTTGCACAAGTGTTAGCCAGGTTGGACTGCGTACCTGCTAATTTGTGCTCGTTGCGTGAGGAACTGCGCTTTTCACAATTTTCTTTTCTAATTTGCACTGCAATAACGTGGAACGAGGCAATTTCGGACAGAAACTGCAAAGTTACCCGATATTGCCTCACATTCACGTTCAATTACATTGCAACTATAAAAAGAGCCATTATCAAGTGAAATGAGATATTCATAGTCTAAGTATGTATGGACGTATTCTTTTTTAAAAGTTTGTACAGGCCCATCTTATTGTCTGGCTCCTCAGAACTGTGTTCATTTAGAGCGGTTTTCAATTGAGTGTCGAACTGACTTAACTCGCATTTGCTTTGGTTCTACCTTACTATACTCTGTGATTGGCTAGAAACGCACGAAGTGTTATTTACGTCTGTTCTGATTGACCAGAGTTTTACTACAGTTTAGGTTTTGACACTCGATTATAAATCGCTCTAAAGCACCCCACACCAATAACATCTTGATCCGATTTGTACCCCTCGGAGACAAGTTTGCAGAGACCATCGTACAGTCGCGCAGATTCAGTCCTCTTCATCTTCTATTATAAAGGTGGACACTTCACTAAGGAGGATAGACGGATGCGGTCCCTTGCATTCTCACTAAAGAGAAAGCTACCAGAATATCTCATCCATCACATCACGGTAACTGTCCCTTCAATGTCACCGCTCGCATTTCGCTTCAGAGTTTCCTTCACTCATGAAATCCTCTTGTATCGAGCATGGAATATGGGGCGACATGTCACGCACTGACCCGTACTTAGGCGGAGTCGTGGGCTCATACATTAGACATGGTGTTCTAGGAGATCCAGTAGTCCTTGAGACACTTGTGCTTACTGACGCAGAATTGGCAAGGAGTGCGTCTTGAACATTTGCGTCTATATCTCCTCCATCTAAAAAAAAAAAAAAAAAGAAAAACAGAAAAGGAAAAAAAGAGAGGAAAACAACCCATTAGTAGCAATCAACGGTGATATAAACATTAGTACCACAGCTAAGAAGCAAAGCCAAAAATTGGACAAATAAAATGTTCGTGATAATCGTTGACAACGTGCACAAAAACTCAGATAGTGAAAAGCTTCCATTCCACAAACTAGAGTTTTATTTTCAGTAGCATGTGGGGCAACAAAATGCAAATCTTTGTCAATCCTCACCACATTACAAACCGAGATTGCGTTAAAAACTTAACCTTTTTAAGCCCCAATATCAACTTGCAGGTTCTCTTTACTGGCCTTATATACTTGCTGTGATACAAGTTGGGAGAATTTGTCAGTTCATCTTCGGTGATCACTTCCTTCATTCTGATAAACTGTAAGTTTGATCATGTAGCGACATGGTAAGGAGAAGGTAGATACTGATCACTACAGGAGCTTAAAGGGCTAACATCCCTTTTATGTGGACTAATTTTCCCAAACCTTATTTTTTATTTTGCATTTTATTAAAATTTTGCCACATGAACCTTTTACTCCCAGACTCAATTATGGAGACATTAAGGCGATTCTCACTTCTGTGTCTGTGGATGAAATCCTATGGTGTGACCATTCAAATGAAACTTCTTCAGCAGGACTTTCACATGGTACTACATGTATTTAAATTTAAGTATTTTACAAAATGAAATTTGGGATTTCTTCTGAAAAATGATTTTAGGCACTCTTGGGAGTGATAGGGTTAACAATTACATGGATGCGCGATAATTAAGGGAAAAAAGGGCATTAGGATAATGCCTTTAGCTTGGGACTACCACGGATAAAGAACAAGGAATAACTTTAAGAAGCACGTAATAAAATGCTTGGTAAAAATGTTCTACCTTTAAACTCGCCGATTTTTGTCCTCAGCATCGTCAAAAGAACCAGGAACGAAATGATGGTCGCTCCACCGGTAACGAACACCATGACTTCTCTGTAGTACAAATCACATGGTACCTTGATGTATGCAAGCAGATTTCGGAGGGGCTGGGACTCTGCCTGGACGCTGAGGCGCACGAACATTGGTCTAATTTCGTGGTGTGGCAGGAGCGGGAGGGCCATTAGTTTTCTAATGTACTGGTAAACAGCGTCGTTGTTGGTATACGCTGTTTGCAGGCCGAGCTCTTGCACCTGTTGTAGAAAAAAGGGTAAAGTTTAGTGGTTTGACAAGAGTTAATAAGGCGAGATACTTTTTTCTAGTCAAATCAGAATTTGGTACTTAATCTTTCGACATTTAACTAACATGATACTTTGCTATGAACTAACCTTCCTCCACAGGGCCTGTGTCCAGTGAAATACGCAGGCTTGAAGCTGTACTGCTGGTAGGACTGATCTCAGCGCTTTCCACACGGTCTTTTCGAAGTCGAGGGTAATCTGCTGGACGGCGGGTTGAACTGGGAGGAGGCGGATTATTTTCTTCATTACCTGATTTAGGACAGATAAAAACAAATGATGTTAGCCATGGTAGCAAATTTACAATGCTATGCTATAATCTTTGTAGGATACCTAAAAATGCAATAGATAACTACCTTTTTGTAGTCTTTCTCGCTCTTCCCTGACATCAAAACAAACACTAGTGGTACTTGTTTCGCGTGTTCGCCTGATCGCACGAACGCGTCGACTGTTAACAGCTGCTGGAATGGTCTCCGCACTAACTTGAAGGTAACATCAATGTACCAAGACTTGGCTTTGGCAAGGGTTGCTAACTGTTCATCTGTTCATTATTTGTTTCTTTTATCTTTATATTTTCTTTTATCTTTTTGCATTTTTTTTTGTGTGTGTGTATCGCACGCCGTTGCTAACGTGGTATTTTTCTTCCATGCTCCTTGGCTCATGTATTTACAGGCACCCGTAGCTCCCGGTATTTATTATCTTTTCTTTGAATTCACTCTAACAAACTTGGCAAAGAGTCGTGCTAGCACCGCTTATACATCACAGTCACGGTTGAGAGGTGCCACGGCTATCTCATCATCATCGCGAACGTTCTTGCTGGTGTATCAAGAAAATTATAAGAAGGGGAGGTCGGAAGCCATCCGCCACCCACCGTCTCCGAGGTCCTTGACGAAAGAGATTTTTTTGTGCAGACTTGCTGTAAAAAAGTTTTTAAATGAACTGAAACGGAAACCCATGTTCAAAACAATAATATATTTTTGACGCGATCATGGAATAAGCCTCCTACAGAAACTGGTGTGGCCGCACCAATAAAATCTTAGTTTACATTTAAGCATGGATAAGAAATTTGTCTTCAATCAAGCCCCGTTGTAACAGTGGGAGGTTTAATTTATGACAAGGGTGAATAGAATTCTAGACAGATTATTATCCTTCTCTCGCCACGCACGCCGTGAGCATTGAACCAGTTTGCCTTGCGAGCAGCAAACACTTTGAAAATCTACCAGTAATTACTCAGAATTATAATTTGGCAAGTTGCTCCTGATGTATTTTTTGAACAGAAAATGTAGTGGAAGTTATCAAATGTGACGACGGCTCTTTGTAAGTTTATCTCGCGGAAAACACCGCCCTGAATACTCTGACTGACTCTGACTGACATTCGAGCAACCTTTCCGTTGGAAGTACATTTTGAGAACAGTTCGAGCAAAAGCCAAAGTTTGCGAGCACGTGAGATTTTTAAGACTGTTCAATATCCCTTCCACAAAATAAGCCCCAATCAGTCCTTTGTACAAATTAGGGTCCATGCGGTATGCTACGTGTCACTGATCGGTGATCTGTACTTCCTCTTCAACTTTCTAAGAGATGGCAAGCTTGTCAATACCTCAGTTACTTTGCATTTGTAAAGGCATTGAGTTCCTGGATGCGCAAGTAACGGCTACACGGAAGTGGCGATCCAGCTATTAAAATCATCCACCTCTATTAAGCCGTGGAGCAAATCAGCCCATGGGATTTCGCTTTCATCAGCACGAGAGGCAAATTTTTAGTTAAAGCTGTTTTTGTCCTTCTGAAATCGACAGATAATTCGTCTCAAACGAGTTGCTTGTCACCCAAATTAAACCAAACAAAGCTGATTGCAAATCAGTTTTAGCAAGACTATTTACAAATCGCACCACTCTGTCACGCGATTTATATTTTCGTTGCGCTTTTTCAGTTAATCAACAGGCCAGCATTTAAATGCTGGTTGGAAAGTAAAGAGGAAAACAGCGTTCTTTGCAACCTCTTAAAACTAGAAATACGTGACTCGCAGAACCTCGCGAAGCTCAGGCACAGGTGCAACACAAAATTGAGCGATAGGGGTGGGGAGGGGATAGAATTTTGCTTTAACTGGAGGTGTGGATGGGTGGCCACAATGGTTCCCAATTAGGAGTTAAGATCGACATTCTGGTTCCCATTCGCTTCCATGTAACTTGCATCCAATCCTCTGTCATGTATACGAAAATACGTTCAGCCCCTCCCCCCCCCCCCCACCTCTCTTCATTCTGACATAAGGTAAATTGCTCTCTAGAGAGGACGTATAGTATTGCTGTGGACCTGTTGTCCAAGACAATACTGATGTGTGGTGTTTCTGTTTATTTTGGTTGGGTGAGAGGAGGTTATCAGAAATGCAGTTCAAATTCCAATTGGAACTTGTTATCTCCAACATTAACCCGGCCATTTCCTTTGGATTCTGTTGTACAGTTTTTGTTCTATTTACTGGGTATTGACAAGTGTCAATAGCTAAAACAATACATTATTTCCCTTGACTGGTTGAGATACTGTAGCAGGAGTCTCCATTTTTACCCAAAAATTGAAATGAGAATAACACAGAATAATGGCAAGCAAAGCACAGAGTTTCACATTGATGTTGTAGCATGTTTATTCATTCCCCAACATACTATAGAAATTGGATTAGATAATTGTCACAATAATACAATACATTAACCCTTGAAGCCCCAGTGACCAGCATCTCCCTACAATAACAATGCTTTAATTAGGTCACCAGAATTAAGGAATTGATCACCAAACATGAATAGTGTTAATGTCAGTAGAAAGAAGTTCTCTGCACTAGTACTACAAGAAATGTATGAAGACCAGTAAGGAGAATTTGCAGGTTTACATTAGGGCTTAGGGAGGTCAATTGGTGTGAAAAGCAAGAGTAGCTAATTAAGGGAAAGGGTGAGTGTAGATTATAGTACGTGAAACCTTCAGAAGTAAGACAAACTTTCACATAGACAAATCATGTTGAAGGTGATCTCAATTCCCATGAATTTGGTGCTTGTTTGTGCACTGCGAGGAGAGCTGTGATGCTGGTCACTGTATGTAGCATGAAATTATTATCAATAACTAATTTTAAGCAGTAATGTTTGTTTCACATCAAATACATGCAGGTATGTACCTATCCCCGCTACACATTTGAAAGTGGTAATTGTCAGGCAGAGCAATACTTGTAAGTGCATTTCCAAACCAAATTGTGAACAGAAATTGTCCTTTCTGATCCATCTGAATATTAATTTTTTTACTATTAACAGGGTCAAATTATATCCATAACGGAAAACATAAACTTTGATAAATTCCTACTGATCCAATATGAATTATTTCTTTCAAATATTTTTTCGGGAACGTCCTAAACTTAAAATTTAAATTCTCTTTACTGCTCATACACAAATATGCAAGTTGTTTGGGGAACTGAAACCTATTTTGTGAATAATTTCATTTCTCTTGTGTAATCTGTAATTTTGATCATACTTGGAAAAGTAATTATACGTTAATAATAATTACTGGTACATCAAGAGTAAAGATAATGGTAGAGAGAGGAAATAATTTTGAGCCAACCTGTTCAGGCACCGTCCGTTGGAAAGGTATATTTCTAGCAAAAGTATTTTGATGATCGTGTGTTTTTTCCCGCCTCTTGTTGCTTCTATAACAAAATCATTTTGTCGAAGCACTTCTTGTCGGTGTCACCGGTCCTGATCGGTTTCAGCACACATTTTCTCGAAGAGTTTGTAGCCAATGAGTTCATTCTTACCGGTATTATTCAATTGGTGTGACTGAGTTATAATATTCGAAGACCTTGTATCGATTCTCACGTTGTTGGGGAATTTCGTTTTGTCGCAGCGCTGTGCTATCAAGCTAAATTTAAGCTACGTTATGTATGTTCCAAGATTTCTCGCCTGTGATATTCCAGTCTCCTGTTTGTGTCCTGCTGATGGCTTTGGTCTTCGCTAGGCTATCATCGGAAAACGATGTTCTCTACCCTTGCTTTCTTGTCGTCGACTCTTTCGCCTTCGTTGTTCGCGCTGAATTTCAAGTTGGCGTTCACGCTGAGTTTCAGTTGTAAATCTCCCCCGGAATGGATTTTCAACCACTTGTTAAATCAGGCGTTGCTTGCTTGTTCACAGACGATGAATAAACATATCAACACCCAAATGAACGCAGCGAAGCAAGCAAGAAATGAAGAAACACGCCGAAGAAACATGAGAGTGCACAACTGTCAGCGGTCGTGATTTGGTTTTGTTGCTAGGCAACTGTGCGGACACCATCGAAATATGTATGGGCAGATCGAGATTTGACCGCCCCGAGCGATCCTCGCGCGAACCCCACGCGACAAATTTATAAACCTCGCTACGCTCAGGTAGTCAAAAATTTTCGGCACATGCTACTAATAAATTCGTTTAGTCTTACGATTATTTGGATTCGAGTATCAATGTTCTCCAAGGGAAGAATGTTAAGTGGCATTCTCGCTAAAAGCGGTCCACTCGATTTCGCGACCAAAAATAGTTTCCCTTTATTTTTGGTTTGTGAAAAGGGTTTGGTACACATGTATCAAAACCACTTTATTTAATTTCCAATACTTTATTTTTGCTTTGTTACAAGCCAAAAACCAATTTTGCCCGCAACGGGGTTTCCGGCGGTGATCGAAAGGCTAAAATTTATGGATTTTGAGAGGCGCGCTACGGCCAATTAGTTGCAGTTTGCGAAATTTTGCTTCGACCTAGTATCTAAGGTAGATCGACTTAGTTCACAAACAAAATGTGGAAAAAGTTGATAAATTTTTTAGCCCGCCAGGTAAAGTTAAAGACAACCTACTCTGAAGCCTATAATGAGATCCCAAAAATGGGCCAAATACAAGAAACAATTTCGCATCGTTTGCAGCCTAAATTGGATTAAAAAACAACATCACAGCAAAGTTCTTACCATATTTAATCAATTTATAAGCTCAAACGTGCGGGTATCTCCCTGGATCACAAGCGAAAACAGGTTAGAACTCCGCCATTGACAGCGTGTTAACATAAATATCGCTCGTGTCAAAGGTCACTAACATATTCCTAGAACTTTGCAAAAATACATTTTTCGGGGATGCTAGTTCGTTGCTGTCCACCAAAATGAATGTCTATAGCTTCCTTTAATGCTCGTACATCCAATATTGATCCAGAACAGGATGAAAGGTGCGTTAAGTTGATAAATATTCATGGCGGGTGACGCTCAACAAAGTAAACAACGTCGGGTATCGTGTTGATTCAAATTTTCAGGTCCTCAAAGAATACAAAACATTTTCAAGATCCCTGGAAAAAGAAAAGACGTTATGTAGTTGAACTCTAACAATGAATTTAGACTGTTCAACACCTGCTGCAACTTGGACGCGATCGAGGCAGAAAAATATAATTTGAAAAGCTGCACCGAAAATCGTGCTAGTAGTCCAAACTCACCTGCTGCCAGAAGGTGAAATGAAATTATTTTCGACTAAGTCGCCTGAGTTTCCGTTATAGCCTTGGTTCTAGTCGTTCGGTAATGGACTGTAGAAATCTTCTTTTGAGTAGAAATTGTAAAGTTCGCAGTAGTTAGAATTACTGATCTCAGAAGACTTGGGTCGACCCTGACAAGATTCTTGTAGTTTGCTTACGTCACAATTTGTCACACAATCTTATCAACGTCGCGCGACTACCTTAGAATCCCTTGCGCTTTAGGTGTTGGGCACTTTATGGTAATTTATGGAAAGTGGTTAACAGTTTTTATCTGGCAAGTGTGAAAAAACGGTGCGAGCGTGAAGGGACGCACTGGCGTTCACCCAAAATATATAGAGGATATTACACGGCGGCGCAAGGATAGGAATTTTATTATCGAGTGGTAAAATGTTGTCTTGTACCACGAGAAAGTGAAATTCATATATTCAAGCCACCGCGTAATTTCTTTTTTATCATATAGACAAGAGTATTTTTGCACAAACAACAGTGTAAGAGCGGAAAATGACGTCATCGATACCCTCACCAGTGAGGATATTGCCGGGTTGCACTGTCACGCCATACAAAAATAAATTCGAAACCATTCAATAAAAGAAACCAACAATTTCAAATGTTGTCAAAGATTAATAAATAAACAACTTCTCCAAGTCTCAGGTCTGTGTGGTACAGCGTTCTTGAGTTATTTGCAGAAACGCTCCACGGAGATTTATAGAGCTCAGTATGTAGACGCCATATTGGTGTACCGCCGTGGTACACCAATATGGCGGCCGGATATCAAAGAAAACACCTGGAATTCACTTTTGCTACGAAAGCGATTACTTTTCGCTCGTGAGCTAGAATACTTTCACGTAAACACGTCATTTAATACTTAAAATGTTCAAACTGCTAAAAATCCTAGGGGGAGGCCTTTTTTCCAAACAAAACAGCTTTGTCACGGTGCCATCTTGATGTCACGTACGGCGGAGAACTCGAAAATTCAAAACGTTCTAGTTTAAAAATGAAGAACGCTACCGAGCTGGAAACTTGTAAAAAGATATATTTTTATGTCATGTTACACCTTTTGACGATAACAATTCAGCAGGCCTAGCGAGTTTTGATTTTAGAATTTTCTGACGTCACATGCAAACCAGCAATAGAAAATACGCCACGCGAGTCCCGGATGTAGTTTCGTGTGAACTATTTTCCACTAAAACACTCCTGTCTGTATCACAAAGAGGAATACGTCACAGCGCATGGTACAAGGTCAAATATGAATTAAAACCGCTTCAAATATAGTAGGAAACGTGAGTTGTTCTTAAAAGCAATTGAGAGAGAAAACGTTTCTATACTTACGCGTAGTTACGTAAAATAAATCCATCATTAAATAAATATTATTAATATTATTAAATATTATTATTATTATTATTATTGTTGTTATTTTATAGTAATAAATAAATCATTTTGAAGATTGTAAGTGGCCGCGAAACGAAACCAGCCGTAGAAAAAAAAAATCAACGACTACGAGCCAACAATTGCATAGGTATGGCTTAGAATTTATTCAATCCGGAAATGACAATAACTGAAAAGCGAGGCGCTTTTTTGACAAGTTTGACCAGAGTCCGTTTTCTAGTAAACGCAATGAAATTTTTTCTAACCTGAGAAGTACCGCAGATAGAATATAATGTGCGAAACAGTAGATATCTATAAGCGCATGCGAGTTAAATTTATGGAACGGAATAACTCTATATACTGACAATGGAGACCCTTAACAAAGGCCTTTCCCGACATCTACATTACACAGTTTTTAGCAAGGTTTCGTTAGTGCAGTAGGTTGTCGGCATAGCATGCTTTCTATGGTCGTGAAAAAAGCGTACTTCAGCACGAAGGATCTGATGCTGATCAGGGCAGATTTCTATAGGTCCTGTAGTTCAAGGCCTCACTGTCAGAAATTACTTAACTTCCAAACTCATTTACACTGCAGACAGTTCTCTACTTAAAACAAGAACATTATTCTACCATGTTTCTTGGCTTACTTAATAAAGAGGCCTTCACTTCTCTGGTTTTATAGGGAAGTTCAAAATGCGAACTCAGGGCCTTAATCATGGTGACGTTGAATTTAGGTAACGTGTTGAGCCTGACTTGCTCGCACACGTCATAACCATCAAAAGTTATGACTGAGTCCCACCTGGCGGCTTACAACCTCATCTATAGTATTCTGCCTTTCCTTCTCATCTAGGTAATTCAATCCATCTTCCATGAGGCTTTCATCATTTTTATCAAATTTAATGTAATATTTTATACTCATAGTCTTCTGCTTGATGCCAATCTTAAAAAAAACGTTTCACCTGAACCTTGGTAATTCATTCACTTCTCTTAAATCTTCTCCCTCCAACCGTTTCTCTGGCCATTGTCATGTCCGCTGCCACCTGTACTAAATCAGCTTTTCGCAGTCTTTCCTCGCCAATATCAAATCGCGTTGTGGGGTACTCTTTTACCCTCTCAGTCCAAAAAACTCGATCCTCCCCCTCTTGGTTTCTGAAGTGCCCACCCCATGTCGCACAATTCGTTTGTTACTTCATGAACCTTTTCAATTCTGTTGCCTTCCCCCCCGGGGGTGGGGGGCACTTCCTATGGTGGAGTATACGGGGAGGCTCCCCCCGAAAGGGGTGACTTTCTTGAGCCTGCACCATAGTGAAAGGTTGGAAAAATCGTTATCTTAGTATATTAAGCATGTTAAGGGTCACCAAAGTGCAGCTAAAGTTAAGTATATAAATGGGTGCCAAATTCTGGTAAAAATAACAACGCGAAACACAGGAAAGTTGAGGGCCTTTAGCCGAACCGACCCAGGGCGACTGAAAGCCCAGATAAAAACGTCGCGACAATAGGTTATTCTGGCGTTTTGGCTTATCCTTGAGGTATAAACTTGTGTATCAGAAAGGGCTACATTCTTGCTCTAGGTTATGAAAGGGGTGCCATTTGGGTGAAAAAAACCGGTATATTAAAGGGTGAGGGTTTGAGCCTAGGGGCGGAGCCTCCCTGTATAAAACTTTACTGCTGATAGCTTGGATTCTAGTGCCAGTCACGTCTTTCATACAAACCTTCTGATGTTGCTGTCTTGTCGTGCTGCCCAAAGCGGACAATAGACAATATTTTACCACTCGAAAATAAAATTCTTATCTTCGCGCCGCCGCGTGAATATCCTCTATATATTTTTGGTGAACGCTAATGCTCGCACTTCTTTTATCACACTTGTCAGATGAAAACTATTAACCACTTTCCATAAATTATCATAAAGTGCACAGCGCCTAAGGCGCAAAGGATTTTTTAATTTCTGTTTTCGCCTGCTACTAAGTTAGTCGCGCGACGTTGATAAGATTGTGTGACAAATTGTGACGTAAGCAAACTCCAAGAATCTTGTCAGGGTCGTCCCAAGTCTTCTGAGATCAGTAATTCTAACTACTGCGAACTTCACAATTTCTACTCAAAAGAAGATTCCTACAGTCCTTTTCCGAACGACTAGAACCAAGGCTAGAACGGAAACTCAGGCGACTTAGTCGAAAATAATTTCATTTCACCTTCTGGCGGCAGGTGAGTCTGGACTACTAACACGATTTTCGTTGCAACTTTTCAAATTATATTTTTCTGCCTCGATCGCGTCCAAGTTGCAGCAGGTGTTGAACAGTCTAAATTCATTGTTAGAGTTCAACTACATAACGTCTTTTCTTTTTCTAGGGATCTTGAAAATGTTTTGTATTCCTTGAGGAGCAGAAAATTTGAATCAACTACGATACCCGACGTTGTTTACTTTGTTGAGCGTCACCCGCCATGAATATTTATCAACTTAACGCAACTTTCATCCTGTTCTGGATCAATATTGGATGTACGAGCATTAAAGGAAGCTATAGACATTCATTTTGGTGGACAGCAACGAATTAGCATCCCCGAAAAATGTATTTTTGCCAAGTTCTAGGAATATGTCATTGACCTTTGACACGAGCTATATTTATGTTAACACGCTGTCAACGGCGGAGTTCTAACCTGTTTTCGCTTGTGATCCAGGGAGATACCCGCACGTTTGAGCTTACAAATTGATTAAATAAGGTAAGAACGTTGCTGTGATGTTGTTTTTTAATCCAATTTAGGCCGCAAACGATGCGAAATTGTTTCTTGTATTTGGCCCATTTTTGGGATCTCATTATAGGCTTCAGAGTAGGTTGTCTTTAACTTTACCTGGTGGGCTCAAAAATTTATCAACTTTTTCCACATTTTGTCTGTGAACTAAGTCGATCTACCTTAGATACTAGGTCGAAGCAAAATTTCCCAATCTGCATCTAATTGGCCGTAGCGCGCCTCTCAAAATCCATAAATTTTAGCCTTTCGATCACCGCCGGAAACCCCGTTGCGGGCAAAATTGGTTTTTGGCTTGTAGCAAAGCAAAAATAAAGTATTGGAAAATAAATAAAGTGGTTTTGATACATGTGTACCAAACCCTTTTCACAAACAAAAAATAAAGGAAAACTATTTTTGGTCGCGAAATCGAGTAGACCGCTTTTAGCGAGAATGCCACTTAATTCTGCAACGCTAAAATTGTTCTTGTTTTGCTAGCTGTATACGTCAGCTTTCTGCTTCTGTCACTGACGAATCATTGCACAAAGCAATTCTTTTTCATAGACGCTTTCAATCCTCAAGGTGTACACAGACATTGACCAAACGGTCGGCTTAATTCAAGTTTTTCAAGCATGCTTCCAAAATTGAGCTTCGTTTTGATGGTTTTCGTCCTGGTTTTGAGCGTCCAAGCAATCGAGGGAAAACTTCAAAATGCCGGCTCTAACAAAGCGCTTCATGGTAAAGCACCTCACTCGATGGATCAAACGTTTAACATCAATAATTGGGGTCTCGGAAAAGCCGACCGAAAACTGTTGACAGAGATGAAATACAAAATCGACTCACTGTATGGGAAGTTTCGTAAAGGAAAACTAAATGGCAATTGCCAGAATTTTGATGGATTTATTAACGTGGAAATACGCCTATACTAAGACTTAAGAACACACTGAAATCTTTACATGTCAAGCTTCATATTGGTTTTGTGTCTCGTCCTTTCCATAGCAAGTCGAGAGGATGGATGGGTTCGCCATGGAAATTCTCTTTTCCTGATCATTAACATTCCAACCCTAAAGTGGAGCGACGCTCGAAGAACGTGTCAGATGCTTCAGGAGGAGACCTGGCTATAATCAGATCAGCCGCTGAAAACAATTTCGTCTTCAACTTGGTGAAGAAGCAGAAAACCTTTACAGCCTGGGGTGCGTGGCTTGGATTTGTACGCAAAGCCGACAATAAGTTTTACTGGGTTAATGGTACTCCACTGGCGCGAGGATATACTGCTTGGGCAAGCGGGGAACCAAACAATCTAAGTGAGAAGTGCGGAAACATGTTTGGCGCAGGCCGATCTAACGCGGGAAAGTGGAATGACCTTCTCTGCGATGTAAATCCGGCGCATCTGAAGTATGCCCCAGTAATTCTTTGCCAGAAAAAGGCCAACTGAGGTGGTCATATTCTTTCGTTCCCCGTAGAAGTTATGTAGTGTTGCATTGTCGTAGGATCAAAACGGGGCATTCGCTTGATGTCAGGTGGTAAATGAGCTTGTATAGTAGTTAGGCTGCTGAGTTTGATGAGAAATCAAAATAAAACTGTGGTTTAACATTGTGAAATGTTGCAACGTTTTCCTTTATTGAAATCAGTTATCACCTCCTGACTTTTGAATTCAGAGTTAAATTTTTGATTTTCTACAAAGATACTTTCAGAAATCTACATGAGTCTGGTCGTTTATTTATCTTCGCTTTAGTGTAGGGCGGTATTTCTATAAATTTCAGCTAAAAATATTTTCTGATTACTCAAAAGCTTTAAAGTTTGAAGTGAATAACATTGTTTTTAAGTTCAGGAATAAAAATACAATTAATATATCGCCATCAAACGTCTTTAGCTGAGGAGAAATATTGCAGTGTTGTTCTACAGAAATTTCAAACCGTGCAGCTAGAGAATCCAGTTGTTCTTTCGCTGGGAAATCCGTTTCTCGGGTTAAAAATTGAGTGATTCCAGCTGTTTACAGACTAAGAGAGGAAAAGAGGAAGGCAGGGGAGGGGAGGGGAGGGGAGGGGAAACGACGTAGAACGTTCCACTTCCGGTATCCTTTTTCTCTCGCGCCTCATGACCCCTTCTTGTCCCCTTCACTCCTTGATGTCCCATCCCGTTTTCCTCCACCCGAGAAATCCCGCTTCCCGAGCTCTGTTTTCCCGCCTCTCATGCCTTACCGCCCCATTAACTCCTTTGTCTTTTCCCGTCCAAATTTATTTAGCCTGCACATCTTTGTTAATGTTGCAACTGGATCCAGTGAAATGGGTGAATAAAACGCAATTCTCCGTCTGTGAAAAACTAAAAAAAAGTTACGCAGATGTTTAATTTCTTAAAACCCCTAAGGCAAAACGGAGCGCTGGGGACGAGAATTGTGCACCTTATTTTTGCTAAAGCCACTTTCATTCGGTCAGTGAATAGAACTAATTCCCGCAAATTAACCCATTATTAACCAGCGGACTACGGTCGTTGTGCAGCTTGTGACGTCATCGCTTTGAGTGACAGCAGATGTTTTTGACAGCCAAAAGAGCCTAAACTGAAGGGATGGGATAAATTAGACCAGAGTTACAAAAAGAAAAGTGAGAAAAGTCTCCATGTGAAAGTGAAGCAAAATTTGGCCTTGGCTTTGGTTACTACTTCTTATTAAAAATTTCCCCTTCCTAAAAGTTTAGGCGAAAACACCCAACAAACCTACAAAAAAAACAAAACAAAGCAAATTGAGAAGCAAAAGCAACGAAATCGAGCACTATACCCCGAAAAGGCGGCCCTTAATTGTGAGCATGCCGGCCCGTAATCAAATTTGCAAAAAATGCCTCGGAAATGGAAGAGAAGTTTAGTTTCCAATCCGGCAGTGCTCCGCCATCAACAGACACTGGCCAACAGGCGACCGAAAAGTGCTCAGTTCCCCAAATAAAATTGAACATTAAATTGAACAAACAATCCCAAATTTTACTTTGTAAAATACTTTGAAAAAAAACTTGAACAGAATTAAATCCATAAAATCAAACGTTAGCACAAAGCTGATTGACCTGAGGTTGAACTCTGAGTTATAATATTCTACTTATACAGTGGCTGATTTAGTCATTCAGTAGGCCTCCAGTTTAGTTACTGTGCGTTGTTGATGAAATTGTCAACGTGGGCGACGTGCCTCACCGTTGCCTGGGAGGATGGGCACTGCTGGAATTGTCTGACACATTACGGCTCCTCCGTGTTCACGTATTCTAGCTGTTCACAGATGCCTATCTCCCTCAAGCGGTTACTTTCTAGTACTAGCTCCTGCTGTCCGATAGTAATGGCCACCCAAATGTAGCTACTACTAGTCCGAAAGTAACAGAACCGAGCAGCCACTTTCAGAATTCTATGATGAGAATTTTCCAGTGGAATGCTTCTAACCTACAATCTTATTCGATCATCTTCAGCTAATAGCAGCGGAAGGCACATCATTCATGTCTTAGGAGGGGAGAGGAACGGTTTAGGGAGGAGGGAGAAAAGGCCCAAAAAGTAGTGGGAGGAGGGAGAAAGGAAGCAAAAAAATAGGGAGACGGGAGAACCAGCATGAAAAGGGAGAAGGGAGAATGTCTTAAAAAACATGACATGAGTCATTAAAGCCTTAAATAGATCTTAATATAGGAAACTGTAAAGATCTGTCCCCGTTAAACAATTATATCGACAGAAGACTGGGTGGACCCTGGGTATCCAAGACTATTTTGAGCCCGTAAGCTCAGGTGTTTGTGGTATTTTGAATGGTCTCTTTTGTTATACAATTTTCGCTAGAGGTCGCTAGGGAATTTCTCGCTTCATTGTTTGGCCATTTCAAGATATTCTGATTGCCCGTGAGGGGGAGAAGTCAAATCGGAAAATCGTGAGACGTTGAGTTAGTGTTCGTCAAAGCGTGAGATTTTGGAGGTCTGTGTGGCTCGAGGATCAGGGTCAAGGGCAAGGCCATGGTGAGTGCGAAATGTTTTGCCTTTCCAGTTTTCTGCCTTTTCGGCACTGCATGTGCCGTGTTTAGGTCTGTTTAGGCGTCACCAATAAAACGAGTTCTGCTTTCCGATTCGGTGATGCCATTAGGTTCCCAGAAATGTGAAACAATACGCAGCAACCTAATTTAAAATATATATATATATTTTATTTTTGGCCTTGGAACCGCACTTTCGGCATTCATGTCATGGTCTGCCATCGATAACGGCGCCATATTGTGATCTTTATAGCAATTTGGCTGTCACTCAAACATTGACATGCTCTGGATGTCTTTTTGGCACTGTGTCACGTAAAACTCCGAAGCCTTTTTGTGCAAAAATAATTCTACTTCAAATTGCTCAGTAAGAATAATTTGAAGGGAAGTCAGTAAACTAGTAAACTAAACTGACTGACAATGTAATCGTACCTACCACATTTTTCGTTTTAAGATCTTCGTGGATTTCGTTTACTGGTTGATGTTGCGTTACCTTGATTCTTTAATGTACAAATCCTAACTTTTTCACGCTCATCTACAAGCAATAAACATTTCTAGTTCAGCCACAAACAAAAAAGTTGCGATTTAGGCAAACCGGCTTAGGGCACTAGAAAATTATCAGATTTACTGACCAAACCCTTGGGATGTTGCTTTGCTAGAAAGTATGCAAAAGTAATTCTCATTTTCCGTGTTAATTTGCTGGCCTTGAACTGTGTTCATAGGTAAGCTGGTACTACATGTTAAATCTAGCAGTCTGTAGGTATTCAACTGAAGTCTTCAATGAGCACAAAGTTCTTTAGTAAAGTCACAATATTGGAAAGAATTTAGACTGCAAGTGTAGTGTTACGTAATATAAACCCGTTTAAGCACCAATCAGGAAGAAAGGTGAAAAATCAGGGAGAAGGGAGAAACGGCCAAAAAAATTAGGGAGGAGGGAAGTAGTAAAGGGGGCCCATCTGGGCGTTAATCCTGGCTTCTGATTGGTCGAGTGACGTCAGAAGTCACGTGATGTGGGAAACCGCGGACCAGTGGTAAAAAAGGGATCGTAAGCTCACCGGAAGTCACGTAGTTTGGGAAACCGCTGACCAGTGGTAAAAAAGGGATCGCGGGCTCAGGGAAGTCACGTGGTTTGGGAAACCGCTGACCAGGTGGAAAATGGATCGTGGGCTCAAGGGGAAGGAAAACCGCTGAGAAACGCGGGCGCAAAGTCCAAAGTCCAATGTTTGGAATGGGGGTGGCCCATATATGGGTTTGATATGGTTTTGATATGGCACCAGTCCAACTGGGGCAGCGGGGCAAATATAAAAGGGGTAAACCCTAAGTGAGGGCGGCTCCGTTTAAACAAGGCCGAACCCTTCAACTCTCCCGAAAAAGTCAACGAACATAAATAAAGTGTCATGGAACATTCTTTATTGACATTTTTTGTTAACAATAAGTGAGAAAAATAATGAGTCCTTTTACGAGAAACAGATACAGGTTTTCATCCGTGAAATGGCTTGGGTTTTGGTGCGCCCCAGAAAGTAGAGGGTTTTCCGGTGGGGCTCATAGGGATCGCGCAGTTCTCCCCAGAATCCTTGTAGGGCGTTGCCGTTTTCATAACAAACACCATACCACACAGGATTGTCTTTCCAATCGGTCTTGACATGCTCGACAAACTCCGGGTCTTCTTTCCATTCTTCATGGAGGACTTCAAGGACGGAAAGAGGAACGACGTGTTGACAGCGAGGACATAGGAGGGTCTGACCGTTCTGGTGGTATTGGGTGACACAGGCGACATGACAAGGTTGACCACAACACCTCAACGTGGTATAATTGGCGACAGGTGTGAAACAGATCGCACAGGGGGCGGGTTGCGCCATCAGGCCAAAGGATCAAAGAGAGGATTGGTCAAGAGCTGAAATTCGATGAGGGTGATGATGCCTTCTTGGCGGAGGCGGTACACTTCTTGATAAGGGAGTTGGTACCGTAAAGGTTGGACCAACTCTAAGATTTGTTGTCGGATTTGTCCTAGACGTTGTAGGATTTTCACGGCTTCCGGGCTGACCTTATCGGCTTTGTCACTCATTTACCACCGGTAGTAGTTTTTCAAAGTTAATAAACACAATTCGTGACGACTGAGATGTTTGGTACTGTGAAGACGAAGCAGTTCAAAATAAGAAGCTTTGAAGCGGATCTCCTCCAAATCTTTTTCCAGTTGAGTCAACAAGGTGCGTAGACGGTCAATCACTTGTTGGGCTTCTGGACTAATCTCTGGATCATCCATGAGTGTGTATGCGACAAGGAGGGGGGACGATGGGTTTTTTATAGAGAAACAAAAGGGTCACGTGAGAGGGAAGGGGCCAATGAGAAGGAGGCCCCATGATGCTTTGGGAGGGGACGGGGTGGGGGGACCCCCCTCCCCCCTCCTTAGATAGACCATGAGGCATTGCGCTGATCAGGGTATATAAGTCAAGGGAGGCCCCAGGACGTCACTCCTAGCTTTGAGCCGGTCCTTGGTGACTTATGTTTCTTGCTGTGCTGAAAAAATGTCCGAAACGAGAAGGCCCTTGGGCTCCTTAGCCGGTGAGATGAATGTGGGCGGAGAAGATTACTTGAGGAGGAGAGCAGGACCGGAGTTGACCCCATTGGATCGCCATGCGAGACGGGTGCATGAAAGGAGGGAAGAAGCGTGGCGCCCCCTCAACAAACATCGCGTGGCGGCGTTCATCCGCATGTTTCTTCTGTGTTTGGTGGAGAGGGAGAATGGCCACCGCCGAGGATTTGTTCACCCAGAGATCGGCAAGATATTACACAAGACACTTGTTACCCGCATCATCCCCTTTATTTGTCGTCGCTTGGCCTACACAATGGATGAGTCCTTTTGGATCATCACCATGGAGGACTTTAAGGAACTAAATCATTACTTGGCTGTCAACCTGCGACGAGTGCATGCGGGGGACCGTTGGCAGCAGATCGCTTACTTTTTTAAAGAAGGGGAGAGACAGCGAGAGGACGAGAGGCGATGGTTGGAGGAGATGGAGAGGGAGGCAGTGAAGATAGTGAATTGCGTGTTAGAACAATGAACATTTTTTATTCCTGTTGAGTTTATTGTGAGTCAAGAGGCATGTGAGTCAAGAGACATTTATTTATGACCATAGTGCAAAACCAGTGTTGTGAGTTTTTTATTTTAATTAAAAAGAAGAGTTGATGTTTTTTACAAAGGGTGGTTCGTCTTCTTTGCCACGCAGGGGTGCGCCTATTTACAATTGGAAAAAACTACAATTGGAAAAAATAAAAACTAAAAAAGGACTATGTACAAATTCAAAAATTAAAAACTAAAAATTACAAATGAAAGTCTTCGAGTTCCAGGCGTAATTGATCAATGTTCTCGGGGAGACAGAAGGTGCGGTTGAATAAGGCTTGAATTTCGGCTCGGGTTTTCTCGTCCACATCCCGGGATCCCACGATAGCACTGCTTTGATGAAGGGTGGGCTTTTTGGGTCCCCAAGGGACAAATTGGCTGCCTGTGACCAGGGTGGCGGCATTCTCATTGACTTGGTAGTAATGGTCCGAGCGGTACCACGTTTGACTGGGAATGTCAAACAGGTAGACGGGTTTGCCTTGATCCATGGCCAATTGCATGGTCCAACCGGTGCCCCCTTTCACGCGTTTCTTATCCTGTTCCAAAATGCCAAAGGCATAGATCGTATGGGCTTTCTTGGCAATTTGATAATTGGGTTGCAGCAATTGCAGGGTGTAAAAATGACTGGGCATTCGTTTCCCTAGTTTCTCTGCCGCCTGGTGAAGATGAGGGTTGGCCAACATCAGGACTTCCACGGTGGACGGGGTGATGAAGGTAGCTCGAGGATGGTTCGGGGGGACTAGGACTTCGATTTGCATCCCAAAGTGTTTGGCTTGTTCTTCGACGAGTGCATCCGTACCTTTGGCTCCCCCGGTGTAGACCACATGGCCATGACCAATCTGCAGTTCCAAGGCACCGAGATCTTGTTCTCCAATCATGGCGATGTTGGGCGGCATTTGCTCTGAGAATGACGATCGAGAGACCAAGGGACCCTCTTAAATAGGGCAAGCTGACCAATGGGAAGACAAGAGGGCCTTATAAGGTTATAACAAGCTGACCAATGGGAAGAGGAGACGTCCTTATATGGGTAGGGGAAGCTGACCAATGAGAACCAAGGGTCCTGGGTATAAAAAAGGCAGGGGTGGGTGAAAAAATCGTGAGCACGATGTCTGTGGATCGGAAGAGAAAGTCAAGCGACCCTCCTTCGGGGAAGAAGAAAAAGAAGAACACCATTCAAACGATGACGCCCGTGGACTGTGATCCGGCGGTGCGCGAAGTGGTGGAAGATACCCGAGCGGCGGTGGAAGATATGATGAAAGAATTGAATGACATGGTGGGGCAATCTACACCACCACCACGACCACCTCAATTCACCCTGATGACCATGTTTGACAATGAGGTGGACTATCATCAAGTCAAAGGCAACAATGAAAAGGTGGACTATATGGTATGCCCTTGCCATGATGTGCGTTTGGAGGCACGAGAATCTCAAAAGGGCTGGAAGTATGTGAAATGTCCCATCCAACCCTGTTTGCTGTTTTGTGGCCAAGATCAAGCTCTGGAGTATATGAAAGCCGTGTATAGTCAACCTCATCTAGAAGTGCTGGACATGTGGACTTGTTTGCAATGCTTTTGCCGTGAACCCGCCACGCTACAACAGAGCCATTCGACCCAGAACCCCGATCGTTTGTTTCTGAATTGTTCCAAGAAAACGTGTGGCTTCTTCCGATGGGCCGATCAACCCTTGGGTCCCAAGTACTGGAGCTGGTTTCATGACCATCCCCCCCAAGAAAGCCGACGCCCTGGCCGAACCCCCCACCCGTGATGCTCAAGGGTATCCCAAGCGTGGCGTGGACATCCCTGGACCCCCGCCGCCCCCTCGAAGGAAAGAGGATCGCCCCCTGACAGACTATGAGAAACAATTGCTACGAGAAATTCAAGAGCTCAAGAACCGTCAAGAAATGATGGTGGCCCCAGCGCCACCACCCCCCAAGTACAGTGACAGTGTGGACAACTGGCAGAAAGATCTCGAGACCGTCGCCTGTGGCCGTCTAGGTCTCTTTTAATGTATTAAAAAGGAGTAGGAATAAAATATGTTATCAATGTGACCATGGAGTCTGTTGTGTGTTATGCGGGGGAGTCTCTCTTGTCCCTGGGGGAATGGCAATGCCATCAATCCCTGTGCCAAGTGTTATATGATCATCAACCCGGGGCCAAGATCCCTATTCCCCCATGTCCCGAGGACACGCATCCTCTCCGCGTCTTTGAAGAAACCCACGTGGACCGTAACCTGTATCGATGGGTGGTGTTTGTCGTATGGTTAAAAGCCCATCCGGACGCCTGGCGATGGTATCGAATCATTCAAAAGGCGCATCCTCACACGGTCCCCACCATACCGGCTTTATGGGATGAATGCCAGAAGGTATGGCCCCTCGAAAGAGAACTAAACGCTGGTCAACAACAACAAAGTTGAAGAGAAGCAAACGTCGTGTCTCGTCAACGAAGAGTGCCAAAGACTCGCAACAATGGTTACGTCGTTATCACGATCCTCGGGCCCCGGGGAGTTTAGGTGGGGTGCAACGGTTTGCCAAAGCCCAGGGACTCCCTTTGAAAAAAGCCCAACGACTCTTGGAACGGGATGTGGGCTACACCTTGCATAAACCACGACGTCGTCGTTTTGCCACCTTACCCGTGATCGTAGGGGGTTTAGATGATCAATGGGCGGCGGATTTAGTGGAAGTGCAACGGTTGGCCAAACATAATCGGGGTATACGCTACTTGTTGACCGTCGTGGATGTCTTGTCCAAGTACGCGTGGGTACAACCGTTGAAAACCAAAACCGGGGTGGCCCTCGTGAAAGCCTTTGAGAAGATTGTGAGACAAGGAGGACGACACCCCAACCGATTGCAAACGGATCGAGGGAAAGAATTTTATAATCGGACCTTTCAACGATGGGTCGACAAGCAAGACATTCAACATTTTTCGACGGAAGGGGATGCCAAAGCCAGTGTGGTGGAACGATTTAATCGCACCTTGAAAGAACGGTTGTACCGTTATTTGACCGCAGCCAACACCTTACGCTTTGACGACGTGTTACCCGAGTTGGTGCAAGGCTATAATGCCACCCGTCATCGAAGTATTGGCATGCCCCCTCAAGACGTGACATGGGACAACGAAGAAGCGGTGTGGAAACGATTGTACAGCAAACGATTGAAAAGCCAGAAAAAAAAACCCCAATTGAAGGTGGGGGATCATGTCCGTCTCAACACGATTCATCGGACGTTTGGCAAAGGGTATCTCCCCGGTTGGACCGAAGAAGTGTTTGTGGTGCATCGTGTGATCCCGGGCCCCGTGCCCACCTATAAGATTCACGAATGGGATGATACCCCCGTCCAAGGCACGTTTTATGAAGAGGATTTACAAAAGGTGCATGTGTCCGACGTGTTTCGCATCGAAAAGGTACTTAAGCGACAAAAAGATCGATGGTTGGTCAAGTGGAAAGGGTGGCCCGACAAGTACAATAGTTGGATTGCTCGTAGAGAGGTGACGTCCCTTCGGCCACGCAAACGACGACGACGCCGCTAAAACAATGACGTTCGTCCCCAATTCGTCGTTTTACGTGACGTTGATGAGTCATGCGAGTACCAAGGAGTTTCCTGACAACAAAGCCCATCTGTTCCGAAACCGGTTGCCGAAACCCATTCGATTTATGGGTCGAGGATGGATGGTGGGTATGGTGAGTTTATCCTTACCCACCATTCCGGGGGTCGCGGAAGAAAAAGGCGTGGGCGAATCCCATCCTCTGTTGTATGTACGATGGCACGAACGGGTGCATGACAAAGACGATCAAGGAGACGATGTCTGGTGGCATCAACGTCGCGAACTCTTTACCTACGGTCGAGATATGAAAAAGGAATTGGCCTCGTCGACGGGATCGCACTTGTTTCATCAACTGGTGTACCGTTACGAGCAAAGCCGTGCCAAACAAACCGCCCCCAAGAACAAATGGGCAGAGGACAATGGCCTCAAATTGTACCCGACCTTTGAATGGACCTCCGACGGGGATTTGGTGTTGAATACCGTCAATGTGGATTACAAACGACAAGTGGCCCGCGTGGAATGGGGCAGAACCTTGGCCTTGAGAATGGGATGGATTGAACAAGTGTCGACGGGTGTGTATCGATTGGGGCCCAATATCATACAAGAATTTCATTCGGCCTCGATTCCTACACCGTCGGATGTCCTGGATGGCAGCAATAAACCCGCCTTTTGGAAAGTGGATGGGGATTATATGAACTTGAGCATGACCTGTAATTGGCGGTTTGTGAATTTGAACGCGACCTTTCGGCCCTCGTTGGAATTTCCCGCGGTGCGTCCTTTGCACGTGTATTGCAATGTAGGGACCAGCAGCATGGTAGGGGGTCGCATCACCGATCTCTTACGAGAAATCAAGTACCATCCCCAAAACACCACCCACTTTGAACCTCGCCATATTCAATATGTCCCAGTACGCAATGAAGTGGTGGAAATCGTGGAAACCCAGATGGCCGAAACCAATGGGGATCTGGTCCAATTTGGCGAAGGACGTACCCTCCTGACCCTGCACTTTAAAAGGGAGGTGGTGGTGTGAAGAAGAAGACAAAGATGTCGTTCTACGTGACGTTACCCAGTCATGCCAACCGACGTGAATTTCCCAACAACCAAGCCAATTCCTTCAAGATTCGTTTACCTCAACCGTTACAGCTCGCGGGGGGTGGATGGCAAGTGGGGTTGAGTGCCATTTCTTTACCGGATGCCCGCGTCAATTTGTACGAGCTGGTGATGAAAGGACAACACGTCTTAGGCATCAAATGGCACCTAAAAGCCCCCATTCAAAGCGGAGGTACCTATAACAAATATGGAGCGGCCGTGACCAAAATTGACGATATTAACGACTGGGATTGGGTGGTGGACGGGGTGAGTTTTATGAAAGCCGCCATTACTCATGTGGAACAGAAACGACGGGAATCGGTGATCCAAGGGGGCACGTTTTTGGACGATCAAGGCAAACACACGTACGTCAAGTTTCGTTGGGAAGGGGAGGATCTGCTCATTGATAACACGAATGTCTCTCATGATGGATCCGTTCGCACGCCCTCGTTTGCCGTTCATACCAAGTTAGCTGCCAAGATGGGATGGTTACGTAAAATCACCAGCGGATGGATTTTGGGACCGAACTTACAGCAAGACTTCCTGGGGGATCAAATCCCCGACATGACCAAGAACAGCGATTGGAAGGATATCACCGATAAGGATGGAAACCCGGTGTTTTGGACCACCAGTCGAGTGGAAGACTACATGGAATTGAGTATGAGTTGTGGGTGGCGTTTCACCAATTTGAATGTGGCGTTTCGGGCGGTGGTGGGGGAACCCACGCGATCGTTGCACGTGTACTCGGACGTGGCAGGCAGCACGGTGGTGGGCAATCGCGTGACCGATTTGTTGCGTGAAATCCAGTACAAGCGACAAGGACGTGGTACCCTCTACTTTGAACCGTTGCACATTCAATACATGACTCTTCGTAACGAGGTGGTGGAAATCATTCACGTTCAAGTGGCCGAAACGATTGGTAGGGGAGGCGACTTGGTCAAGTTTGGCGACGGCCATACCATTGTCACGTTACACTTCAAAAAGGCATAAAAAAGAGAGTCGAGAAGGGACCCCAAGTCAATCATGCCTCCGAAACGACGACGACGACGACGCCGACGAAAACAGCGTCCCCAAGCGGGGGAAGGGATCAACGCAGTGATTGCGGGAATTCCTAAAACTGCATGGTCCATCACCAAAGGGATAGAAAAGTTGGCGAAAAAGAATGCCAAAAAAGCGCATTTGAAACGCATGGAGGAAATTCGACAAGGAAAACGAAAACGCTATGCGGGGGAATCGTGCAACCTCATGTGAGTATAAAAAGAAAACAAGAGTTGTGAAAACAAGCAAACATGCCGAAGACGAGAAGACGTCGAAGACGAAGAAGAAGGCAACGAGGGGGTCTCTTGCCCCTGGCTGCGCTGATTCCAGCCTTGATCGCGGGAGGGAAAGCCGTGGCGTTGGGTGCCGCGGGGGGTGCGGCGAGTTACGGGGCCAAGAAAGGGTTGGAAGCCGCGTTTCGAAAAAGAAGACGATGAATGACGGCATAAAAAGAGACGAGTCCTGTGACACCCACCAAACGTGATCCTTGGTAACACGTGAAGAGTACGATGCGTGGGGGAAGTTTGACACGATTTCGGACCGACGAGTGGTATGATCAACAGGGTCAAAGCGGACAAGGGTTGGTGACGGATCTCTTGCGTGGAGGGTTCCAAGGCCTTAAAAGCACGCGAAATCCTTTAAAACTGCCTAGTAATATCAAGAGAGGCTTGGAAACGGGTTTGACACGTGGGATCAAACGCAAAGCCGAAGACGTCCTTAAAAAAGAAATTACCAAACAAGCCAAGAAAGTCTTGAGCCATAAGAACGTGAAACAAGCCGTACGGGTAGCCAGTGCCTTGTTTCCCAAGCAAACCAAACGGGCGCGAGATATTTTGGGAGTCTAAACATGGACCCCGTGCATTCACGACCTCGACGCATTCGTAGTGATCGGGGCTTGTCTCAATGGGGAGGTCTGTATCCGTTTTGGAAACTCATGCGGCGACAACGTGGCGGCTGGTTGAGTCCCGAGGTGATGAGACTACCCGGGTTTGATTTGAGACAACGCTTAGCACGACGACGACGGTATAAAAACCCCTCACGACGACGACGTGCCACCACTCGACGACGACGCCGTTAACCATGCCGAATGTGATGTCACGCCTGACAGCCCCTACCTACTCGGAAGGGGCTGCCCCAGCGCATCCGCGTTCCGAAGGGACCGTCAACCCGGCGTTACGGATTTTCAAGGTGCCCCCGACCGACATTAGCATCAATGCCTATCGCATGGTCACCATCCAACCCACCACCACGGGTATCAATCCCATGGAATTCATCATTCCAGGATTAGACGATTTTGTGGATTTGGGACGCAGTTACTTTACCATGGAATTGAGATTGTAAAAGAGTACGAACGATAAATTGGGGGCCGATCAGAAATTGTGGCCCGTCAACAATTTGGCCCATTCCATCATCAAACAAATTGACTTGCAGTTGAATGGCACGTTGATCAGTCCTCAATCCGACACCTATCATTACAAAGCTTACCTGGAAACCTTGCTGAATTATGACCGAGAAGATGGCAAGACCGTGTTAGGACCCCAAGGCTGGTACAATCAAGTGGATTTCCCACCCCAATGGACCAACAACAACACAGACAAAGCAGGAGACCATGCAGCCTGGAACGCTCTCAGTGCCAATCATAAAGCGGCCTATGAAGCCATGGTTGCTGAAGTGACCAAGTATGCTGGAGGCGCCACCCACAGTCTGGTGTTTACCCCGCACTTGGAAGTGTTTCACTTTGGCAAACTGTTGGTGCCAGGCATTGAAATCAAGATGAAATTTCATTTCAATGGCCCCAACCTGTTTTTCAATGGGGTGGCTCTCGCCGGCCGATTGATGGAAGGCGATGTGAAACTACGGTTTCATCTCTGTCAGCTGCGTTTGAATGATGCCATCTACCAGAGTTTATCTGAAAAAAGACACAATGAAGGCCAAGTGGCTGCTTACCCCACCGTCCGTAGTGAAATCCGCACCTTCAGCATGCAAGGCAATGTGACCCGTTTTGATATCCCCAACCTGTTTCAAAACAGAATACCGGACCGATTGATTGTAGGGTTGTTGGACAGCCGCGCCTTCAATGGGGATGTGACCCGAGATCCCTTCTGCTTCCAGAAATTTGGTTTGACCTCCATCAAACAGATTGTCAAAGGCGAAGAATACTCTTATGAAACCCTACACTTGATACACAACAATGGCACCCGAGATAACTTGGGGTACTTCCGTTTTCTGCAAGCCAGTGGGGCTTGGTGTAAAAAGAAAGGCAATATGGTGGAACTAGGAGATTGGGGCGAAGCGAAAAATTGTACCTTGTTCATGTTTGACAATGTGGCCAATGGATGTGTAGACAGTCAAAACCTCAACCCCAAGCAAAGTGGAGATTTACAACTGGTCTTGGAATTTGGAGCTGCCCCCGGTACCAATATAACCGTGCTCGTCTATGGAGAATTTGAGAACTTGCTGGAGATTGACAGCAACAGAGCCGTGTTGTACAACATTTACCAACACTGATGGAACACGTGGCCTTGAATAATGTGCAGTTGGATTATTTAGCTCGCGACGACCCCCACTTGAAACCGATGTTTTATGGGACGGTGGCCTGTGATCGATTACCCAAGCGTCCTGTCAAGACCCAACGCCAAGGGTACATTGTGAACACCGACCCGCACGATCAACCCGGACAACATTGGTTGGCGGTGTGGACCGAGGGAAACGTGTGTGAAGTCCTCGACAGTTATGCTTTGCCCATGGACACGTACGTGCAAGCCGCCCCGTTCCAAGATTGGATTGTCCAACATTGGAAGTATGTGGTGACCAATGACAAGTCCCTCCAAGCCATTTCAAGCAAGAGTTGTGGGGATTACGCCTTGTTGTACTTGAAAGCCAAAGCCCGTGGACGGACCTTGCAAGACTTTTTAAATGAGTTTTCGGATCATGATTATGTAAGCAATGACCATCAAGCCGGTCAACGCGTTCAACAATTGATTGTAGGCCAAGAAGCCAGATGGTATCAACTCTGCTGTCATCCGTATCATCAACGGAATGATTAAATAAAAAATTTGTTGGAAAAACGGTGTCGGAGTCGTAGCTCAGTCGGTAGAGCCTTTGGATCCCCCGAAAAAACAGGTGTAGGGGTATTGGGCGTGGGTTCGAGTCCCACCGATTCCAATAAAAAGGTGCCTTTTTTTTCTAAAATGGGTATTATCATCATGCAAACGGGGAAACCGTTTCGTTTTCATACTCCCTCCTCTATCTTGGTGGTGGGGCCTTCGGGATGTGGCAAAACCGCGTTTACGGAAAAACTCTTGGTAGACAACCCCGAGTTGTTTGAAAGTCCCCCAACGCAGGTGCATTATTGTTATGGGGCGTGGCAAGATCGATTTCGAGGCATGCAAGATCGTGGGGTGATGTTTCACGAAGGGATTCCCGATCATCAAGCCTTGGTGCAATGGTTTCCTCAAGGACAGGGGGTCCTGGTCTTGGATGATTTAATGGATGAAGGGAGTCACGATAAACGCGTGTTGGATTTATTCACCAAACATTCACATCATCAAGGGGTGACGGTGCTCTACTTGTGCCAAGACATGTTTCCCGTGGGGCGCTATGCTAAAAGTATTTCCCGCAATGCGCATTACATTGTGGCGTTCAAGAATCCCCGGGATCAATTGGGGGTACGCAATGTCATGCTGCAATCGTTTCCAACCACTTGGAAAGACACGTTGGAGACGTTTCATCAGGCTACCACGCGCCCGTATGGCTATTTGATGTTAGATTTACACCCGGCCTCCTCCGATCAACAACGGTTATGGAGTCACCTGTTAAAAGACGAAGGATGGACGCGCACCTATCAAAAGCGAGTATAAAGGGACGAGACGCTTGAACGGTCTTTTCGAAAAGAGCAACCATGGCGGATGATGACCGTCAACCTCCGCAAGCCTACGATACCACGACCCCTGCGGGGGTCGGGGCGACCACTAGCAATCAAGTGTCCCCAGGGACCATCCAAGAAATTTTGGATACGGGGGACGAAGACTTGATTGCCCAAGCCTTTGATCAAGCGGAGGAGGCGGGTGATTATGATGCCCTCACCCGATATTTGGAATCGTTGCCTGACCTTCCACCCCCTGTACAGGCCTCTGCCCCCGCCGGGGTAGGAAGCCCAGGAAGTCAATCGTTCCGTAGCATACACACTACCCCGCCGTCTTCCGTGGACACTCCACTTAGTAGGGGGAGCGCTGGCTTGTCGTCCGGAGCGCGAACCCCCCTTAGTCAGGGGAGCGCTCGCTTGTCGTCCGGAGCGCGAACCCCCTTAGTCAGGGGAGCGCTCGCTTGTCGTCCGGAGCGCGAACCCCCCTTAGTCAGGGGAGCGCCCGATTATTGACAGCGGCGGGTGCCGGAGGTGATGGTAATGGTAGGGGGCGCCGTGGACCCAGGACTAGAGGGGGTGGACGTGGTGCTAGTGGTGGTGGTGGTGGTGGTGGTGCTGGACGTGGTGGTGGTGGTGGTGGTGGTGGTGGTGCTGGACTTGGTGGTGGTGGTGGTGGTGCTGGACGTGGTGCTGGTGGTGGTGGCGCTGGTGGTGGTGCTGGTGGGGGTGGTGGAGGAGGAGGTGGAGGTGGTGGTGGCGGTGGTGGGGGTCGTCGTGGCGGACGACGGGGGCGACGACGCCGACGACTTTTCCCCACTTCACCTGCCTCCACCACTCCCGGATCGCCTGGAAGTTCTGGCAGACAACCTCGTACCTTGCGTCAAGCCGATTTACAACGACGTTTACGCATGCTGTTACAAGATCAAGAACAATTGGCCCAAGGACGGGAAATTGCTAATGTGACCATGACCAATAGTATTGTGACCAGTTATAAACAGGGAGGAGCCCCCAGCGTACAAACCTCGTCGTCCCGGGTGTCGCCGTGAGGATGAAAACCGTCGTGTCGTTATTGAATGGATCCCGACGTCCTGGCATCCCCTTGCCACCCGAATTGTTACAACGGATGGATTCGTTGTATGCCTTTTACCATCAACAATGGTGGTGTTATCGCAAAATGTTGAATCATTTCAAGTGTTGTCATGCCTTGTACAATGGCCTGGCGTTACTCCTGGTGGCCGCTGGCATGATTGCTGGCCCCCTGTTGGACAACAGCACGTTGGTGGCGTGTTTGGCAGCCGTGGGCACCGTGGTCAAAGGATGGGCCGATTTTAAACAGTACCGATTTAAAGTGACCATGAGTCGATTTGCGTTTACCACCTATGCCAAAGCCTTGACCGAATTGAAAACCTATGGGCGCGGGGTCCCCTTGGAGGACCTGGAAGGATTTTTAATCAAGATGCAAACCTTGGATGATACCATTGTGGATTTCACTCCTCCGCTACCCAAACGATGTCTGCAAGAGTACCATGGTCATTTTGTCTACCAACCCGTGGAAGCCCAATGCTATGTGGACGGATGTCCTCGTCCCTTGAGACCCAAAGGGTATTGGATAGATAAAAAGCCGCTCCCTCCCAGCCCGACACTCTTAGAACCATGGCCGTCCGACGACGACGACGACGCAGAAAAAGGAAACAAAGAGGAGGGGCCTTAATGCGTCTCAAACCCCGTTTGGTGGATAAAATTGCCCATGGCATGAGTATGTTTCTATCGGGGCCCGCGCCTGGGTTTGGACTCGCTTTAGGCAAATTAGGTGGTCAAGCCTTGAAAGGCATTACCGATAATGTACAACATTACCGACGACAACGAGGTGGGGGTTGGTGGTCCGATTTCAAACGCAATACCCGTCAAGGCTATAAAGAGACGCAAGACGTCATCAAACAAAACAAAGCCCTTCAACGTGTCTTGTCGCACTCATGGTATCCTTGAAGAGAAGACGACGACGACGACGTCGTCAACGAGGCGGTTTTTTAAACTTGTTGGTCCCAGCCCTGACGGGATTGGGGAAAGCCGTGGCCTTGGAAACGGATAAACGTATAAAACGCACGATCCAAAAAGCCAATCAACGGTATCGTCGCCGTCACCGATAAAGGATGCACCGTCTTCGACGTCAATTCCCGTTTTTACGCTCCATGTTACAAGAAGCCAATGGCTCCAAACGTCAAGAGTTGTTACAACATGCCAATGCCGATCAAATCAATGCCGTGAGTGAACTGGTCTTGAACTTATTGAAAAACAAGATTCCCATCACACCCCCCATCCTAGCCAAGCTTCGACCCTATAAAAAGGTGCTACGCGATTTGGGACGTCGTCGACATTCCGTGAAAAAACGTCGGGCGTGGTTGGTTCAACAAAAAGGACGCGGGTTATTTCAAGGACTCCATCAGGCGTTATGTCAATGTCTTCGTTAACCCTCCCTACCTGGATGAAACTGTTACAAGAGGCCAATCGGGCCACCGACCAGTGGAAAGACGAGTGTCATTATTGGAAGCATAAATATCGCCTGTTGTATCGAGAGTACAGGCACATCTTAAAGTCCCGTCTTTGTGAGAGCTGTCGTCAGATAGAAGACGGGGAACTTTGCTCCGAGTGTAGTCAACCCCCATGGATGCAGTGTACATGATTCCCCACAAGGACTTGGAGCAACTCATTCAATATTACAAAGGAGAACTCACCGAAAATGCCTTGTTGAACAAAGCCGCCACGCTCGCCGCTCAAAAACATGTCTTGTTAGCCAACCCCCAATTGCCCCCGGCCGTGGTCAATGCTCAAACCAAACCGCTGAGTCAAGAATTAACCAAGTTAACCAAACGCATTCGTCAATTTCCCGGAGGCGTGGGAGTGGGTGCCCCGGGTGCACCTCCTGGCGAGGAAGAAGAGGAAGAGGCCGGGGATTTGGTAAAGGGACCCGTGGAACAATGGTTGAAGCGCATGATAAAAGGAGGTCCGTCGGCTCCCAAGCCCACCATTACCCCTGCTACCAGGGAAGGCACGAGACAAGAGGGACCTTCTACCAGTCGAGGGGATACCCGGTCGCGTTTACAAGCCATTCGAGAACAGCGCAAGGCCTTGGAAAAAAAGTTAGCCGAGAGTGGTAAAGGCAAAGGCAAAGGCAAAGGCAAAGGCAAAGGCGTCTCCCGTGAAGTGCAGGCATTAAAACCCTTACCCGGTTGGGAAGATTGGGCCAAAGGCAAACCACCCCGACGACGACGTTTGCAGTACGACAGTGAGTAAAAAAAGATGGCCCCCCGCACCAAGAGGAGGAGGAGAAGGGGCACCCAACGGAAACGCCGTCAACGCGGAGGGGCCTTGGATGTCCAAAAATGGATTGCTAAAACCGGCAAAGAATTTCATTGGCCTGGCTATCAATACATGGGCCCTGGCACCCATTTAGCCAAACGTCTGAAACGGGGGGATCCCGGGATCAATCGCTTGGACCAAATTGCGAAACAACACGACATTGATTACAGCCGTGCCAAGAATTTGCAAGACAAATGGAAAGCCGATACCAAGATGATCCAAGCCATTGATAAATTACCCGGCAAGAAAACCAAGACGGAACGGGTGGTCAAAAAAATCATGCAAGCCAAGAAACGTTTAAAATTGTAAAACACTTTAATGACAACCCCATACCATGTTGAAAAATAAACAATGAAAAATAAACAATGAAAATGTCTGATTGGTTCCTTGTACTGTCTCAAACAAAGATGTAGTGTCAAACAGGATGTTGGAAACAAATGAAAATGTCTCATTGGTCCTGTTTCGGCAGTTCCCTAGTCTTTCTGTAGTCTCAAACAGGATGTTGGAAACAAATGAAAATGTCTGATTGGTTCGTTGTACTGTCTCAAACAGGATTCTCAAACAGGATTCTGGAGAATCCATTGTGATGTAGACAAAAATTATCCACGTTGATAAAAAAATGTCACTGTCTCTTTGATGCCTCCAAACGTTCTACCACAATGTCACGATTGAATGTTCTGCCAAATACGGAAACGATTGAATGTTCTGCCAAATACTGAGACGAATGTTCTGCCAAATACGGAAACGCTTGAATGTTCTGCCAAATACGGAAACGAGGGTTAAGACACTAAATCATATATCAAATCGACGCCCTCGTCGGATGACGTCATGTCCTCCAACCAATCATCCACATCAAAATCCTGCACATCGTCCATCACCTGCTCCCACTCGTCGGGTGACAATAAATCATGCAAAAATGAAAGATCGTTACAGGCAGAGGGTTCGCTGACTTGCAGGGCCCCCGAATCCAAATCCAGCAGAGTATGAGAGTCCTCATTAAGGAGTTGAAGAAAGGATTCCGGGGGTGATACGTTCGTGTCCAGTGAGTCACAAAAGGCTTGGACATATTCCGTCACAGGCCTCTGACAATCTGTCAGGGGGATGGTTAACGTCTTCAACTTCTTTTTCGCCCGTTTTCGGGCTTGACAAATCCTGTCTTGCTCCCTCACCAGCTCGGGATGGGTCTCCCGACGACGGGCATCACGCTGCCTCCGTTTCTCCCTCAACTCCTCTCGGCAGTTCTCTCGGTATCGACGCTGGCTCTCCTTCACCGCCTCCCGACACCTCTCTCGATATCGTCGCTGATTCTCCCTCACCTGCTCCCGATGGCTCTCTCGATATCGTTGCTGACGCGCCAGGACCCGTTCTTGATTGGCTTTAAAGTAGCGCCTGTCTTTCTCCCTTATGCTCTCGAGATGTTCTTGTCTGTAACGCCTGTAGGCCTCCGCCCGCTGGGCTCGATGCGTTTCCCGGTAGCGCCTGTCGGCCTCCGCCCGCGGGGCTCTTTGGGTTCTTGGGGCCGCTTGGAGGAGGGGTGTCCGTTCGCCATCATCGCTTTCGTGGTACTTGACGGGGGCTCTGCGGGGGCGCAACTCTCTTTCGGACGACATGGGGAGCTGGGGTCGATGTGATGTCTGGTAGCGCCTGTCGGTCGCCTCCCGCGGGGCTCTTTGGGTTCTTGGGGCCGCTCGGAGGAGGGGGGCCCGTTCGTCATCATCATCATCGCTTTCGTGGTACTTGACGGGGGCTCTGCGGGGGCGCAACTCTCTTTCGGATGACATGGGGAGCTGGGGTCGATGTGATGGTCGGTAGCACCTGTCAGTTTTCGCCCGCCGGGCTCTTTGGATCGCTCGGAGGGCTGTCCCCTTGGGTGCGGCAGCACTTTCTTGATTCTTGTAGGGGGCTCTGCGGGGGTGCAATTCTTTTTCGTCCGACATCGGGAGACGGGGGCGGTGCTGCTGGAGGGGTGTCTGGCCGCTTAAAATGGTACCTCCAGTAATTGCAGCAGTAGTCGAGGCCCTCCACGAACCACTCACAGGTGTGTTGAGGGTAGCACAGCTGGTGGAAGCGGGCGGCTTGTGCTTCCCGGCGTCTCTGGGCCTCGGCTTTTTCCGGCTCGAGTTCCTTCAAAGTTTCTGCAAACTCCCGAAAGGTTTGGTCCTCCAACGCCAACTCCCGCTTGACTTTCCCCAAGATTTCCTCCACTTCTAAATCCAACTCGAATTCTTCAAATGTCTCCAACAACTCTTCTTGAGCAACCTCCATTTTGAGATGACTCCGCCGGCGGTTCGATTTCTTTTATAGCGGTTTATTCGTTCCCGTGATGCCCCATGGGCCCAAACTAGAGAGGGGGGAGGGGGGTCCCCCCACCCCGTCCCACCCCTCCCAGAGACCCCGTGGGGCCTGCTTGTGATTGGCTGCTGCTTCTTCTTCACGTGACCCTTTTTTCTCTATAAAAACAGAGCCCCGACCGCCAACGGAGTTCATCTGATCATGGCCTCGCCACCGCCAGAAGATGAGGATGATGCTCGTGCTGGGCCTAGTGACCTATTACTCGGACTACAGTTGTCTAGTGATGATGATGGTGATGATGACCTATTGGCCCATTTGGAACGACAACATGCCTTTCAAACACGACTCCTTCAACAAAGCGGAGCCGGAGATACCTTGATACAAAGGGGTGCAGGAGGGTTGGATACCACGATCGGAACCTTTGATTTTGAACTCCAACCCTTTGTCGATCGGACGAGTCGTCGAATGGGGGTGCGTGAACGCCATTTCAATACCCGTTTACGTCAAAGGGGGAACTTGATTCCAGATCAAAACATCACGGAAGCTCTCCAAGAGGGGTTACGTCGAGCAGTGAATCAAGTGTTGACCACCACGCCGGACCTCCACGATCAAGATCGCCTTTACTTTACCATCGGATCCAATCGCCTCCATAACAATTTTCAGGGCTGGGGATTACGCGCGGGGGAATGGCGTGAAGGCGGAGACCGTGTGGAGGCCCTGTTCCAACGTTTAGCTCAAGCCTTGAACAGCAACGAACAATTTGAAATGGATGATTCGTTTCAAGTCTCCATTACGCAAGTTCATCATGCCCCTCAAGGTACCGGCAAACCCCGTCGTGGCAAACCCGGCCACCCTACCATGGACATGTTAACGGCCAAGAAAAACTCCGTCATTCGGATTCAAAACAGGGATGAACTCTGTTGTGCTCGAGCCCTTGTGGTCGCCAAAGCTCGCGTGGACCAGCACCCGAAACACAAAGCCATTCGGAAGGGAGAGGGCCCGCTGCAAAGAACCCTGGCTTGGGATCTGCACAGGGAAGCCAATGTGCCCCTCGGCCCCTGTAGTTACGACGCCTTGACGTCTTTTAGTCAAGCCCCGTCCCTGGCCGGTTACCAGATCCTGTTGGTGGATGCCCATCGGTCTTTTCACATCACGACCTTTGGAGCCCCTCAAGACAAACAATTGATCCTGTTGCACTACCAAAACCATTATGACGTCATCACCAAGTTGCCTGGATTTTTCGGGTCCAGTTACGTCTGTGCCCATTGTTGGAAACCCTACAACACCGAGGGACATCATCACTGCACCAAGCAAAAGCACTGTGGGGCCTGTCGCCAAAAAGAGTGCCCTGACTTCCTTCATGCATACCCTCGAGGCCAGAAAGCCACCCGACGGTGCCAACATTGTCATCGGGACTTTTTCGGAGACACGTGTTTCCAAATGCACCTTGTCAAGGATCCGACCGGCAAACCTGCCTGCAACTCCCAGGCCACCATCTGTTCTCAACGTCGTCGTTGTCCTGCCTGTCGTAAACAGAACGTGGGATTAGACCAGATTACAAAGCATCAATGCGGATACCTGGACTGTCCCTCCTGCCACGAGTACGTGGACGGCGAAACGCATCGTTGTTTTATTCAAACAGCCCCCAAACCTCAAGCCAACAAGAGGAAAAGAAAGAGGAAACGAGGAACCACAGACACCGTCCCGGAGGAGGACCAGCCTCCTTTGCATGTATTTTTTGATATTGAAGCCATGCAGCCCCAGGAACAACACATCGCCAATCTCGTCGTGGCCGAAACCGAAGACGACGATCAACCCAAGTGTTTCCCCGGCCACCATTGCGTCCGCGATTTCCTAGAATGGTTAGATACCTTGACCCTCAACGACACACGAGAAGTCAATGTCCTCGCTCATAATTTCCAGGGCTATGACGGATACTTTGTCATTCATCAATACTATGGCGACAACCGAATCGTCGAGCAGTTCCGGAACGGGTGTAAACTCTTGGAAGTTAAACACGATCGTCTTCGTTTCATCGATTCATTGAGTTTTTTCCAAATGCCTTTGTCCGCCTTTCCCAAAACCTTTGGCTTGACAGAAGGCTGCAAAGGGTACTTCCCGCACAAGTTCAACCACCCCGACCACCAAACGTACGTGGGACCTGTCCCAGCCCTCGATTACTATATGCCCGAAACCCTAGCGCCCAAAGACAGGCAAGCCTTGGAAACGTGGCATCAACAGCAACGCGACCAAGTCTTTGACTTTCAGAAAGAATTGGTGGCTTACTGCCAATCGGATGTACGCCTCTTGAAACAAGGGTGTCTGACCTTCAAACGATTGTTTGAAACCCTGACGGGCTTCAACCCTTTTGAGCATATCACCATTGCTTCGGCCTGCAACCGGGATTTACGCATGAATCGGATGATCCCCAACAGCATCGCCAGTGAACCCGTCCGTGGTTGGCGCAACTCCATCAATCAATCCCACGTCGCCCTGGAATGGCTCACTTGGTGTGGCCAAGAAGTCCAACATGTGGGTAATGCCGGGGAAGTTCGCATCCCCCCTGTTGGCTTCGTGGATGGGTACTGCCACGACACCCGGACCGTGTACGAATTTCAAGGCTGTTTTACCCATGGATGCCCAACGTGTTATCCAAACCGCCACGAACCCCATGTACGCCACTTTGATCGGACCATGCAAGATGTCTACGAGGCCACCCAACAAAAGATCCAACGGCTCAAAGAGCTCGGGTACACGGTCATTCAAATGTGGGAATGTGAATGGGCTCGTCTCAAAGACACCTCCTCGGATATCCGTACGTTTGTGGATCAGCTTCAATTCACAGACCCCTTGAATCCCCGCGACGCCTTCTGTGGAGGGCGTACCAATGCCGTCAAGCTGTACCACCATGTCACCCCCACTCAAAAGATCCATTACATCGATGTCACCTCCTTGTACCCATGGGTCAACAAAACCTGTGTCTACCCGAAGGGGCATCCTCGTTTCATCTCCACCCCGGGTCACACCGACATCCACCCGTACTTTGGTCTCATCCAATGTCAAATCTTACCCCCGAGGGAACTGTACCATCCGGTCCTACCTTACCGCCATGACAGCAAACTCCTGTTTCCCCTCTGTGCAACGTGTGTGCAAAACGAAATGCCCAAACGTCCCTGGGACAGATCCCCCGAATGCAACCATACCGACGACCAACGGGTCCTGACCGGGACGTGGTGCAGTCCGGAATTGGCCAAAGCCGTCGAGCTCGGGTACCAAGTCCAGTACATCTACGAGGTCTGGCATTTTGACGAGACCTGTGAGGGTCTGTTCGAAGATTACGTAAATACCTGGTTGAAAATCAAACAAGAAGCTAGTGGGTGGCCTAAGGAGAACATGACTGAACAAGACAAACAAACTTATATAGACAACTATTTCGAACAGGAAGGCATCCGGTTGGAGTACGATAAAATCGCCGTGAATAAAGGGCTCCGCACCCTGGCCAAAATGATGCTCAATTCCATGTGGGGTAAATTTGGCCAACGCCTCAACAAAACCCAAGTCCAACCCTTTCATGACCCTCAAGCCTTTCACCGTTTCCTGGATACCGATAGCTTGGACGTGCGCCACGTCTCCGTCATCAATGACGACCTAGTGGAGGCCCATTACCAGTACCAGGACGAAGACATCCCCGTGTCACCCAACCTGAACATCTTCGTGGCCTGTTTCACCACCTGTTGGGCCCGACTTCGCCTCTATGCCGCCCTCCAACCATTAAGGGACCGGGTGCTGTATTACGACACGGACTCCATCATCTTCCTGCAAGACGAAGGCCAACCCAACCCCACCTTGGGCGATTACCTCGGCGACTTCACGAGTGAATTAGATCCCGACGACTACATTACGGAATTCGTGTCGGCGGGTCCCAAGAACTATGGCTACCAAACCAAGCTTGGTCACGTTGAATGCAAGGTGCGGGGATTCCGCCTCAACAGCGAAGGCAAGAGCCAGTTGAACTATAACGTCATGCGACAGAACGTCCTCGACGAAATCCAAAAGCCCCTCCTGAAACCCAGACAAACCCAAATCGTCAAAACCTACCAGATCGTCCGGGATCCCAAACACTACCAACTCTACACCTTCCCCGAGTACAAGCAGTACCAGTTGGTGTATGACAAGAGAGTCGTGGATCCGCACACCTTCCTCACCTATCCCTATGGTTACCAGTGAGAGACGCGTCCAATCCTTGCAGCGCGCGTTGGTCAGGATACCACAGTCGGTATCATGATACAGTACGCGCGGATCCAAGACTTGACTGAAAGCTGTCAAGACCTCGTAGCCGCAAGGAACACTCCTCAAAATGGAACACTCATATTATTATCAAAATGGACCTCATTAAATAGGAACACTCATCAAAAAGGAATACTCATCAAAATGGAATACTCATCAAAATGGAATACTCATCAAAATGGAACTCATCAAAACGGAACACTCCTATTATTATCAAAATGGAACACTCATCAAAATGGAACACTCCTATTATTATCAAAATGGAACTCATCAAAATGGAACCCTCATATTATTATCAAAATGGAACTCATCAAAATGGAACACTCATATTAAAAATAGCAAATATGTATCATGGAATGAGAACACTCATATGGAACTCTCCTCATCAGCATGCCCTGGATTATCGCGAAGAGCCTTGGATCCTCATTAAATGACTTGTTGAGCTGTTCAAACATGTCTTCCATTAAAAAATATTTTTAACAACATCCTCGTGTCTTTTTCTTTGACTCAAGGATCACCCCCCCGCCGCCCGACTTGGACTTTGGACTTTGCGCCCGCGTTTTCTCAGCGGTTTTTCCTTCCCCTTGAGCCCACGATCCATTTTCCACCTGGTCAGCGGTTTCCCAAACCACGTGACTTCCCTGAGCCCACGATCCCTTTTTACCACTGGTCAGCGGTTTCCCAAATCACGTGACTTCCCTGAGCCCACGATCCCTTTTTTACCACTGGTCCGCGGTTTCCCACATCACGTGACTTCTGACGTCACTCGACCAATCAGAAGCCAGGATTAACGCCCAGATGGGCCCCCTTTACTACTGAGGGAGAAAAATGAGTTTAAAATAGGGAGATAAGATATTTACCTACCCGTTCCTCTCCCCTCTCTTAGGTTTGCCAAACATAGGAGACTACGAGTTTGGTAACCCTAACATAGATTACATGCCGTATCGGAGAGAGCCTAAATCAGGAGACGTTAAACACACGTCACGGTCATGACATGAGAGACTGGGCCAGCAGCCCAGTATGGGATTCACACGGGTTGACTAGTCAACCACTGCTGCAACACGCGCGACAAACTCAAAGTGTGGACAAACTGTCCTACGGCCGAAATATTCCCATGCAGTGGTATTCACTTAAACACGCCTCAAGGCACTTCATTTCATTTCAAAAAGAGTTTTGATGGATGTCAATCAAAGAAACACTGTTAAAAATAATTTTAAATTTTGATGATAAAGATTTAATTATTAAGGAAGAGGAAAAGAGTAATATGAAAATCCAAGTAATGCTTGTTAGAAATTTAAAGAAAACATGGCATTCAAAATGAACAAAAAAGGGAAACTTGTGCTGCATGTATTAAATGGCATTAAAAACCGCGCTTGTGGGCTGATTAATGCATCAGTGACTGAGATTGAAAGAATTAGCTGAAAGAATTTAGTTAACGGAGTTTCTTTAATTGGCGTACACCAAACCTGAACAATGATGAAATTCAGTACTGCTGTGTCTTTAACCTGACACGTATTTTAACCCAGGGGAATTCTAAAAATGATAAAAATCGGACTCTGTTAATGAGAAATGAATTGTTGTAAATGAATTCAAGTAATTATTATCATAATTGTTAGTTTAGTGATTTAGTTTGGCAATCGTGTCACTCCATCACGCGCGAGATATTTCGCATACCCCTTTTTGTTATATCAATGTTGCGTGAGGATAAGGAAAACTGTGTAACTTTCCTTACAACAAGAAAGGGAAAAATTATTTCCAGCCAGTTAAAATTTCTCTCTTTTTATAACTAAAAATATAAGTGGCTGCCATAAATTCGCCTAAGGCCGGGGAAGTCAAGCAATTATTTTGGGACTGAATATTTAATTATTTCCAGTGAATCACGTTTTTGCAACGTGAAAATTGTTCTTGTTTAACTTTCATTGTATACGTCAGCTTTCCACCTCTGTCACTGATGAATCACTGCACAAAGCAATTCTTTTTTACAGACGCGTTCAGTCCTCAAGGCGTACACATTCAAGAGAACAATTCACTTATCAAAAGTCCGGCTTCAGTAACGGCTCAAGCATGTTTCGAAAATCGAGCTTCCTTTTAATCGTCTTCATCTTGGTTTCGCGCGGTTCTGCGAACGGCAAACTTCAAAATGCCAGTTCTAATTCAGCGCTTAGCGAAAAAGCACCTCAGTCTATGGATCAAACGTTTAACATCAACAATTGGGGTCTTGGAAAGGTCGACCGTAAACTGTTGACCGAAATGAAATACAAAATTGATTCACTGTTAGTGTATGAGAAATCTGGTAAAGGTAAATTAGTCGTTTTGCGTAATTTCAAATTCATTTGTTTTAATAGTGCCAGTTTCGGGATGAAAATTTGGATTTATTAGCGTGGAAATGTACTAAGTGTAAATAACTAAGATTTCAGTGTAAGAAAAATCCTTACATATACAATACTTCATATTGATTCTACCCTTCTTCTTTGACGATTTTAATATAGTTTGTGCAGAAGGCGGATGAGTTCGCCATGGAAATTCGAGTTTCCTGATAATAGACATTCCAACCCGGAAGCAGAGTGACGCTCGAAGAACGTGTCAGATGCTCGGAGGAGACCTGGCTATAATCAGATCAGCCGATGAAAACAACTTCGTCTTCAACTTGCTTAAGAAGCAGAAGACTATTACAGCCTGGGGTGCGTGGCTTGGATTTGTATGCAAAGCCAACAATAAGTCTTACTGGATTGACGATACTCCACTGGCGCAAGGATATACTGCTTGGGCAAGCGGGGAACCAAACAATCCGCTCATAGTCCGTGAGCCAGTAGGGTTGGTGGGTATCATCTAAGGTGAATAAGGTTTATGGTGATTTTCTGGTAGTTTAGACCACAAATAATGGAAAAAAGCACGATAGCAACGATTCGATGGTAGCTTGTGGATAACAGCGCTCTTTAAAGTATGGCTTAGGCATGAAAACGAGGCCGAAGCTGATTTGACAAATATAAATGTCTATTGTCCAGCAAAATCTACAAAACACCGACAGAAACAAAACATTTAACGAAAATTGAATATTTCGTATTACATGATGTTCATTTCATAGGTCACGTGACCAACAGCTCTCTTTTAAGTATGGCTTAGGCATGAAAACGAGGCTGGAGCTGATTTGACAAATATAAATGTCTATTGTCCACCAAAATCTACAAAACACCGACATAACAGTAACATTTAGCAAAAATTGTACCTTTCTTGATACATGATGTTCATTTCATAGGTCACGTGACCAGAGCCTTAAAAAGGGTCCGTACTACTATATTACACTGATTGAAGTGCCAGATTGCAAAAACAGACAATCCAAGCCGTGTTTATTTAAGTTTCTCTTTTCAATGTTATTAACATTGTTTCTGATTCTCCTTTAGTGTAGCTATAAATCAAACTATTAAAACAAATGGGTCACGTGACCTAACTCCTTCATTTATCCTTTCGATAATTACTAGAAACTGATCGCACTGTACGTATTTGGTTTAAACTGAAACTAAATGAAAGTGCGTGTTACTCTTGACATGTACGAGCCCGCGTAAACGTGTATTCTAATACTCCTCGTCACTGTCCACTCCGTGCTCATCATCTTCGTCGGTGCTCTGAACCTCCTGAAGAGAAGCTTGGTTGTCACATTCTGTAAGTCTGCACATATCAGTGCATCTTAGTCCATTTGTGATACAGACACAGTTAGGGGAGACGCATTTTCTAGTGCAGTTACATGCTAGGAGTTCTAGGATGGCCTCTGGTGCTGGTTTTAAATCCATCCAGTCTACAACTAACTTGGCAACACCATATTCATGCTCCGTTTTCCATCCCCGTCCAACAGGACTCGGCACCTGTGGGTCTTGCTGCAGACACCGTTTCCATATGGCTACCTGATAGTTTGCTCTCTTTGCGTGCTTCACAAGGCAATCTCTGCAAGGCGGAAGCTGGTGGCTTTCTATCTCCCCTCTTCTTGAACAAAACAGCTGGTACCTCAGATCATTAACTTTTGTGGTGACTGTGTTAGTAGAGTAGAGCAGACATGTGAATTCCTCTAACTTATCCATCAATTCAGGAGGCAGGTCCCACTCTTGCCCTAGCTCTGTTAACGCTTCTTGGCTTCTTGTGTTCTTTTTTAGTAACTTCAACGCTTGGGCCTTTCCCCTTCCTGCAAAAGCACCCACAGTGTCGCATCCAGTGAACGCATGCATCCCGAGAACACCTTTGCACACTTTGGAACCAAGCGAGGCAGCAACTTTTGTGATGTCAACTACCTTTGTCCGCGTGCGACTTCCAGATTTCAAGAACAGAGAAGCTCCTATCTCATTGCTAAATGCCAAGGACAAAATAAATACATCAGTGTCCTCTGAACAGACCAGAACAGAATTGTAGCCCTCATTAGCTGCGTGAGTAGCGTGCAGCAGTAGGCGTCCGTCGGCCTCTTCTTGTTGACACTGTAGTGCCGGAACCTCCTCACTACCTTCTGATGTGATTCTGTAGCATGTGTCATCAACATTGGCATACAGCACTTTCTCCTCCAACTTCTCTCTGCATGCTTCCTTTCTCCACTCACTGACGATAAAGGTAATAAGACTCGTCTTATTGTTCACTCTTGTCAGGAAATTCCTCCACTGCCTAACTATCTGAGTGCTAGTGATGTTGCATAGCTGGTGCCCTGACTCTTCACCTCGTAGAAGCCGCTCACTGTTCTTGATAGATAGTTCTTTGTAGGTGTCAAACACGACCTCTATTCTGTTACACCGCACTCCTTCTTTCAATGCCATGGATAGGACAACAATGGCGACATCTCCAAATGTCAATTGATCCCCCTTTACTCTTTGCACCAGGGACATGCCATCAATTACTGCAGAAGAGTTTGCAGGGACTTCCTCAGTGGCTTGTACGTTCTTCTGCAGCAACGATGCCAGTGAAGCCTTGTTTGTCTTTCGCAGAAGGCCATCTGCAGATGATAATGCCCAGGGTAGTGGTCCAAGCGGATGTGACAGGATGTAATCCATCTGTAAGCTTCGCTCTTGTGCAATCACTATGATTCTGCCAAACAGCGACCTGTCAGCCTTTAAAATGATCGAACGTTCATTGGTCTTCACTTGCTTCTTCTTGTTCATGTCGCTGAACGTCTTCAGTTTATTTGTCTTCAGAGGGTCGTGGAATTTCTTGACTTGAGGGATCTTCTCCATCCTCTCTTCCTTGAAGGTTGTGTAGCACTTCTCACCAACCTCGTGTGCTATCTTCAGGTCTGTGGCAACCTCTCTGGGAGCTTTCTTTGCAGTGGAAATGCTGATCAGGTCTTGACTCTCGGAGAAAGGATTGACTCAACCTTGGATGAGGTCAACTATGGATGAAACTGCCTGTTCATCTTTCTTTATTCTTGATCGTTGAAGCTCCGTATGCTGAGTTTCTGGGTCGGATCCTTGTACCATGCTTCGAAGCTGTCCAAGAAATGCACTCCGGTACTCCGCTGTAAGGTAGTAGCGCTGCACAGTTGCAGGTTTCAAGCTAAAGCGGGTTGTTCCACCAGGATTCTAGGTATCTTTATTCACTGTGACCTCAGTCGTCTGGTCTACTGGGATCCGACCAAAGGTAATTCAGGAACTCTTCCCACATAGTCATCACTTGAGGTAGAACTTGGCTTTGCAACAGCTGATCAAAGCCCTCTTGCTTCAAGTTACTTGCAAATGTATCCACCTGCTCAAGAAAGGACACCACTGTGATGTGATGATCAGGATCACCGGTCTCAAGCCACCGCATGAACTCCGCCCATGCTAACCTCATCAGTGCTTCATACAGGTACTGGTGCGCCCTCAAACCACGGTTGTAATGCTTGCCATCAATGACACCACTAATTGAGCCCTCAGCAACTATCTGCGATTCGATGAAGATGTCCTTCAAACCACTATCTCCAAATCGTTTCCCAAGGATAGACAAAGCAACGCAAATTGTATGAAATGTTCCCATTCTCAAAACAACGTTCGAAAACTGGTCTTGCTTCCATGCAATTTCGGCTGCTTTCGCGTAAAGTGCTTGATCCATGACAACGACAATTGCTGGTAAACACAGTTTCTTTCTGATTTCCTCTGATTGGTTAAGGATCTCAAACACTGTTGATAATTCTGTCGCTGGGGCATTTATTGTCGGAAGATACTGCACAACATCTGGTGTTACTTGAGCTTGATCCCTTGTTTGGATGTTGAATCCGGTCCAACTTGGTACCTTTTGGTCTTCCGAATTGGCTAGTCTAGCAAGGATCCATAGCATATTTTCCTGTTGCGCACTTCTTGCAGCTTTGTTGGCTTCACAAACATAGTCGCCCTTCGTTTTGAGAGGATGTGGTCCCACACGAGAGCCAGCAACATAGACGTCAAGTTGGGATTGATGTTATGTGCACAAAGTCCTCTGTTTCAGCTTGTCAATGCGCGGTAGATCATCGGGCGGTGGGTCAGGACCAAAGACTTTAGGTTGCACAGCGATTCCGTTGACGCGATGCGATGTACCTTTCCCTGACAGAGTCTCTTCAATTCTGTCTATATTGTCCCAGGCAAGGGTTGTAAAGACATGTGACTTTATCGAGGCAGGAAGTACTACCCTCTCATTCAGACCTGATGCCAGCTTTTGTAAACACAGAGCGGTGTCATTTTCCTCAAGCTGAGTGTATGACATCCCATGGCCAAACTTGTTAAGTGCCTTGATTATCTCTGTGTTTCCGGTTAATGTTTTCACAGCATAAGGAAGGAGTACATGCTTGGGAGATTTATGCTGTCCACAAGTAACCGCATATATCAGGTCTTGACCAAATGACTGGACAAGATTTGACACTCTCTCTGACGGGTTTTCATTCTCAGGATTTCCGGTAAGAAGTCCAACTAGAAAACGATACAGTTGAGTTGGCATATTCACGGCATTCGAGAGATCAGATGGGTGGTATGGCCAGGGAGTAGGTGTCATATCCCTTCTTATGGCTTCTCTGATCTGTGATGAAGCTTGATCTGTTATCTTGTTGGCATCAGGTAGCTTCACCTTCCAGATTGCTAGCTCTTTACGGAGATTCTCGTTATCAAGGACAACATCCTTAAAGGATAAGCTATCAGGAACTAACAGCAGTTTTCCTGAGTCGTTTGCAAAAATGTGAACAGAATCTCCAAGTTCTGATTCAAGCCTTCTACGGATGTTCTTCTTCGTGGCAGTCTTTAGAACTTCACCCTTGCAGGACATGAACGTTTCCAGTTTCTCGGTAAGCTGGGCAACTGGTACGACCATCTTATTTGGGATTACTTCGTTTCTGATGTAATGGTAAAGTTGTGCGTATGCTCCTACTTCAGCTACTTCATATAAAAGCGTGCCGGTTATCTCTGTCGTATTCTCCACTTCTTTACCATCCAAATGATCATGTTCCTTTGTTTTAATGTTAGTGTAACGTTTATAACACGAAGCGTGGTAATGGGCTTCTGCGGCCACTATGTCTCTGCTAGTTATAAAATTTTTAAATTCCTCCAAATTTTGCTATTTAAAATGATTTCACACAAGAAAGAGCGGTAATTTTCTGTAGTCGACTTTTATTCTTAAACAAAATAGTGCTTTTCGCATAAACGTGAAAATAGTAGTTTGAACTTTGCTTGGATGCTGAAGTCTTATTAATGCAATCCAACTGATTTGCACCTTGCAATGAACTAATCAGTGTGAAAGAATCGGCTTAAATTTAACTGTGTATCTATTGAGTTACAGATGCACTAGGAACTTAGAGAATATTCATATAGCGCTCCGTAATAGCTCACAATTGATCAATTAATAATCGATTGTATTTTCAAACTTGAGATGAAGCTAAAAGGCTAATTCCAAAACATAAAGAGAAAATAAATTAAGTGCGAGCTGGGGAGCTAAATTAATTGGATTGTTTTTTCTTGTTAGCTCCCCCCACAATTTAAGCTCTGAATAGATAACAGGCGAGTAATCAAAAAGAAAACAATGAAGCCAGTTTAGCATAAGACTAATTTAGCATAAAGGAAAATTACTTCATTTCTTCTTCTGAGTTGACAGCAGATAACGTATTATTTGTTCAGAAAATGCAAGCATAATAAGAGTTTTTTGATAAAAGATGGGAAATATTTCCAAATATCGATTACCATGAAAGAAATTGATTGTATTACTACATTAGTTTGTACTCTAGATTCATAAAGATTCTGTTTTACTGTATCTCTTGTGTTGTACCTCAGCTATATCGTCTGCTTCATGCTCGTTTCGCAAACAAAGAGAAAGTTTGTAAAAGTGATCCATGGACAAATAAAGGGCGTACAAATAACTATAACGCAGTTATACTTTATGAAATAGCTTATATTTATGCACTTGATAGATATCTATTACTTTAAACACGTACCTGAACAAAATCTGCCTTTTTCAAAATGGCGGATGCATCAAGCAACACAGAGTTCCCAGACATGGCATATATTACGACGCCGCTGGTCAAAGTTTGCGGGCTCGCATCTGCAGTCAATGTACTCAAACACGTGATGTCAACTCTTATAAGTATAATTGTATCTTTAAAATGCATTTTATTCCTTCTAAAAAGCATTTATTGTTGGTTACATTTGTACTTGAAATATAGGTCAGTTATGTTTCAGCAGGGGGGGGGGGGGGCAAATAAACAACGTTACTACGCGGGAGCTACCACTGATCCATTGCTATCATGGATTTTACAACTCTACAATGGCATACCTTTTCAAAAAACACCATTAAACATATTCACCCCGGATGATACCGAAAGCCCAAATTTTGCAGTCTGGCTCACGGACTATCAGTGAGAAGTGCGGTAACATGTTTGGTGGACGCGGATCTAACGCGGGAAAGTGGAATGACCTTCTCTGCGATGCGCCTGCAGTGTATCTGAAGTATGCCGCAGTAATTCTTTGCCAGAAAAAGGCCAACTGAGACAGTCATATTCTTTACGTTCCTCGTACAAGTTATCGTAAAACAAGTGTTGTATTGTTATTATTATTATTATTATTATTATTATTATTATTATTATTATTATTATTATTGTCTTAGGATCAAAACGGGGCATTCGCTTGGTGGGGTGGTAAATGAGCTTGTATACTAGTAGGTAAGCTGCTGAGTTTGATGAGAAATCAAAATAAAACTGTGGTTAAAAATTGTGAAATGTTGCAATAATGTTTTCCTTTATTTATTTCAGTTATTACCTCCGGACCTCTGAATTCAGTGTTAAATTTTTGATTTTCTACAAATATAGTTTCAGAAATCTATATGAGTTTGGTCGTTTATTTAACTTCGTTTTAGTGTAAGGCGGTATTTCTATAAATTTCAGGTAAAGATTTTTTTGATTACTCAAAAGCTTTAAAGTTTGAAGTGAATAACCTTGTTTTTGGGTTCTGGAATAAAAATAGAATTCAAATATCGCCATCAAACTGTCTTTAGCCGAGGAGAAATATTGCAATGTTGTTCTACAGCAAATTTAACTTTAACTTAACTTTATTATTTCTATAGCGCAAAAATCCATGCATACCGTGCAGCTAAAGAATCAAGTTGTTCTTTCGCTGGCAAATCCGTTTCTCGGGTTAAAAATTGAATAATTCCAGCTTTTTACAGACTAAGAGGGAGGGGAGGGAAAACGACGTAGAACTTTCCGCTTCCGGTGTCCTTCTTCTCTCGCGCCTCGTGTCCCCTTCTCCTGTCCGTCCTATCCCGAGCTCTATTTTCCCGTCTCTCATGCCTTACCGCCCCATTAACTCCTTTGTCTTTTCCTCTCCAATTTATTTTGCCTGTACATCTTTGTCAATGTTGCAGCTGAATCCAGTGAAATGGGTGAATAAAACGCAGTTCTCTGTCTGTGAAAAACTAAAACAAAAGTAACGTAGATGATTTATTTCTCAAAACCCTTGAAACAAAACGGATCGCTGGACACGAGAATGGCTGCAACTTATTTTTGCTGAAGCCACTTTCATTCGGTCACAACCTCGTTCCCAGGGTCCTCTCTCTTCCTCCCTCGAGAAAGTACCCTGGTTTCGGCTGGTCACGTGGCACCCAAAATCTGGGTGCTAACAAGAATGTGCTACAGGGGTGGGGTAGCAGAGTGTAAGATTGTCACTAGTGTCAGATGGTGGAAAGTACCGGAGGTGATGTAAGCTTTTTCAGGAATATTTGTGGTGATAACAACTCCTTTTATAGACAAGTATTTCTTCATTGCATACGAGCGTCCGACATCGAAGCGGTCCATGTTATTTTCGACTCAGAAAAACACGTTTACAAGTCTCTAAATTTCAAAACACTGTCGCTAACCATTGCCATAGTCAACGGAAGCAGGCACGAGTCACAACATAACAAATTTACAACAAGGAGAGCCGTCGGCTTTATGCTTAACAGAGCTCGAAATGAAATGGAGTGTCAAGGATTAGGAAGGACTAATTTATTTTTGGCACCCCCAAGGAGCAGCAGAATTTTCGGCAACCACACACAAGACAAACAAACGGCGCGATGGTAAAATCAGGTTAAATACGCCGCGCCAACTGACTGAAACCACCGTTCTTGTAAGAACTTGAAGGTAATTTGTTTTATTCCTGTCGAGTAGGCGAGATTGCTCTCACACCGCCGATTGACCGAAAAAAATCTAACTTTTTTCACCACAAAACAGTGACATGGCAAAATGAAAAATGTGCTAAACTAAATAACATTTATAATTAAGAGAATTAAGAGCTTTGTTGACAAGAAGGTTGTACTCTGGTCTGCAGGATTATACCATTACATTGAAGCTTGCAGATAAAAATACACAAGTGCAGCGTGGGCTTTTATTATCAGAATTTTACTTGCATTATTAGGCCAATAAATAAAATATATAGCAATCAAATGAGTGTGTGACATTTTTGTTCGGGCAATACGAGCAGCTTCTTATCAAACGCCTTCGGCAAATTCAAAACAGATCGAGCCTACCGTAAAATATTTTGTTGATGGGAAATCTGCATTATTTGTGCTTCTGAAACGCCGCAGATTGTAGACTGTAGATTTTTTTAGCGTCCTTGTCTTTGAAAAAAAGTGAGCTAATGACTTCCATTCCTCTGTCTTCGTGCCAGTTTGAAAAGATTTGCATTCGCTTTTCCCTTCGCTTCTTCAAGAAAGCGAGTCCACCCTGGTGGGGAGCTGTTTGCTTAAGGGAGACACGTGACCAGCCGAAACCAGGGTACTTTCTCGAGGGAGGAAGAGAGAGGACCCTGGGAACGAGGTTGATTCGGTCAGTGAATAGTGCTGATTCCCGCAAATACACCCATTATTAACCAGCGGACTACTGTCCTTGTGCAGCTTGTGACGTCATCACTTTGAGTGACAGCAGATGTTTTTGACTGCCAAAAGAGCCTCAACTGAAGCAATGGAATAAATTAGACCAGAGTTACAATAGGAAAAGCGATAAAAGAGTTTCCATGTGAAACTGAAGCAAAATTTGGTTTTGACTTTGGTTCCTACTTCTTGTTAAAATTTCCACCTCCTAAAAGTTTTGGTGAAATCTTTCCTAAAACACTAAATTCAAAATTCATAAAAAGTTAGACAAGCCCCTTACTTTTTGTGAAATAACTGGAGGAACCATGCCTTAATTTTCATGTCGATGAGTAGTACGCCTCAGCGTCCCGTTTTCACTTTATGTGTATTTTTGTGTTCATTGTTACTGGGATTTTTCTAGAGGTAAAACTAACTGTAAAAACTATGCAAGAGCGTACGTGGAGAGAGAAATTTTGACTAGGTAATTCCTCGCGAAGCGAGGAGGGCCGAAGGCCCTCTGAGCGTAGCGAGGTTTATAAATTTGTCGCGTGGGGTTCGCGCGAGGATCGCTTAGGGCGGTCAAATCTCGATCTGCCCATATATATTTCGATGGTGTCCGCACAGTTGCCTAGCAACAAAACCAAATCACGACCGCTGACAGTTGTGCACTCTCATGTTTCTTCGGCGTGTTTCTTCATTTCTTGCTTGCTTCGCTGCGTTCATTTGGGTGCTGATATGTTTATTCATCGTCTGTGAACAAGCAAGCAACGCCTGATTTAACAAGTGGTTGAAAATCCATTCCGGGGGAGATTTACAACTGAAACTCAGCGTGAACGCCAACTTGAAATTCAGCGCGAACAACGAAGGCGAAAGAGTCGACGACAAGAAAGCAAGGGTATAGAACATCGTTTTCCGATGATAGCCTAGCGAAGACCAAAGCCATCAGCAGGACACAAACAGGAGACTGGAATATCACAGGCGAGAAATCTTGGAACATACATAACGTAGCTTAAATTTAGCTTGATAGCACAGCGCTGCGACAAAACGAAATTCCCCAACAACGTGAGAATCGATACAAGATCTTCGAATATTATAACTCAGTCACACCAATTGAATAATACCGGTAAGAATGAACTCATTGGCTACAAACTCTTCGAGAAAATGTGTGCTGAAACCGATCAGGACCGGTGACACCGACAAGAAGTGCTTCGACAAAATGATTTTGTTATAGAAGCAACAAGAGGCGGGAAAAAACACACGATCATCAAAATACTTTTGCTAGAAATATACCTTTCCAACGGACGGTGCCTGAACAGGTTGGCTCAAAATTATTTCCTCTCTCTACCATTATCTTTACTCTTGATGTACCAGTAATTATTATTAACGTATAATTACTTTTCCAAGTATGATCAAAATTACAGATTACACAAGAGAAATGAAATTATTTACAAAATAGGTTTCAGTTCCCCAAACAACTTGCATATTTGTGTATGAGCAGTAAAGAGAATTTAAATTTTAAGTTTAGGACGTTCCCGAAAAAATATTTGAGAGAAATAATTCATATTGGATCAGTAGGAATTTATCAAAGTTTATGTTTTCCGTTATGGATATAATTTGACCCTGTTAATAGTAAAAAAATTAATATTCAGATGGATCAGAAAGGACAATTTCTGTTCACAATTTGGTTTGGAAATGCACTTACAAGTATTGCTCTGCCTGACAATTACCACTTTAAAACGTGTAGCGGGGATAGGTACATACCTGCATGTATTTGATGTGAAACAAACATTACTGCTTAAAATTAGTTATTGATAATAATTTCATGCTACATACAGTGACCAGCATCACAGCTCTCCTCGCAGTGCACAAACAAGCACCAAATTCATGGGAATTGAGATCACCTTCAACATGATTTGTCTATGTGAAAGTTTGTCTTACTTCTGAAGGTTTCACATACTATAATCTACACTCACCCTTTCCCTTAATTAGCTACTCTTGCTTTTCACACCAATTGACCTCCCTAAGCCCCAATGTAAACCTGCAAATTCTCCTTACTGGTCTTCATACATTTCTTGTAGTACTAGTGCAGAGAACTTCTTTCTACTGACATTAACACTATTCATGTTTGGTGATCAATTCCTTAATTCTGATGACCTAATTAAAGCATTGTTATTGTAGGGAGATGCTGGTCACTGGGGCTTCAAGGGTTAATGTATTGTATTATTGTGACAATTATCTAATCCAATTTCTATAGTATGTTGGGGAATGAATAAACATGCTACAACATCAATGTGAAACTCTGTGCTTTGCTTGCCATTATTCTGTGTTATTCTCATTTCAATTTTTGGGTAAAAATGGAGACTCCTGCTACAGTATCTCAACCAGTCAAGGGAAATAATGTATTGTTTTAGCTATTGACACTTGTCAATACCCAGTAAATAGAACAAAAACTGTACAACAGAATCCAAAGGAAATGGCCGGGTTAATGTTGGAGATAACAAGTTCCAATTGGAATTTGAACTGCATTTCTGATAACCTCCTCTCACCCAACCAAAATAAACAGAAACACCACACATCAGTATTGTCTTGGACAACAGGTCCACAGCAATACTATACGTCCTCTCTAGAGAGCAATTTACCTTATGTCAGAATGAAGAGAGGTGGGGGGGGGGGAGGGGCTGAACGTATTTTCGTATACATGACAGAGGATTGGATGCAAGTTACATGGAAGCGAATGGGAACCAGAATGTCGATCTTAACTCCCAATTGGGAACCATTGTGGCCACCCATCCACACCTCCAGTTAAAGCAAAATTCTATCCCCTCCCCACCCCCATCGCTCAATTTTGTGATGCACCCGTGCCTGAGCTTCGCGAGGTTCTGCGAGTCACGTATTTCTAGTTATTGACATGAAAAGCAGAAAACGTTTTCTATGAAATTAATGAAATTACGAGCATGTTTAGGGAACCTGTTACATTTTTAAAACATCAGTTTACTCTCAACGACCGGTGATAACATAGTTGGTCGCAAAGCATTATGGGTGGACCTTTCTTTCCTCCTCGGTTTACTCTTATCGTATGCCGGCTCTAGGCTGAACACAGCTTAAGGTAGCCGGTTTGTTCTGTTTGTTTCTTCACACCTCAGCAGCATAATGTACGACATGCCTAGTGAATACCCGCACGAAACACAGCTATATAAAGTCACGTTCCACAAAGTTTTTTTTAATGAATGAAATGCTTTTAAGATAACGTTTAAAAGAAATGCGGAATATATTGGTTGAGAGGTCATTGACAATACGGGTTCTTGGGTGTTAGTGCTTTCAAAAGCATTAAGGGGCTGAAAATAGCAGAGGAACTGACTGAGGAAAGAAAATTCCGAGGAAAGTTGGTTCATGTTCCTCTCTCTTGGTGGAATGTGGCGGAGCTTTGTTACAAAGGGGGTTCTTCCACTGTAATTTGAAGCCACACTAGTACACCTCGATCAGCGTAGCGTTTATATTTCAGTGTTCATTGTTATCGGGATTTTTCTAGAGGTCAGCTTTAACTGCATCAAATATGCAAGAGCATACGTGAAGAGAGAAATTTTAAATAGGTAATTATTGACAAGCAGATCAAGTTTTCTATGGAATTAATGCAATTACAGACATGCTTCGGGGAACCTGGTTCATTGAAACATCACTTTACTGTAATCGTGCACCGGCTCTAGGCTGAACACAGCTTAAGGTAGTTTGTTCTGTTTGTTTCTCCACACTGACCTCGCAGTATATTGTACCAACATGAATATCCGCACGAAACACAGCTAAGTCACGTATCGCCGTATAGTGGTTTTTGATGATAAAAGTGCTTTCAACTGAAGATAACGTTTAAAAGAAATGCGAAATATATTGGTTGAGAGATCATTGACACTACAGATTCTTGGGTGCCAGTGCTTTCAAAAGCATTAAGGGACTGAAAATAGCAGTGGAGCTAACTGAGGAAAGAAAATTTCGAGGAAAGTTGGTTTATGTTCTTCTCTCTTGGTGGAAAGTGGAAAAACGAAGCTGAAACTTGAACAACGTTTTCAGGTACTTCTATCATTTGCCTACTTACCCATCGCCTGACTGTCTTTTCCACAGTAAAATATAAGTTCTTGAGAGGTAGTACTTTACATTTATTATCAACGATAATCGCCCACCTAAAATAAACCTTAAGAGACGACAAATCAAATGTGGATGTTTATTGATTGATTAATTGGCGTTGAAAGTGTGCCTATGATAGTCAGTCTGAGACGATATCTTACCTTCAGTGTTTAAGCAGTGAAGTCTGCTGCAAGGCGTTAGAGTAGAGTTGATCGTTTTGCAAAGCTTGTGATGTTATTTTGCAAATATCAGTGCATATTAATCAGCTCGTCTGGCGGGCCATTCAAGCGTGAAAGTTCAATAAAAGCGCCTCTTTTTTACAGATACTTTCAGTCCTCAAGGTGTACACATTCAGGAGAACAATTCAAAGTCCAGCTTCAGTCTTTTAAGCATGCTTCGAATATCGAGCTTCGTTTTAATCGTTTTCATCTTGGTTTCGAGCGGTTCTGCGAACGGCAAACCTCAAAATGCCAGTTCTAATTCAGCGCTGAGCGAAAAAGCACCTCAGTCGATGGATCAAACGTTTAACATCAACAACTGGGGTCTTGGAAAGGCCGACCGTAAACTGTTGATAGAGATGAAATACAAAATTGACTCGCTGTATGAGAAATCTGGTAAAGGTAAATTAGTCGTTTTGCACAATTTCAAATTCATTTGTTTTAATAGTGACAATTTGCATTTTTTAGCATGGAAATGTACTAAGTGTAAATGTACTAAGATTTCAGTTTAAGAAAAATCCTTACATATACAATACTTCATATTGATTCTATCTGGGCTTGTTATATTACGATTTCAATATAGTTTGTGCAGAAGACGGATGGGTTCGCCATGGAAATTCTAGTTTCCTGATCATAGACATTCCAACCCTGAAGCAGAGCGACGCTCGAAGAACCTGTCAGATGCTTGGAGGAGACCTGGCTATAATCAGGTCAGCCGATGAAAACAACTTCATCTTCAACTTGGTGAAGAAGCAGAAAACCTTTACAGTCTGGGGTGCGTGGCTTGGATTTGTACGCAAAGCTGACAAAAAGTTCTACTGGATTGATGGTACTCCACTAGTGCGAGGCTATCATGTTTGGGGAAGAGGGGAACCAAACAATCATCAGGCCTATGGCGATGAGAATTGCGGAAACATGTTTGGCGCGGAAGCTAGAGGGGGAAAGTGGAATGACTTGTGGTGTGATGTGAATGCAGCGTCGCTGAAGTCTGCCCCGGTTATTCTTTGTCAGAAAAAGGTCTATTGAGTCGCTTCCCCGTAGAAATCTTTGGAAAACAAGAAGCATGTTGTCTTAAGTTTAAAACTGGGCATTCGCTTGATGTAGTAGTACATGAGCTTGTACGGTAGTTAAGCTGTTGACCTGGATGAGAAATCAAAATAAAATGGTGGTTGCAACTTGTGAAGTGTTGTTTAAATGTTCTCCTTTATTAAATGTCTTATAGGTCTTCACCTACATTTCTTGAATCGAATTTTTTTCCATTTTGTATTACTAAATTGCAGCAAAGACTATTTTTACTACTCACTTCAAGTAGAAAAGGTTTGAAGTTTCAGAAACAGCTACTACCAGCGATTCTGCTTTTACTTAGGATATTTTTTAAAAAAATTAAAATATCGCCCGCCGTCAAAGGTGTTTAGGTGGGCAAAAACAATTTCAGTGTTGTTGGCAATTTTTAACGAAGTTAAGAAATTCAGTGTTCCTTGCCATTTGTACTAAACGCTAGAATTTCCGTTTGAAAATCCAGTGATGTGCGTTAGGTGTTAAGCGTCAATTCTGCTCTATACGGACTGGGAGAGACAAGTGAGTTGGTGGAGGGAAAAGGAGGGAAAAATTCCCGTTTTTAGCATTCTTCCAGGATTACATCCCGTTTCATGTCCACTTACGTCGATCCCGAGAGTTTCGTCCTGTTTTCCGAAATCCCACTTCTCACCATATCAGTTCTCCTTGGTTTTTTTTTTTTTTCATGCTCCAAACGAAGTAAATGAATGAAACTGTTGTGGGATCTGGAGATCTTTAGCACAGTTTGAAACAGTTAATTTGTGATATTTACATTTTTCTAATAAACGCGGGAATAATGTAATTAGGCTATGCAACTGTCACGAACAATCCAGAGTGCACGCTTCGAAAGCGCTCGTTATGTTTCGGATGAAGGTGCCTCAAAAACAACGTGCCTTGAGTAATCAATATGTTGACAGAATTGTTCAAACGCCGGCGAAGTCAAATCAACAACATTTTGAAAGTGTAAGACTTATCCTCCAATTTATCCCTATGTTTTAGTATCGAAGGTATATTATTTTCACTTCTGCTCCTTTTGACGGTATACATTCTGTCACTTGTTGTTTTTTTTGCGTGATTTTCTCGATTTTGTGGTATCTTGTTTATACTTGAGATCGCGTTTTGTCACATAAAGTATAATTCAATGGTTATTTGACCTACAAGCTCACACAACCAAGAGATTGCGATAAGCATCTCATTTTTGTAGTATCAATGGTGATGGAACGATACAATGTGTTGTGATTGTTAATGAAATCGTGCATGGTATTACTGGGCTACGTATTAGCCCCGGGGGGGGGGGTACTTGGGTCAATTTTTGCTGGGTATGTGCCGCTGGCCTATCCAGACCCCTACCCCATTATAGTCTATTCTGTAGCCAATTATAGACCCCATGTTAGTCACTTTTGGGCAAATATACCCCAAATCTCTACTTGCCGGAATTTACTTACCCCCGAAATCCCGCAAATGTGCGACCCCATTCTAGTAACTCTATTAGCTCCTAATGAAAATGCAACCCCATTATAGTCAATCCAGTCGTGAAAATGCAACCCCATCCAGCGGCACATCCCCATTAGCCTATTACTAGGAAGTACACCCCCCGGGGTATTAGCGGGGTCTTCGTTGCAAAGGGTTCTTCCACCGTGTAATTTGAAGCCACACTAGTACGCCTCAGCGTAGCGTTTATGTTTATGTGTATCCTTGTGTTCATTGTTACTGGGATTTTTCTAGAGGTCAGCTTGAACTGTATCAAATATGCAAGAACATAGAGAGAAATTTCAAATAGGTAATTATTGACAAGCAGATCAAGTTTTCTATGGAATTAATACAATTTAAGACATGCTTAGTGTAGTGTCGATGTATTGCGTTACGGTCATGCGCACTAGGAGTCGGTCGAATCGGTAGTATCAAGGATTACTGTATTTTACTGTTAGAGAATAAATAACAAGTATTCACAATCAAGGACTCCATAACTGGCGACGAGAATAACTCAAGCGAATTCCACTACAGCCACACTTAATTTAATCGTCACCTTGGATCGAATGCACTGGATAAACAATGGCAAAACATGTTCAGTTCTCAACGCCACGTGGGCTGGCCGCCATTTGAGTAAGGCGGGAAATCAAAGTTGAACACTTATATATTGTCGTCAAAATATTACGTCGAAAGATTACATCGAAAAATTACCTCAAAAGATTACACGGGACGATCACACAATTGCCGAAGCGGAATGGCGAATGTCTTACCTCCATTTCCTTCATTTTCCGTCCACGAAGACAACGCTTCAGTCGGCCCACGTTGGAAAAAATGGTTGAAACGTTTCGAAATATACCTCGCCGCTCATGATGTGAAAGACGCAACACGCAAGAGAGCGCTACTACTATACTCCGCTGGTGAAGAGGTCAGCGACATATTTGAAACACTTCCAGATCGAGGAGAAGAGAAGGACTATGCGAAAGCAGTGACCGCTTTGAATGCTTATTTTCAGCCAAAAGTAAACAAGACCTACGAAATTTACATGTTCAGAAATGCTTCTCAGAATTCCGGTGAATCGCTAGATTCTTACTGCACACGGCTGAGGCGTCTTGCTCAAACATGCGAGTTTGCCAACGAAAATGAAGAAATCAAGTCACACATAGTTGTGTCCTGTTTATCTTCACGATTACGGCGAAGAGCTCTACGAGAAGACATGGATCTCAAAGCCCTACTCGACTATGGCCGTGGTCTAGAAATGTCTGACAAGCAAGCTAAAGGCATTGAGGAACAGGAAAAGTTAGCCAAAGTAGCAGAAGTCCAAGCGGTGAGAGAGGAAAAGCCAAAGTCGGAAAACAAGAAGTGTTACAGGTGTGGAGAAAATTACCCTCATAAAGGTCGCCCTTGTCCGGCGCTGAATGAAAGTTGTAAACATTGTCGCAAGAAAGGCCATTTCACCAAAGTATGCCGAAGCAGATTAAATTTCAAGAAAGTCAATACAGTGGATGAGAAAGATGGCGATGAATCAACCGACGAAGAGTACACATACCGAATCACTCTCCACTCCATGCGTGACAAGATACAACCGTTTACTGAAATTACCATTGGAGGCAAGAGAGTGAAATGTCTTATTGACTCAGGAGCGGGAGTAAATGTCATCGACACATGTTCTTTCAATCAGCTGGAAAGCATTCCCATTACACCTACCTCGAAGAGGATCTATGGCTACAGATCTTCTGAGCCCTTACCAGTCATTGGCAAGTTTGAAGCTGAAATCAAGTCGGGAGTAACAAGCAAATCGACGGTCACGCAATTCTGCGTTGTTGATGGATGTGATGGTAATTTGATAGGTTATGAGACGGCAACAGATCTCGGGCTGCTACACATAATAAACAGTGTGTCGACACCCAAAGTCGATAACATTATCGAGGATTACAAAGATTGCTTCGAGGGGCTGGGAAAGATGAAAGGTAAAACCGCAAAATTACATGTTAATGACAGCGCAAAACCACTGGCCCAGAAGTACCGCAGACTACCATTTCACATCCGTGATCAAGTCGAAGCAGAGCTCAAGAATCTAGAGGAACTTGACATCATAGAAAGAGCAGAAGGTCCAACTCCCTGGGTCTCTCCGATAGTTGTGGCCCCAAAGAAGACAGGAATACGCATATGTGTCGATATGAGAGCGGCCAATCAGGCTATAGAACGTGAGCGACATCCAGTACCCACTGTAGAAGACCTGATCGTTGATCTGAACGGAGCCACTGTTTTCAGCAAGATAGACCTAAATCAAGGATATCACCAACTTGAGCTGGACGAAGACTCCCGGAGCATTACTACTTTTGCGACGCACATTGGCTTGTTTCGTTACAAGCGACTGAGTTTTGGAATTAACTCAGCAGCTGAAATCTTTCAGAAATCCATAGAAGAAGTGCTGCAAGGAATTGACGGTGTTAGAAACATTTCTGATGACATAATAGTGTTTGGCAAGAACCAATCCGATCATGATGATGCTTTACAAGCTGTTCTTCAGAGAATGAGAGAAAACAGTCTAACCGCAAACCCTGCCAAGTGTCTGTTCAACCAGTCATCCATTGACTTCTTTGGTCATCACTTCTCTGCAGATGGCATCAGTGCAGATGATAAGAAGGTTGCATCCCTCATTAATGCCAGTCCCCCAAAGAATGCAACTGAGGCACGCAGCTTCCTCGGTTTGGCACAATACCTTGCACGTTTCATAAAGGACTTTGCTTCCATCTCTGCTCCAATCCGTCAACTCACCCATCTAAATGCTAAGTGGGTGTGGGGACCAGAACAACAACATGCATTCGACTGCCTCAAAGCCAGCATGGCAACTCCAGAAATCATGAAATACTTCGACCCCTCACTCCAAACGGAGCTGGTTGTTGATGCCAGCCCAGTCGGCCTGGGAGCAATTCTCACGCAAGTAACAGCAGATGGAGGAACAAATATTGTAGCGTATGCCAGCCGCTCACTCACGGATTGTGAAAGCCGCTACAGCCAAACCGAGAGAGAGGCTCTTGCAGTGGTCTGGGGAATTGAGCACTTCCACCTATACCTCTATGGATCATCTTTCCAAGTTACCACAGACCACAAGCCGTTAGAAACAATCTTCAACAACCCCACTTGCAAAGCAACTGCGCGAGTTGAGAGGCTACAGCTACGTCTACAGCCATACAAAACCAAAGTTGTTTACAAGCCAGGAGCAAACAATCCAGCTGATTACATGAGTCGCCATCCGGATCCCAAACAATCGCAGGCTTCCAACCATTTATCAAGAGTTGATGCCTATATTAACTTTGTAACCAATAATGCTGTGCCCCATGCCGTTACGCTTCAAGAAGTAAAAGATGCGACAGCAGCTGATGAAACGTTGCAGAGTCTAGCAAAAGTGATAGCAACTCAAAAGTGGCACGAGGCTGGAAGAGATGTCAGTCAGTACCAACAGATCAAGCAGGAGTTGTCAGTATCAAATGGCGTTATTGTGAGAGGGACACGCATAATAGTTCCCGAGAAGCTACGAGATCGAATGATTATGCTAGCTCACAGTGGACACCAAGGAATTGTGAAGACCAAGCGTCTTTTGCGAGATTCAGTCTGGTTTCCAGGGATAGACAGAATGGTAGAGGAAGTTGTGAAAGGGTGCCTACCGTGCCAAGCTGCGAACCATGATCCAAAGCCAGTATGCGAGCCTCTGCAAATGTCCCCCTTACCACTAGGCCCATGGCAAGAGCTCTCCATAGATTTCTGTGGCCCCTTTCCAAGTGGAGATTACTTGCTCGTCGTGACTGATGACTTCAGTCGGTATCCAGAAGTTGAAATTTTGAGGTCAACATCAGCAAAGGCAGTGATTCCTCACCTTGACAGCATCTTTGCCAGGCAAGGGATCCCCGAGGTAGTAAGAACAGACAATGGTCCACCATTCAATAGTGAAAGTTTTCAGATGTTTGCCACTCAACTTGGTTTCACACATCGCAGAATAACTCCTGAATGGCCCAGAGCAAATGGAGAGGCGGAGAGGCTGATGAAGACACTGGAGAAAGCGATTAGGACAGCCGTCGTTCAAGGCAAGAACTGGAAACAAGAGTTGTTCACCTTCCTTCGACAGTACAGGGCCACCCCTCATAACACCACAGGGAAGTCTCCTTCAGAGTTGCTGAATGGACGAAAACTAAAGTCCACATTACCCCTGGTGCAGTTTGATCAGGCATCCCCAGAGATCAGACGAGCTGATGCTAAGAGAAAGGAGAAGATGAAAGAGTATGCAGACAAGTGCAACCATGCCAAGAACACAGACCTGAATGTTGGTGACAAAGTATTGATAAAGCAACCAAAACAGAACAAGATGTCTACACCATTCAAGCCTGAGCCATTTGAGATCACAGACAAGAAAGGAAGCATGATTACAGCCCAAAATGCAGAACACATCATAACAAGAAATGCATCATTCTTTAAAAAGCTGCCTTCTAACATACCTGTACATCCCGTTCCAAGTGACGAGGAAGAACAGTCTACACCCTTCATTGATGCAACAGAAGCAGTTGATCCAGTTGAGACAGTCGAACCACCTGCAGTTATACCAATAGCACCACCTGGAAATGCATCAGTTGAAACACCTACACCTACATCAGTTGAATTACCCGCACTTCGCAGATCAGCAAGAGAAAGACGAGTGCCTGATCATTTCAAAGACTATGTTACTTGAACATTGCTGAAATCAATGGCTTAATGAAAAGGAACATTGTTGCGTGAACATTATCTGAACTTTTCAACGACTGTGTTACTTGGACATTGCTAGATCAATTGCTCAAAGGAAATAACTTGTGTGAACGTTACCTGGACTGGTAGATTTAGGAAGTAGCATGTTGAGTTTCGTTTTTTTTTAAGTTTTACCTAGCTCATTATCCAGAGGAAAGGAGAGATGTAGTGTCGATGTATTGCGTTACGGTCATGCGCACTAGGAGTCGGTCGAATCGGTAGTATCAAGGATTACTGTATTTTACTGTTAGAGAATAAATAACAAGTATTCACAATCAAGGACTCCATACTTAGGGGAACCTGTTTGATTTAAAGATCACTTTACTCTAATCGCATCCCGGCTCTAGGCTGAACACAGCTTAAGGTAGTTTGTTCTGTTTGTTTCTCCACACCTCAACAGCATATTGTACCCACACGAATATCCGCACAAAACACAGCTATAAGTCACGTTCCGTAAAGTGTTTTTTGATGATAAAAATACTTTCAAGATAACGTTTAAGAGAAATGCGAAATATATTGGTTGAGAGATCATTCTTGGGTGTTAGTGCTTTCAAGGGACTGAAAATAGCAGTGGAGTTAACTGAGGAAAGAAAATTCCGAGGAAAGTTGATTCATGTTTTTCTCCCTTGGTGGAAAGTGGAAAAACGGAGCTGAAAATGGAAAAAATGTGTTTTCAGGTACTTCTATCGTTTGCCTTCTTACGCATCGCCTGACTGTCCTTTTCCACAGTAAAATATAAGGTCTTGAGAGGTAGTACTTTATACTTACAATCGATGATAATCGCGCACCTAAAATGGAATTTTAAGAGAAGAGAAATAAAATATCGATGTTTATTGAATGATTGACGTTGAAAGTGCGCCTGTGATAGTATGCGGAGACGATAAAGATCTCAAACCGTGAAGTCTGCTGCAAGGCGTTGAAGTTGATCGTTTTGCAAAGCTTGTAATGTTATTTTGCAAAAATCAGTGCATTATGAATTATTGGATGTCTCATTGAGCGTTTGTAGAACGGCTCACCCTATGTCATCACGGGCGGTGTGTCTGGCTTTTTTTTTTCTTTTTTGTCACTACAAGTAGTGCAGAAGCAATGACGTTTTCTGGAAAAGCGTGGTCAAATTAACAAATAGATCCCATGTTGCCGTGCGTCTGTAAAGTAATAGATCACAGATGACGTCAAAATGTAGTAAGAACAAAAAAAGTGGCACACGAGCCGCTAGGCGAGTGTGTCACTGATGCCACATTTTGACGTCTTCTGTGATGTACTACTGAACAGGCGCACGGCGACGTGGAATCTATTTGTTCCTCGCGAAGCGAGGAGGGCCGAAGGCCCTCCGAGCGTAGCGAGGTTTATAAATTTGTCGCGCGAGACCGTGTGGGGATCGCCCGCGGATCGCTAAGGGCAGTCAAATCTCGGGCTGCCCGTGTATATTTCGATGGTGTCCGCACAGTTGCCTAGCAACACCCCCAACAAAGCTTAGACCTCGTATCCAGATTGAGGCTGGACAATCTCCACTTGACGTCATTCAGTGTTACGTCAGACGCACTTTAAGTGCAACACAACCGGTTGAAACCGGTTACAATCGCTTTTTTCCAGTTCCTTTAAAAGGCATCGCTACCGCTGACAATGACGCACTCTCATGTTTATTCATTGAGTGCTGACGTGTCAATTCATCGTCTGTGAAAAAATGTTTACTGTCGGTGAAGCAGGACTAATTTCTAATGCAAATGATGGCCAAAAACAAAGACAACAACACTTGATTCAACAAGTGGCTGGAAATTCTCGCCGGAGGAGATTTACCACCGAAACTCCGCTGGAGCGTGAACGTCGACTTGAAAATCAGCGCGAGCAACGCGTACGAAGACGAAGGAGACAGCAAGAAACCACGGAGCAGAGAGAAAATCGCTTGGCCCAGCGAAGACAAAGGCGTCAGGAGGAGACAGAGGAGCAGAGAAACAGGAGGTTGGAATATCAAAGGCAATATAGACAAGGTAGGCGTGAATTAGAAACCTTAGAACATAGACAACTTAGATTAAATTTAGCTACTAGAAATACCGCAGCGCGATTAAATAATGAGACTCACGAACAACGAGAGCATCGATTACAAGGACTCCGAATAGCCCAGGCACGTCGATTGAATAATGAGAATGAACAGGAACGAAATCAGCGGTTAGAAAGGCGTCGGCAAAATGATTTTATTCGACTCAACGAGAGACGACGAGAAATGCACGATGACCGAAATACTCGTAATGAATACCTAGCTAATGCATGGAGAACAGCAAATCAGCCTTTACACCAGCAACAATGGGTTCAGAGTGAAATGGCTAAATTTCACGATACTATGAACAGTTTGGAACACCGACAATGTGTCACTTGTAAGGAAACTTGGCCTTCAAAACAACGTTTCAATCCCCAAATTTTTGAATGCCACAGATGTAAGCGAGATAACAGAAATCCTGAATTGTACTCCCAAGAAAATGATATGGATCCAGCTATTTTGCCAGCAGAACTTCAAGACTTAACTGATATCGAGGAAATGCTTATTGCTAGAGCTTGCCCAATTATGTGTGTTTATCGTAAACCTGGGGGGCAACGAGGTTATAAGGGACATGTTTTAAATCTTCCCCAAGACATTCAAGGCTTCCTCAGTAGACTTCCACCAAATGTTGCACAGCTACCTTACTTAATAATTCGAAAGCATGGAGCTGACAACACGCACAGAGACTGTAGAGTTAGAAGACAGAAAGTATTTCAGGCAATCACATGGCTTAAGGACAACAACCCTTTTAATGCTGATATTGTAATTGACTATGATGCGCTTGAGTGCTTGCCTGAGGATGGCATTCCCCAAGATCTCCAAACAGTAGAGGATCCACAGTCAAATGAAGAACAAGAGACTTCACAAGAACATGCAGAAGAAGAAATCCCTCAGCAGAGTCATTCCTTCCTTCCACTTCCTCAAGGACAGCAGTCTGAACAGGATGCAATTAGGGCATTAATTAATGGTGTAGATCCACTGGACTGGCTATCAAATGATGGTGATCCAATAAATAAATTTCGCACAGAGGGCTTGGCTTCAATGACATTTCCAACACTCTTTCCTTATGGTAAAGGAGATCCAACCAAGCGCACACGCCTTCGTGAAGTTTCATTAACAGAAGGTTTCAAACACCTTATAAAGTATGCAGAACTTTTAACCAATGGAACCTTTACCTGGCGATTTGCATCACATCCTCGATTTCCATATTGGGCGCTAAACATGAAACAACGCCATCAGTTGTTGTCGCAAGCTCGCATTTATCTTACGCAGAACCCAGAAGATGCTAACTTAACGACCGAGGAACTTCGAGAAATGGTGGGACAGATGTCAGCCAACCAGCTCATGAATCGTGTCCAACGTTATGTTGCTAAGATACAAGGCACAAAGCAGTACTGGTATCAACGTTACCAGGAACTTAAGGCACTCATAACACAGAAAGGGGCTCCCACTTTCTTCTTTACTTTTAGCGCTGCTGATAACTACTGGCCAGATTTACACCGACTTCTTCAAGAGCCAAACAATGCAACTCCTTCTATTCGCATTAGGGCTGTCATTGATCATCCTCATCTGACAGATTCTTACTTTGTTTCAAGACTGGATGAATTTTTCTCTCATTGGCTGGATCACGTAATGAATGCTGAATGGAAATGGCTTCGCTTTGAGTGGCAAGCACGGGGCAGTATTCATGCACATGGGTGTGCAAAGCTTTCCAATGACCCAGGCCTTTGCAACCTTGTGAAGACAGCAGCCCAGGGATGGAAGCTAGAGCAAATTTTACATCTGCAAGAGCAGCAACCAACTTATCACCAGATGGCCAATGATTTCCAAACACAAATTGAAGCAGGACATGAGGCAAAAGTGACTGTTATAGCATATGCAGACTGGCTTGTGAGCACTATCAATGATGCACTTCCACAGGAAAACTGGGTTGTGCCCTCACCACACCCATCAGCAGTATCAATTCAGGATGTAGAAAACCTGGATAGGGACTATCAAGCCCTGGTCAATTCAGTACAGCGCCATACAAAGTGTAGCACAGCTTACTGTATTAAAATTAAACCTGGACAGCAGGCAACATGCCGGTTTCATTTTCCAAAAGATTGTCAGGAAGAAACTTCAATCAACTTTGAGCTGATAAGGAAAGCTGGTAGTGATGACCGTGAAATGACAGTAGAAGAAATTACCCAAGCTCGAGTTAAAGCAACACTTATCACAAAGCGAAATGACGACCGCATTAACTCCCACAACCGTGTTATGCTGCAACACTGGAGAACCAATGTTGACCTTCAAGCCATTATTGACACTGACCAGTGCATCCGTTACATGGCAAAGTATGCAGCGAAAGGTGAACCAAGATCACAGTCAGCATCTGAAATACTTAATGTTTGCGTAAACAGACTTAATGAAACAGACATGGCTTCATCCGCACTCCGGAGAGCAATGATTCAAGTTGTCGGTGAATGTGACATAGGATCCCAAGAAACTGCACACCTGCTTCTTGGAAAACCATTGTATTCTTCTACATTCTCATTTCTTTGTGTGTCACTGGATGGAAGTCGCAGGGTTCGCACAGGACAAGACGATAATGATAACCAAGGAGATGAAGCATTAGATCCTTCAGTACTTGATCACTATGCTGTTCGAGCTAACTGGCAAGAAAGAATCCCTCAAATTCTTACTCTTAACCTTGTTCAGTTTGCGTCTGCTTACTATGTTGTAAAGAGAGAGCTCAAACACCGTAAACAAGAAGTAGTTATCAGGACTTTTCCTAATTTCTCACCAAATCCATCAGGGAAGAATTACGGTAAGTACTGCAAGTATGCGCTCATTAAATACAAGCCGTGGTCTGGAGCAGTAAATACTGCTTGGGATGGTCTTGAAGACTCTGATGAAAATCACATTCAGTGCTATCATGCACTTCTTGCCTCTGAAACTGCTGCAGATTACATTCCCATGTTGGCACAAGAGCTAGAACAAGTACAGCATTACAATGAAGATGAACAGGAAGACGATGATGATGGTGATGGCGATAACGATGAAGTACCAATCCGCGAAAAGGAACCTGAGGAGTGGATGTTGCTGTGTCACCTGAATCAGCAGTATGACCATGACATCTCACAAGGATTCCAATCTCGTGAAAACTCCCAGTTTGACTGGACAGAAACTGCAAGAGCAATGCCTCCTGGTCTGCTTCGTGAAGCTGCCAACTGGATCAGTAAACGGAGAAATGAAGCACTAGAGGACCCAACTATTGTAAACAGACAACAACACCAACCTGTTAATCCAGAACAACTGAATAGACAACAGCGCCTCGCTTTCAACATACTTGCCGTGCATCATGCAGCCCTAACTAGTGGAACACCACAACAACCACTGCATATGATAATTACAGGGGAAGGAGGATCAGGCAAATCATTTCTCATCAGTGCAATAAAGACCCTTCTGGGAGATAAATGTAAGCTTACAGGCACCACTGGCCTGGCAGGATACAACATTGAGGGATGTACCTTACACTCTGCCTTGCAGCTGCCAGTTCGTAATCATAATAATGCAGACTTACAAGGAGCAGCATTGCAACGCTTACAACTTCGCTTTTCTGGAAAGCATTACCTTATTACCGATGAAATGTCTATGCTCGGACAGCGCACACTAGCTTGGGTCGATAAGCGTCTACGACAGGCAACAGGAAAACTCCATGAACCCCTTGGGGGAATTTCGGTGATAATTCTAGCAGATTTCGCTCAACTGCCACCTGTTGGAGACAGGCCAGTTTATGCTACCCCATCCAGTTCATTACTAGCACAGCACGGAATAATTTCCGGAACATCCCGGAACAGGGCAAATTATCACAAAATAAATGAAAAAAAAAAGTGAAAGAAAGATTTCAAGAGAAAGCGATTAAAGAAACAATCAAAAAACAAACGAACAAACAAACAAACAAACAAACAAAATTTAAAGTAAGGTGTAACAGTAGTACTTTTCCGCCAATTTTATTATGTGATTTTCTACCGTGTTGGTTTCTTGCCTTATTCTTGGCCTCCCCATGAAATTTAAAAAAATGGATTAAGCCACATAGTAACCAGTGAGAGTTACCAGATCTGTGACAAAGATCTGGATTTGCAGAAAAACTGAACAAAAGTAAAACTACATCAAATTAACTCATCATTACGGCGGAGAAAAGACAAAGGCAAGAATTTATAAAAATAATAAATAAACTAAAAAACTGATATGTCGGATATTTCAGTTTGAAACACAAACCTTCACCGAAAGCGGTGCTTTTTTCAGTTGCAGCGTAAGAAAGGGAGGGAAATTTGTTATCTTAGAAGGTGCGATCCCCAAGTGTAGAACAGCTGACTTTTGGAACGAACAGAAGAGATTGTGTAGATGAACAAAGAGAATAATTAGGAGTTGGTTTGACAAAAGGTATTTAATGTAGGGTGGACTCCTTTTTTTTGGTTAGTATTATTTACGTTCATTCATCTCTGCACACTTTTACTTTGGAAATCAACTTAAACACAAAACGTCCTTAAACAACCGAATAAACATGAGATCAGGAAACTCAAAAGCGTGAGGAAAGTGGAACTGCGTGACTGCATGCGTAGTCTCCTATACAGCCGTTCTTAGTGTCGTCATGCGACGCCAAAGGAGACTACTGCATGCGTGACTGAGAAAATGCTTTAATTTTCTCATATCAAGTAAACCGTCTCTCGATACCCAAAATAAAGCCTCAATGTTATCTGAGATATTTTTGAATTCAAGAAATGAGACGCATTTAGCCAGAGTTAGCATATTCGTTCATTTAGTCACAGATTTATCCATTTATTCTATATCGTTTATTTTATTTTATTTCATTTTATTCTATTTTACTTTATTTATTATCTTTTATCGACGATCAGAATTTTTTTATTACTTTTTTTTTTCATTTATTTTGTGATAATTTGCCCTGTTCCGGGATGTTCCGGAATGTTCCGGAATGTTCCGGGATGTTCCGGAATGTTCCATGTTCCGGGTTTTGTTAACGCCCTTGATATTTCCCCGTTCCCGCTTTAATTTTATAAATAACGATTTTTCAGATTTTTCTTGCTAGCATGTCACAGCGTTAACATTCACGTAGAACAATAAACGTTATAAAGCGCTTATGCTTTGTTTTTCATTCCATTCCTCGGGTGATCCATTCCTTGGGTGATAGGTGACTAGAACTGGCATCGTTTCTTGCAAAAACAATCCAACAAGTCCTACGTACGTTCAGCTTTCTTCTTGTCAAACCCATTTTCTTCACGAATCGGTTGATCGCACGCCGATCATGATTCGTTTTCCCGTTGCATACTCTATCCACTCCTGAATTTCGTCCTCGTACACTTCGGGATATTGCCAGATTTATACTCGTGGTGAATAACATGTCGTATGCTATTTTCATGTCAGAAAAGCTAGAATTTTTACTTCACACTTCGGTTTAACTTATTCACGAGATTAAACGCAAGCTTACCATCCACCGCATAGGATACTGATCCACCTAGCGGGTATTTAATTCTGAAGAAATGTCGAAATTTCTTTGCAAATATCTACCAAACGTGAAGTATTCTTGCAACATCGACTCTAAAGCCTCTTACTAGTCAATATATGACTCGCCAGCGCAAATTTATGGGATAATTTGGCGCTATCTTTATTCCTTCGAGCTCAATTCATATTGCGGTAACATCACACAGTTTCCATATAAGGTATGATTGACGGAAGCGTATTGCAAAGTGCTCAGAGGTGTTTTGAAAAGAAAAGTCGCGTAGTAGTGAAAATGGTGGTAAGCACAAATAGTTGTTCAAAATGCAACCCTCTGAAAAATATTCTCAAAACAATGATAGAAATGCAGTGAGCTGGACACTTCACCATGACATTTGTATCCAGGTACCCATTCAGCTCTTACACTGTATGTTAATGGTGACTAAACAATTATACGATAATCTTTTCTCTCAATACCAGTGATTGGCACAAGGATTCAATTCTCCATAACAATGCATGTTGTCAATGAGCATAACAAAAAAATAATTTGAGTTTAGGACACTCCTTGTAAAACAGCTGAAAGAAATAGGTCATAGGGATCAGTAAGAATAAAGAGTTTATAATTTTCATTTTGAATATTACCCTTGCAAAACGTTGAAAGAATTAATATTTAGATCAATTAGTAGGGAGAATTTCTGTAAACAGCTTGGATTAGAAATGAAATAAAGACATTTTATTAGCAACAATAAGTACTCTTAGCAATTACCAGAGAATGTGTAGTAGGCTTAGGTACAAACATGTATGTTTTAGATGTGAAAGAACAAAATTGGTGCTTCACGTTTATAGATTGTTAATAATTTCATGCTACCTACAGTGATCAGCATCACAATTCTCCGAGGAATATCAGTGCACAAGTGAGCACATAGATCATGGGAATTGAGAACCTCATCACCTTAAGTATAAGTTGTCTATGTGAACGTTTACTCAGATTCACCTCACTATGGCTATGAGAGCTATATTGACACAGTAGGGGGAATCTACATGAACATATTGATTTTGGAGTCTTTAAAGTGGGCATTCACCTTATTTCTCCAATTACATACTCTTATGTTCATTACCAACTAACCCTCTTAGCCCCATTGTCAAGCTACAAATTCTTGTTACTGATTTCAATACATTTAGTCCTAGTGTAGGGAATTTCTTTCCACCTTATACTAACTATTAATGTTTGGTGATCAGTTCCTTAATTCTCATGACTTGTGTCCTAAATATTGGAGAGAAAAAAAATGCTGATCGCTGCTGCTTCAAGGGTTAATGCAAAGGGCATTATTTTATTGAACTACATGTATTTACTATTATGGTATATCAGGATAAAACTCTGCGCTTGCTTGCCATTATTCTGTATTAGTCTCATTGCTATTTTGGAGTAAAATAAATTGTTTTATAAATGCAACTGTACCTATATTGAGTCGTTATTTTTGGGGACAGTCTCACTCTTCAGCAGTAGTAGACTCCTGCTGTCTCAACCATTCAAGGGAAAGAGTGAATTTTTCAACAAGTGTTAAGACGGAATCCATCAGGAAATTGAGTAATCAGTGGACAAAAACCATGTACCAGAATAATTTAAAGCATATCGCATTCTTTTTTACACTTTTTAAGACCTATAGACGTAATAAGTTATCTGTAATAACACCAAAGACAATTTCTTATGGGAGCCCTTGAAATTAAAATTCAAATTTCACAGGAATTGTGTAAACACAGGCAAAATAGGTAAATTTTTATGCGTAAGATTTCATTTTGTGAAATTTGAAATTTATTTTCTCGGGCTCCCATAAGAAATTGTCTTTGGGGTTATTACAGATAACAAATTACATCCATAGCTCTCAAAAAAGGTAAAAAAGAATGCGATATGCTTTGAATTATTCTGGTACAAGGTTTTTGTCCACTGAAAATTAAAATTACTCAAGTTTCTAATGGATTCCGTCTTAAAACACTTCTCAATACCCAGTTAAGGGATAGGACTCACAAGATTCAACACAGGAATTTGAGACAGCAGGAGTCACCTACATTTCTGATAAACTTTCTCTTACCCAACCAAAATAAACAGTAACACCACTGCTATTGTCTTGGACAACAGGTCCACAATATTATACATCCTCCCTGAGACCTATTGTCCTTTTGTCATAATAATAAAGAGAGGTGTGGGAGGGAGACGGGCTGAGGGTCTTTTCGTACCCAGTCCCATAGCAGTTACTTCAATACTCGTACCCAGTTTCCATGTATTTGATTTTAGGACGACGGTCGATCGCATACAAGTTAAATATAAGCGATTGGGAACAGAATTTCGAAACTCACAATTTAGAAACCATTGTCATTGTGGCGCCCACCCCTCCTCCCACAAAACACCTTGTTTTCCTGCCACATTTCAACCAGAAATACGATCTCTACCCCACCCCCATCGCTTAGGTTAAGGTACACCCTTCTCCGAGCTTCGCGAGGTTCTGCGAGTCACGTATTTCTAGTTTTATATAATAAAGAGACAAAAAATTGCCAATTATGACGTCATCTATGCGTCTGTCTTCTAATAGATAATAGCTAAGAACCAATTATAATGCCCGTATAATTCAGCATATTAAATATAATGTACATTTGACATGCACGACGAACCAGTCATGCAAGAAAAAAACGACTTGTCAAGATTGGCCTTTGAAGCTTTTTGTATGTAGTACAGTATAATCCTGATAACTCGAACCGTTAGGTAAAACACATGTAAAGTGTTTAGAGATATCGAGTCATCGGAAGTGTAAATGAAGTTAAAAAGAAGGTCAAATGCTTTTGATAAGATTTAGCGAGAATTTCGAGATGCAAGGGCTCGAGTTGTCGAGATTTCACTTTATGACGTTTGAATAAGCACGACCACATGTCAACCAACACGTCCCGTCACGCTCGTAACTTGTCGTAATGCTTTCAATGTGTTTTGGCCTTCACGAACTGTGAAAACCTTCAGTTTCCGACTTTTTAAAATAGCAATCAAAGTTTTTTGTACCAGAACTTATTAAAAGCCACAAAAATTTAAGCTCACCCCAAGTCCGCGTGCGAACCGTTTATTTGTTGGACGTTACTCTGTTCACTTAGCTTGTTTTGTAACGACATTTGCAAGCGTTTCGTTGAAACCGTTGAAACCCAAGGAAAATAGCAACGATGCTAAAAAGACCTAGTCTAATGTGAAAACAATTACCACGCTGGACCAAATTGCCAAAAACAAATCGAGAAGCAGCTGGACGAAGTAAGGAGAGAAATCCTGGAAGAAATCAGAGCATTGAAAAGAAACGAAACTGGCGGCCTAGGTGAAAAAGGTTTGTGATAGACCCTACTGTTATTATTACTGTCCACCGTGCTTTGTTTGTTGTCCCTGTGTGTCACAAAAAGAACAGTCAGACTCGACTTGTTGTAGGAAACCGGAAAGCTTTGGCATTTAGAGTATTTCAAAAACCTAATTTCTGAGAAATTAGATTTCTGAGAAATATTGATATTACAACTGAACACATGGCTTGTCTGTAACCGTGTTGACGATGTTGTGTGTCGATTGTATGTATCTAACTAAGTTTATACTGGCTTATATGGTGATCCTTTTGTACAACTTTAAATGCTTTATATTATACTATCTTTTATTAAACGATGAACAATAAATGGTTCAAAAAAGTTGTAATTGCTCAGCAAAACAAAACTCGTTGAAATCATTGTGTCTTCCACTTAAATACCAGATTTTCGAAATGTGCCTTCTTCGTTGTCTCTGACACATATCGCTAACGGACCAGTCATTATTTATGGGGGCCATCCTTTTTAAGTTCTTCTAGATATCTTAATTATTTGTGTTTGTGTAGAAGGGGTAACTTCAAAAAAGAAAAATAATTTCAAGGATCCAAATAGGGAAGAGGGATATTAACCCAGTTGAAAAAAAAAAAAAAAGAAATCGCTTCTAACCTAAGTGTAATGGTCTTCTTAAATTCTTTGGCTATTTCATACTATGTTGAAGATCAATACCCATCCATCCCAACCTAACACAGCCTGCTTTAGTGAACGATTTTGGCTGGAACACATTTCCACCTTACAAATGTTAATTGTGCCTGTTTAATAGCCTAATATATAAATGTAGCTAAGCCTAAAAGCGGAGCTCCAAAGGAATAAGCTGGTGCTCGTTTCTCAAGAATAGTCCTGAAACGTTTCGGTCTTAATATATTACGGGGCTTCTTTTTCAAAGAGTGTTTCTCAAAAAGCCCAAAAGTGTTCCGAACTGTCCTCCAATATTTTGGGGATCCCGAGCTCGAAAGGTAATTCTAGAGGCTGAGCATCGCTTGATTTACTATTTTTTCGGCTATCAAACTAAATTAAACTCTCGTGAGCGGTCTTGCTTGGTGTTTGTAATGTTTCCATATCCTGTCATTTAACTGTCAAGGCGTGTCAAATCTCCTTGGATTATAGCGTATTGGCTGTTCGCTTGAATGAACTTGAAACGGCGCTCATTTTGATACAACAACAAAATATATTTTACTCTGAAGTATGGGTCATCTTTTTGGGTTTTCATCGTGTTCGGATGACAACAAATAACACAAACTGCCACTATTAGTCTAGTCAAAAATTTATTCTGGAATTTTACTGAGATTACCCGAAAGAAAGGATTTGGGGAGCTTCCAAGCACTTGTATTAAAATTATCAAAGAAATGTCTCGTAAGTTTAGGGGCACTTTGTCAGTTTAGCGGGCACTTTGAGGAACACAAAATTGTTTTCGGAAGCTTATCGGATAAAGTAGTATTAGACCGAAACCTGCTTCTCTTATAGTTACTTAAATAACTTTTGTATTTCGTTCTCTAACTAGAGACCGCCGAGATTGAAAACAAACAAACATCAAACAGGCTTAAACTATGGCATAAGCAACGCGCAAAACCGGTTTTCGAAAGCTTTTCGGACAAAATAACTTTACACCGACAACTGCTTCGCTTAAAAGATTAAAACGTCTAGGACAAGAAAATCGACAATTGCACAAAGAGATGTACCAGACAGTCAAAATTGAAAACAATTATTCACTGCCATCTCACCGAAGTGATGCTTGTGCTGTTGCTACCGTGTTTTGACTTACTGTTATGAATAAACAAACACAAAATGATGGACAGAGAAATCATTTTTGCAAAAGTTTATTCGAAAACCCGTAAGCCTTTACTTAAATTCGCGTTACACTTTCTAGCTGAATTGTAATGGCAAAATATTCAAGACGACAGCTGTCTCATATTTGAGCGCGTTTTCTAATATTTTTTTAAGTCAACGCCGACATAAGCTTAAATAAAAAGTAAATGGCACATTTCTAATGACATTAATTAAATGTCCATTTCAAAACGAAATTTCTTTAACCGTAATTTTCATAATCATGTACCTTAAACCCTTTAAAAACTTCACTTACTCGGTTCAGAACAGGACAAGCTCTCCGCCGTGGAGCAAAGATGAAGTCATTTGAAGGCAGCTTTCGTTGAACTTTTCGCCTTCCACCAGTACTCTTTTGAACTTTTTCTTTCCATTTAGAGATATTAGATGTTTTCTCTCAAGTTTAAAACTTCAGTACTGTCCAACAATCGTTTTGCTAAATAAACTTAAGCTTTTTAGAAACCTGTTTTTTCAAAAGCGACGATGGTCATGCGATTTGCCGCCAAGAAAAACACCCGTTGCCCAAAAGCACCGCACGATTTCCCGCCAAGAAAAGATGGCATTCTCCACCTCCATCAGGTTGCCTTAGGACTCCCCTCCCGCTCCCCCAGAGCAGGGCGGAAAAAGCTTTTCTAATATTTGAAACTATTTGTAAAGGACACTGGTCCTTCCCTGTGCTATGCTATTTCTAATATTAAAACCCAAGAGATGCTAATCTCTTCTGGGTTTTAATATATTTCGGACTTTACGATCGGGATTATAATTTAAGAGTTAACTGGTAAACAGTCACATGAAGGGAAGCCGAAGGCTGAAGGCAATGGATGAACGCACAAGCCATGCGACCGAATGAATGGCCACAAAACGAACGAACGAAAGCAGTGAATGAACGAACGGACAATATTATGTACGAACGAACGAACAAACCCAACAATCGAACGAGCGAAATGACAGCCAAACAAACGGAGAATCGACCAATGGCACAAGCAAACGCCCGCAAACCCGGCGACCCAAAAAATGGCTGAGATACACCTATTTCTTTTTCGAAACGAAGGAAAAAAAGATACTTTTCTATATTGTGAACCAAACTGGCACTGCCTTTGTTTGTTTTAAAAGAGATAGGTGTATTCACCCATTTATTGATGAGTTGCCGGGCTTGCGGGCGTTGTTCGTACTATTAGTCCATTTTCCGTTTCTTTGGCTGGCGTTTCGCTCGTTCGATTGTCGGGTTTGTTCGTTCGTTCATGCGTTATCTTGTTCGTTCGTTCATTCACTAACATCTGCCGGGCACCTGTATCATCCTCTTTGGTGCATTTATCGAGCCTTATCTGTCGGTTCTTTGTATTTGGCTCTCGTCTTTACTAGTTTAAAGAAATGAGGAAATGGCGAAATTTAATACGCTTCGTTATCTTGTTCTCCCCAAATCGCAAAATTAAATACACGTGAAATGTGGCTTCGGAATTTTCGCGAAATTAAGTACGCCGAAAATAATTATTAGTAAGAGTAAGGTACAAATTAAGGTAAGGTTATGAAAGTCATTGCTTGTAACATATGCTCTTGCCCAGTGTATCATGTGGCATTGGCTAGTTGACCTTATGCACCCAAATATGAAAAAACTATGTAGAGGGGGGCCACTTGCCATTTTCAGGCCTGGGAAGGGGGGTCCTTACAGAAATTTTTATATTTCAATATATTTTCTCTCTCCCCTCCCCCCTCCACATAAATAATGACCGGTCCCTAAAGGGTCTGCCTCAGTCCGGTCTGCTCCTCCATCGTTTGTTCGTATAAACAAGCCGCTTGCTCTTCTATAGTGGATTGCAGGTCGTCGTTAGTTTTCCTCAGTTCAATTTCTGTCTTCTTCATTTCTGCCACGACATTTGTGGCGTCTTCGACGGAGATTTCTTTCGGATCAAGCGACAGTCTTATCCACGTCTCCGCTTTCTTACGCGATCTCCGTTTGCCGTTTCTTTCTGCTTTCATTTGCTTTAGGAAATTTCTAGTTCGTGTGCTCAGTTGAATAGTGACACGATCGAAGGCAGATTTTTCCATTCTGTTTCCAATGGTCCCTAAGTTTCGCTTGAAGGACTATGAACAGCTTCTTCAAGCTTCCTTCTAACGTCCGCCATTCCAGAGATTCCCGTTGATTTGCAGGGAAATTTAGGATCGTTTCCCTCAACAAATGGTGCAACCATGTGAACAAGGTTGGACCAGGGTTCTGTGAGCTCTGAAAAGAGCTCCTGATCCAAATCATTCATACTCTTGTCGGTAATTTTTGGGCTATGTCCGTTTTGCTACTCCGGGCTCAAAATACGAGTGCTAAGTGCTTGTGTTTAAGTTTCGCGCGTGGCAGATTATCTAATTGCATATATGTAATTTACAGCTGGTTACATTTTCTTGAATACAGTTTTCGAGCTACTCTTTATTCATGGCAATCATTGTCATATTGTAGAACAAAGACTTGACTCCAGAACACACGAGATCTGAACCTTAGGACTTTCAATCCTGAGTCTACAACTTCTTTTGCTCGGGTTTCGCTAAAAAAAACGTCCACATGCAGGGAAGACATGTATCTTTAATAATCCGCGGTATAATTTGAAGACGGGTGTTTATTTTCGAAGAAAATGGTTTCCCATATTACAAAACGTGAAGATTGCTCATTCTTTGAAGATTTAAGTCTACATTCAACTTGTTCTGGATCAGTTTCCTGAATTTGAGACAAAATTGAAGTTTACTGAAGCTTTGCAATTTAAGAATCCACTGTATAATATTAGAAACGTTCCCTCTAAGTATTAAAAAATGACCCTAACAGTCGGTCAACTTCACCCGATTCGACCCTTTTCTCTGTAATTGAGGCGCTTTTATTGAACTCTCACGCGTGATTGGCCAGCCATAGGAGCTGATTAATATGCGTAATTAAATGTCCGGCCATTCCGCGCCATGCTATGATGATCAAGTTTTAAATGTTTAGAAAGGTGAAAAGTAATATGAAAATCCAATTTAAAGCCAATCAGAAATTTCAAGAAAAGATAGCTTCCAGAATAACCAAAATAAGCAAACTTGTGCTGCATGTATAAAACAGTTATAAAACGGCATTATCCGCGTTCGTGGGCTGGTTGATGTATCAGTAAGCTGGCGAATTTAGTTAACGGAGTTTCTTTAAACACCAAAACCGAACTTGAACGACGAAATTACCGAAAATCAACTAACCTGGTACAGTCAACTCTCTTTCAACGGACACCTGGTGTTGGTCCCTTCCCTGCCATTCTTCAGTCATTTTACTGTAACTTAACTCTCCTGTCAGACGCACACCTCTCTAAGATGGGCACTTGGGGCCGGTCCCGATGGTGTCCGTCTTAGAGAGAGTTGACTGTATGCAATTTTAACCAGAAAATTCCAGAAATCGTACAAATTCGGCCCTGGTTTTGAAAAAAAAAAACGATTTTAAACGAACTGTTTATCGGGTCCAAAATAAATGCGAATAATTTCAACTGCAAAGTTAAGTGGGGGATGTTACTAAAACGAGGATTGGGGGATGGGGAATGATGAATGGGAAAATGAAAACGAGAAATTGAAAATGGGATATTGTAAATTTTAAATTAGAAATTGTGAATGCTGAATTAACCGATCCAAATCAGCTGCCATCACTCTTTAACTCCAAACATGAAAGAGCCCACAGTTAAAAGGAATAATTTTCGCCTGGTACTTAACCTAGTAAATGTGACACAAATATAAACCTGATACGTTAACGATTTTGCTTGCTACAGCAAAATGTCTACAAAACAACCAGTACACGGATATGATCTCGAGGATATGATGAATTATTAAAATTCTTGACATCATCCAATTATCCTCAACAGCAAATCATTGTAAAAGCCTCACCTTGCTGACTTAGTGGAACAGACAATGTGGGTGCTTTCCATATTCGGACCGCAATACCCTGAAATGCAAACTTACCAGTGATGATTTTAGACTAGAAATACAATAAATTATAGGAAGTGATTCAAATGAAAGAAAGATTTTTAAAAAATTATACTTTTCAAGGCTGTTCATTCATTATTTCCGGGAACCATCCAACCTCGTACCCAGGGCCTTCTTCTCGTTCAAAATGGCGGTCGGAGAAACCCCTGGCCAAGCCGCTGCTGAACTACTCCACGAATCGTGAAGTATTTTGTCACGTGACACTTGATGAAACGGCTTTTTCGGAGTTCGTTTCCAGCGTCTGGCAGCCTTGTTTGTTTTCTGCAATCGGAAACCGTTATTCGAACAAAACGAAGACATTTCATCGTGTTTGCGTGTCGAAATTCTAACGAACTTTTGGAACCACTTTGGCAGCCTTGGCCAAGGGTTTCTCCGACAGCCATTTTGAACGAGAAGAAGGCCCTGGGGACGAGGTTGGGAACCATAAGAAATAGAAGAGATCTTTTCAGCAGGAAGTTTTTGAAAATTTGAGCCTTTTAACGGGATGTACTTCTTCTACTTGAGTAAGGCAAGTGTTTTTTTGTTGTTGTTGTTGTTGTTGTTGTTGGTTTTTTCTTTGGAAGGAGTGAGAAACTTTTGAATGGAAAACAAGGGCTTTGTTGTTGCTTGCGCATTCAACCGTAACATGTATTTTGTTCTCCGGGAGAAAATTAATTAGAAGAAAATTAATTTAGAAGTTTAATTTGGGTCGACTGGAAAGCGCCTGGGGTTTGTTTTCCAGAACTCCAGTGACACTGGAATTTTCTGTTCTATTCGCCAACACAAACGTTTCGAAATTCCTCATCTTCGCATTCGCTTCACACTTGTCACAGACGCCAGATCATCCCGATATTTCTAGCCCTTTCTTTTCTTCGCCCTTTCCCCTATTAGAGAGCCTGTTCACAGCCTACTCACTGCCCATGAGAAATTCAAAAGCACATACATGGCTCACTGACAAACGCTTAACGTTTCCAATCCTATCCTCCTCGTAGCTCCTTCCCCCGGGGTGGGGGGGGGGGGTAGAACTCCCTCATAATACCCATACGGGTATGTGCCGCCCAACGGGGTCGTGATTTTAGGACTCCTGATGTAAAACGGGGTACTCCAGATTTGAGAAGTTTTCTAGAACGGGGTGTAATATTGCAGCGATTTTAAACTATTTATAGCGAAATAAATAAATGGCTGACCGTTCCCGCTGCAATTTGTCTGTCGGAAAAACTTTGCATCTTAACTGCTCGTGATGTTTCCCTTCTAAACAAGAAATCTGAACTCATTACCAAATGTCGCCACGAAAACAAGTTCGTCGCAACCAATCAGAAGAAACATCTCTCCAGCCGTCCTTCAATTTGAAAATTCAAAAGCTTAAAACTATTTTTTGACACCTGCTCGTGCGTAGCATTAGTCTGATGATCGCTTAGTGCGTGAAACTCGAGTTACAACTTTCCGTCTGTACATTAGTAAATGGCTGAATATATATATATAGATAGGCTAGCCTAACAGCAGAGCTCCCATGAATAAGCTAATGTTCTTTTGTCAAAATACCGAAAACTCTTCGGGCCCAAAAATTTTGCGGGGCTATTTTCGGGCACGATATTCTTTCGAAAACTGTTCTTACAAAAACGAAAGTGTTCTGTAAAGCGACGCAAATTGTTCCGAATTGTCCCACAATAATTTTGCGAAAATGTTCGGGTTGGTCATGTGAATCCGAACTCGAAATATTCAGTTTTGTGTAATGAATTACGTTAAAGACTGCAAAGTGAAAACTGTTCTTGTTTAACAATATACCTTGTAGCTCTAAATTTTTGCGGGAGTTTAATTTTGCGAAGGGGCGATTTTTTTGTGTTTTGCGGTAACTAATTTTTGCGATTGGTAGAAACTGGTTTTTCCTGCTGGGAATTAATTTTTGCGATTGTCAGGAAGTCACCTTCAATTCGGAATTATAGCATTCTCGTTTCATGAGTAAAAACAATCAAAGGTCATCAAATGCAGGTGAACATGGGCTCCTTGGTGAACAACATGCAGTTGCATAACACGTTTTCAGTTAATCAATAGAGTACCTTCAGAATTTCAATTTCATCGTTTTATTTCTGAATGCTCAGTTTTTTAATTTCGTTTTGTTTCTATACGAAAGAGTCGGCCAATAACATAATTTTACATTACACTTAAAAGGCGATGTTTGTAGGTAATTTCGACAGTGGAGTAAATTTTTGCAGAGAAAATTTTTGCGGGAAATTTTTTTCGCGGGAACTTTTTTTTGCGGGAAATTTTTTTCGCGGGAGCTTTTTTTGGCGGATCGTGAAGAAAACCGCAAAAATCGCAAAAATTAGAACCTGCAAAAATATAGTGCCACACGGTATAACCGTATACGTCAGCTTTCCACTTCTGTCACTGATGAATCATTGCACAAAGTAATTATTTTTCTAAGACGCTTTAAGTCCTCGAGGCGTACTTATTAAGGAGAAAAACTGATTCATTTATGAAAAGTCCGGTTTCAGTCTTTTAGGTATGTTTCGAAAATCGAGCTTCATTTTAATTGCTTTCATCTTGGTTTCGAGCGGTCCAACAAACGGCAAACTTCAAAATGCCAGTTCTAATTCAGCGCTTAGCGATAAAGCGCCTCAGTCGATGGAGCAAACGTTTAACATCAACAACTGGGGTCTTGGAAAGGCCGACCGTAAACTGTTGACCGAAATGAAACACAAAATTGACTCGCTGTATGAGAAATCTGGTAAAGGTAAATTAGTCGTTTTGCACAATTTCAAATTCATTTGTCTTAATATATGGTACCTATCTCGGGATGAAAATTTGGATTTATTAGCGTGGATATGCACACTACTGTAAATATACTAAAATTTCAGAGCAAGAAAAATCTTTACATGCAATGTTTCTATCCTCCTTCTTTTTCGATTTAAATATAGTTTGTGCAGAAGACGGATGGGTTCGCCATGAAAATTCCAGTTTCCTCATCGTCAACATCCAAACCCTGAAGTGGAGCGACGCTCGAAGAACGTGTCTGATGCTTGGAGGAGAACTGGCTATAATCAGATCAGCCGCTGAAAACAACTTCATCTTCGACTTGGGGAAGAAGCAGAAAACCTTTACAGCCTGGGGTGCGTGGCTTGGATTTGTACGCAAAGCTGACAATACGTTTTACTGGATTGACGATACTCCACTGGCGCGAGGCTATACTGCTTGGGCAAGCGGGCAACCAAACAATTCAAATGGCAATGAGAATTGCGGAAACATGTTTGGCACAGGATCTAGCGGGGGGAAATGGAATGACCTGTGGTGCGATTTGAGTCCAGCGCAGCTGAAACTTGTCCCGGTTATTCTTTGTCAGAAAAAGGCCTATTGAGTCGCTTCCCCATAGCAATCTTTGTAAGACAAGAAGCCGATATTGTCTTAGGCTCAAAACTGGGCATTCGCTTGATGTAGTAGTATATGAGCTTGTACGGTAGTTGGACTGCTGACCTGGATGAGAAATCAAAATAAAATGGTAGATGCAGCTTGTGAAGTGTTGTTTAAATGTTATTTAATGTCTGAAAGGTCTTAACCTACATTTCTTGAATCAACTTTTTTCCATTTTGTTTCGCTGATTTGCAGCATAGAATATTTTTACTTCTCCCTTCAAGTAAAAAAGGTTTGAAGCTTCCGAGAAACAGTTACTACCAGCGATTCTGCTTTTACTTCGGATATTTTTTTTTAGAAATTAAAATATCGTCGTCAAAGGTCTTTAGGTGGGCAAAAACTATTTCAGTGTTGTTGGCAATTTAACAACAAAGTTAGGAAATCCAGTCTTCCTTACCATTTGCCCTAAAATTAAAACCTAGATTTTCCGTTTAAAAATGCAATAATGTGCGTCAGGTGTTAAGTGTCATTTCTGCTCTTTACAGACTGAGACAGACAAGTGAGTTGTGGGAGGGGAAAGGAGATAAAAATTCCCGTTTTCGTAATCCCTCCGGGATTACATCCCGTTCCCTGTCCACTTACGTCGATCCCGAGCGTTTCGTCCTGTTTTCCGCAATCCCCCTTCTCACCGTATTTTCTCCTTGTTTGTTGTTTTTTTTTTTGTTCTCCAGTTTTGCTCAGCCTGTTTATCCCTATCATTGTTGCAACTGAAGTCCCTCCTTCCGCGAAAGGAAGTGAATGAATGAAACTCTTGTGGGATCTGGAGATCTTTAGCACAGTTTGAAACAACGGGACCGAGCACTAAATCCCGAACATTCTCGTCCCCACAGCTGCGATCCTTTTGGCCAGTGCCACGGATCGAGAGCTCTGGCAGGGTACGAAGCAGGAAGTCCACGAATCACGGACGTACTCCCGGCTTTCTGCGCAGCCTCCGAAATTTGAAACAATAACGGATACCATCGGTTACAAAAATGGGCAGCTATTTCGCTTGCGCGTTATCCTGGCCCCTGCCAGAGCTCTCGTTCCGTGGCGCTGGCCAGAAGGATAGAAGCTCTGGGGACGAGAATGAACCCCTAAAAGTCAGCCCGGAATTGTGCATATGCCCAAAATCAAATTTGCAAAAATGCCTCAGAAATGGCTATCACCAGGCACAGGCAAATATACGACCGGAAAGTGCTTAGTTCCCTAAATAATTCAACTCTTTCTCAAAAACACTCAAAACAACATTAAATTGGAAAAACAATCATAAATTTTACTTTGTAAAATACTGCAAAAAAAAAAACTTGAACAGAATAAAATCCATAAAATCAAAGCTGATTGACCTGAGGTTGAACTCTGTGGGATAACATTCCACTTATACAGTGGCTGATTTAGTCATTCAGTAGCCCTCCAGTTTAGCTACTATCCGTTGTTGATGAAATTGTCAACGTGGGCAACGTGCCTCACCGTTGCCTGGGAGGATGGGCATTGCTAACTTGACTGACGCATTACTCCTCCGTGTTGACGTATTCTAGCTGTTTGCAGATGCCTATCACCCTCAAGCAGTTACTTTCTAGTACTAGCTCCTGCTGTCCGATAGTAACAGCCACCCAAATGTAGCTACTACTAGTCCGTGAGTAACAGAATCGAGCAGCCACAGAATTCTATGATGAGAATTTTCCAGTGAATACTTCTAACCTACAATCTTATGCGATCATCTTCAGCTAATAGCAGCGAAAGCATATAATTCATGAGTTATAGGTTTGCTAAACATACAGTCTTCCGTACGCAGTCCCTTATAGTATGCACCCTTGCTAGAAAGGAGACTCAGTACATAAGACTAAGTTTTTCTTAACGCTAACATTGATTGTATCAGTCAACTCCCTAGTTTGCTGCAACCAAAATATTCCCATGCAGTGGTATTCACTTACAAATGCCCTCAAGACACTTCATTTCATTTACTTCAAAAAGAGTTTGATGGATGTCAATCAAAGAAACACCGTTAAAAATAGTTTTAAATTTTGTCTGCACTTCAGGTAAATGGAACCAAACTGTTATGATCGATATTTTAACTATTAAGAAAGAGGAAAAGAATAATGTGAAAATCTAATTTAAAGCCAGTTTGAACTTGAAGAAAACAGAATAAACAAAAACAGAACAGACAGACACTTTTATTTATTTCAGTCGGAGTGATCCCTTCAGCATCTATAAACAAAATATATCATATCTATGTAAAGGAAAATTGAGCCTGCTGCATGTATTAAACGGCATAATTAGTAGACCGCGCTCATGGGATGATTACTGATGCATCGGTGAGCTTGAAAGAATTTAGTTACGGAGTTTTTTTAATTGACGTACACCAAACCTGAACTTGAAGTGATTGATGAAATTATTGCTGTAAACCTGACATCCATTTTAACGCAGGAGAATTCTAGAAATGATAAAAATTGGACTCTGTTATTGAGAATTAAATTGTTTAAAAAGAATTGTTGCCCGCCCAAAATGAATGCAGGTAATTATTATAATTGTTAGTTTAGTAATTTAGTTTTGTTTTCGTTCCACTCCATCACGTGCGATATAATTGCACACCCGTTTTTGTTATTCTAGCGTTGCGTGAGGTAAAGGAAAACTGCGTAACTTCCTTACAATAAGGAAGGCAGCCAGTTAAAAGTTTTCTCTTTTTCTAACTAGAAATGTTGGTGCCAGCCACAAATTCTTCAAATTTATTTAGTATAATTGCAAGTTAATTTAGCAACCAGGCAACTTTGTTTGCAGTCGTTTCACTCCACTACACCAGTGACATACTTCGCACACGTGCTTTCATTGTATCAATGCTGCATGGAGGTTAAGGAAAAGTGCGTATCTTAAAAGAAAGCTGGGGAAAATTCATTTCCTGCCAGTCAAAAGTTTTCTCATTTTCTAGTTTCATTTTCTCATTATTCTCATTTTCTCATTTCTCAGTTTCAGTGCCTGCCAAACCAAGCAGGGCTGGGTCAATTGATTATTTTTGGATCTTTTAAGATCCAAAAATAATCAATATTAAAATATTGAATTTTGTAACGTCTGAAAGAATATATTATTGATAGTCTAAACAACGTGAAAATTGTTCTTGTTTATAAAGTATAACTTTTGTCAAAGATGAATCATTGCACAAAGCAATTCTTTTTTACAGACGCTTTCAGTCCTCAAGGTGTACACATTCAGGAGAACAAATCACTGATCAAAAGTCCGGCTTCAGTCTTACAAGCATGTTTCCAAAATGGAGCTTTGTTTCAATCGCCTTCATCTTGGTTTCGAGCGATTCTGCAAACGGCAAACTTCAAAACGCCAGCTCTAATTCAGCGCTTAGCGAAAAAGCACCTCAGTCGATGGATCAAACGTTTAACATCAACAGCTGGGGTCCTGGAAAGGTCGACCGTAAACTGTTGACCGAGATGAAATCCAAAGTCGACTCTCTATATGAAAAATCTGGCAAAGGTAAATATAAACGTGGCAATTGCCAGCACTGCGTCTTTGATGGGAGATGAAAATTTGGACTCGTATTCACGGCTTACGCCGCTCATGGCGTAGCCAGTCCGCCGCCAAAACTTACCTTCGCAGACAATACCACCAGCTACGCAGGCTATTACATGCACTGATTCTCTGTTTCGTCTTTTTCGATAACTTGTGGAGACGATGGATGGGTTCGCCATGGAAATTCTCTTTTCCTGATCATAAACATTCCAACCCTGAAGCAGAGCGACGCTCGAAGAACTCGTCACATGCTTGGAGCAGACCTGGCTATAATCAGATCAGCCGCTGAAAACAACTTCGTCTTCGACTTGGTGAAGAAGCAGAAAACCACATCCATGGGTGCGTGGCTTGGATTTGTCCGCAAAGCCGACAAAAAGTTCCACTGGATTGATGATACTCCACTGGCGCGAGGCTATACTGCTTGGGAAAGGGCAGAACCAAACAATCTGAATGGCAATGAGAATTGCGGAAACGTGTTTGGCACAGGATCTAAAGGGGGAAAGTGGAATGACTTGTGGTGCGATGCGAGTCCGGCGCATTTGAAGTATGCCCCAGTTATTCTTTGTCAGAAAAAGGCCTAATGAGTCGCTCACCCGTAGAAATCTTTGTAAGTCAAGAAGCATATTGTCTTAGGTTCAAAACGGGGCATTCGCTTGATCTAGTAGTAAATGTGTTGTATGGTTGTTAAGCTGCTGGCCTGGATGAGAAATCAAAGTAGAATGGTGGTTACAACTTGTGAAATGTTGTTAAAATGTTCTCCTTCATCTAACGTCTTATAGTTCTGCATTTCTTAAATTTTTTGGTTTTACTTCATTGCAGCAAAATAATTTTAACTTTTCACTTCAAATGAAAGGTTTTGAAGTTGTTACTTGGAGTTTATGTTTTGAATTCGGGAAATGAAATTAAAATATCGCCGACAAACGTCTTTAAGTGAGCAGAAACAATGTCAGTTTTGTTGGAAACTTAACAAGGCAGTTAAGAAATCCTGTGTTTCTTACCATTTATACTGAAAGTTAGATTTTCCGTTTGAATATTCAATCATGTGCGTCAGGTGTTAAGCGTCATTTCTGCTTTTTACAGACTGAGCGAGACAAGTGAGTAGGGGGAGGGAAAAGGAAGTAAAACGTCCGGACTTACACCCCCCCCCCCAACCCCGCGCTTGCCCCATGTCCACTTACGTCGACCCCGAGCCTTTCGTTCTGTTTTCCGAACCATTTCCTCCTCGTTATATTTTTTTCGTCGAGTACTTTGTTTCTCTCCAATTTTGCTCAGCCTGAACTGCCCTTGCTTAATAAACTGAATTTCTTAAGCAACAGATTAAGTTTTAACGAAAACAATTTGGAATGAGCTTGAAATTCGCCGGTATCACGGGGAGTGACGTAGCCTCCCACGCAGTCGTTTTTAGGGGAGTGGTATTACCCTGTGGGGAGGAGGGTAATACGACTCCCCTAAAAACGACTGCGTGGGAGGCTAGGAGTGACCTGAATTAGTGAGAGTATCTGTTCGTGAGGCTGGGGTTGTGGTGAACATATCAACAGACAATTCAACTCGAGATTTAGCTGATTAGGTGACTGCATGGGGGCTGTTAAGAAAGACAAAAACAATAACAAAATAAAATAGAAATAAGAAATGTGCCCAGCTGTTGTGCAGGCAAACGTTGACTCTCTAGCTCTCAATAAAATCACAAGAACGAGACTTTGAGCAGCGATTGCCTCACAACGACATCCCATGCACCCATCTAAACGGCTGCTATACCACCTAGGGTGATCGCACTGTAGCGCTAACGGACTCTCAGAGCCTAATGGCACGACTATAGCTGCAGACTCAAGGCCAATCGGGTCGCCCCATTGGACAAGATTAAAGCGGAACTCTGAGTCGCATATATCTCTAGTCATGCCAATGAAATTGCAGATCATCTGGTTGGTGCTGCTGTCTACTTGGTGAAATCAAGTTCTACCTAAATGACGTCAAAAAAGGCTGAGGGAACCTCAACACAATAAGACCAGGTGGTCATTACGACGACCTGCATGAAAGGGGTATCAAGTTTGGGCAGGGAGCTATCCAATCCACGCGGAGAAAAGACAACCTAACAGCATAGAAAGTAATAGAAGTGGTCACTCATACTGAACTCGCTTATAGCGAGCGACTTCCTAAGAGTGGGAAGGCCGGGAAGCTTCATCCCGTTATATACAACAACAACAATGACGACAACGATTACACGGGGAAATGACAAAAGGTGATGGGCAAGTGATAGCCAGACTGGAACCTTTGTTGAACCACATACATACAGGGCGTAAAATTACGGTATACACTGGACTGATAAAAGGACTTCGAACAGATTCTCTTATTTGAAAAAAGATTGTGATAACAGAATGACATGAGCAACTTATACAATACGTGCTACAAGCCATTTGTGTATGGCTTTCCAATCTGTTTCTTAAGGTTTAATTAATAACAAAATGATCCTAAAATAAACTTAAACTCAGTTTGATTCGATGAACAAGTGAGTAGAAACTTTATGAGGCTATATTCTTCGAAGTATTTCAGGTTCAGTTTCCATTTTTTTTTCCTTCATCCATAACCCACAAAAATTCCACTGATGATTTAAGTTTCTTTCTTTACTACTTAATGCTAGCTACAATCGTCTGACTGGCAAAATTTTTTATTTACATTCACTTCTCAGCTCCCGAAATAGCAACAATGCCTAAGTATTTACGAAAGAATTCTCATATATTACGCAATAATTTTATTTGCAACAGACAGTGGACGAAAGAGTTCTCCTCTTTCCAATCCTTTATCTTAAATAATTAAAAAATCGAACTTGTCCTGTTGAAGTTCCGCACAAAAAACGGAAATTTGTTATTTTACTTATTCACTTGAGCAAAATGCTACTGCCCTTCATTTAACAACAACTATGTCGCCTTTAAAACCCCGCAAAATACCTCTCTTTTAGCGTATTTAACAGGAAAGAAAAACTTGCACGGTTATCTGGGTTTACCTCGGTGTAAGAAGCTGACAAGATTTTCTTTGTTTGTTAGCTTTTGTTTTGCTGTACGGTATTGTTTAAAATGTTTTTGTTTCCTTTGTTTTACGTCATCCGTGAGTTTCACAGGTTCTTACACCGAGGTAAAGCCGGTTATCTTTCGGAAGACGCTGTTTGGGCCGTCACCTAGCGCTCCTTTGGAATAAGTATTGCGTGACAAACGCAACACTTCTCAGCAGTAGGTAATACACAGCGCCCCAAATATTGTTAAAGATTACACTCTAGTTTTTTTTCTCTGGTAAATAAGGCTTGATTGCTTCTCAAAATATATTTCTTCTACATGTAAAACTTAATGTGTGGCTGCGAACGGTGCATCATCAAACTGAGGCAATACAAACGCCCAAAAATTCCGAGAACAAACTCGTTCCATACGGGTAAGTTTGAATGTTCAGTTGCACTGACTGAGACAGTGGAGACCCAAGAAACAAACAGTTCATTTTTTGCTTTGCACAAGTGTTAGCCAGGTTGGACTGCGTACCTGCTAATTTGTGCTCGTTGCGTGAGGAACTGCGCTTTTCACAATTTTCTTTTCTAATTTGCACTGCAATAACGTGGAACGAGGCAATTTCGGACAGAAACTGCAAAGTTACCCGATATTGCCTCACATTCACGTTCAATTACATTGCAACTATAAAAAGAGCCATTATCAAGAGAAATGAGATATTCATAGTCTAAGTATGTATGGACGTATTCTTTTTTAAAAGTTTGTACAGGCCCATCTTATTGTCTGGTTCTTCAGAACTGCGTTCATTTAGAGCGGTTTCAATTGAGTGTCGAACTGACTAAACTCGCATTTGCTTTGGTTCTACTTTACTATACTCTGTGATTGGCTAGAAACACACGAAGTGTTATTTACGTCTGTTGTGATTGACCAGAGTTTTACTACAGTTTAGGTTTTGTCACTCGATTATAAATCGCTCTAAAGCACCCCACACTAATCACATCTTGATCCGATTTGTACCCCTCGGAGACAAGTTTGCAGAGACCATCGTACAGTCGCGCAGATTCAGTCCTCTTCATCTTCTATTATAAAGGTGGACACTTCACTAAGGAGGATAGACGGATGCGGTCCCTTGCATTCTCACTAAAGAGAAAGCTACCAGAATATCTCATCCATCACATCACGGTAACTGTCCCTTCAATGTCACCGCTCGCATTTCGCTTCAGAGTTTCCTTCACCCATGAAATCCTCTTGTATCGAGCATGGTATATGGGGCGACAAGTCACGCACTGACCCGTACTTAGGCGGAGTCGTGGGCTCATACATTAGACATGGTGTTCTAGGAGATCCAGTAGTCCTTGATACACTTGTGCTTACTGACGCAGAATTGGCAAGGAGTGCGTCTTGAACATTTGCGTCTATATCTCCTCCATCTAAAAAAAAAAAAAAAAAAAAACAGTAAAGGAAAAAAAAGAGAAGAAAACAACCCATTAGTAGCAATCAACGGTGATACAAACATTAGTACCTCAACTAAGAAGCTAAGCCAAAAATTGGACGAATAAAATGTTCGTGATAATCGTTGACAACGTGTACAAAAACTCAGATAGTGAAAAGCTTCCATTCCACAAACTAGAGTTTTATTATCAGTAGCACGTGGGGCAACAAAATGCAAATCTTTGTCAATCCTCACCACATTACAAACCGAGAGTGCGTTAAAAACTTAACCTTTTTAAGCCCCAATATCAACTTGCAGGTTCTCTTTACTGGCCTCATATACTTGCTGTGATACAAGTTGGGAGAATTTGTCAGTTCATCTTCGGTGATCACTTCCTTCATTCTGATAAACTGTAAGTTTGATCATGTAGCGACATGGTAAGGAGAAGGTAGATACTGATCACTACAGGGGCTTAAAGGGCTAACATCCCTTTTATGTGGACTAATTTTCCCAAACCTTATTTTTTATTTTGCATTTTATTAAAATTTTGCCACATGAACCTTTTACTCCCAGACTCAATTATGGAGACATTAAGGCGATTCTCACTTCTGTGTCTGTGGATGAAATCCTATGGTGTGACCATTCAAATGAAACTTCTTCAGCAGGACTTTCACATGGTACTATTTAAATTTAAGTATTTTACAAAATGAAATTTGGGATTTCTTCTGAATTTGATTTTAGGCACTCTTGGGAGTGATAGGGTTAACAATTACATGGATGCGCGATAATTAAGGGAAAAAAGGGCATTAGGATAATGCCTTTAGCTTGGGACTACCACGGATAAAGAACAAGGAATAACTTTAAGAAGCACGTAATAAAATGCTTGGTAAAAATGTTCTACCTTTAAACTCGCCGATTTTTGTCCTCAGCATCGTCAAAAGAACCAGGAACGAAATGATGGTCGCTCCACCGGTAACGAACACCATGACTTCTCTGTAGTACAAATCACATGGTACCTTGATGTATGCAAGCAGATTTCGGAGGGGCTGGGACTCTGCCTGGACGCTGAGGCGCACGAACATTGGTCTAATTTCGTGGTGTGGCAGGAGCGGGAGGGCCATTAGTTTTCTAATGTACTGGTAAACAGCGTCGGTGTTGGTATACGCTGTTTACAGGCCGAGCTCTTGCACCTGTTGTAGAAAAAAGGGTAAAGTTTAGTGGTTTGACCAGAGTTAATAAGGCGAGATACTTTTTTCTAGTCAAATCAGAATTTGGTACTTAATCTTTCGACATTTAACTAACATGATACTTTGCTATGAACTAACCTTCCTCCACAGGGCCTGTGTCCAGTGAAATACGCAGCCTTGAAGCTGTACTGCTGGTAGGACTGATCTCAGCGCTTTCCACACGGCCTTTTCGAAGTCGAGGGTAATCTGCTGGACGGCGGGTTGAACTGGGAGGAGGCGGATATTTAGGACAGGTAAAAACAAATGATGTTAGCCATGGTAGCAAATTTACAATGCTATGCTATAATCTTTGTAGGATACCTAAAAATGCAATAGATAACTACCTTTTTGTAGTCTTTCTCGCTCTTCCCTGACATCAAAACAAACACTAGTGGTACTTGTTTCGCGTGTTCGCCTGTTCGCACGAACGCGTCGACTGTTAACAGCTGCTGGAATGGTCTCCGCACTAACTTGAAGGTAACATCAATGTACCAAGACTTGGCTTTGGCAAGGGTTGCTAACTGTTCATCTGTTCATTATTTGTTTCTTTTATCTTTATATTTTCTTTTATCTTTTTGCATTTTTTTTTTGTGTGTGTATCGCACGCCGTTGCTAACGTGGTATTTTTCTTCCATGCTCCTTGGCTCATGTATTTACAGGCACCCGTAGCTCCCGGTATTTATTATCTTTTCTTTGAATTCACTCTAACAAACTTGGCAAAGAGTCGTGCTAGCACCGCTTATACATCACAGTCACGGTTGAGAGGTGCCACGGCTATCTCATCATCATCGCGAACGCAAGTTTTCATTTACGTTCTTGCTGGTGTATCAAGAAAATTATAAGAAGGGGAGGTCGGAAGCCATCCGCCACCCACCGTCTCCGAGGTCCTTGATGAAAGAGATTTTTTTGTGCAGACTTGCTGTAAAAAAGTTTTTAAATGAACTGAAACGGAAACCCATGTTCAAAACAATAATATATTTTTGACGAGATCATGGAATAAGCCTCCTACAGAAACTGGTGTGGCCGCACCAATAAAATCTTAGTTTACATTTAAGCATGGATAAGAAATTTGTCTTCAATCAAGCCCCGTTGTAACAGTGGGAGGTTTAATTTATGACAAGGGTGAATAGAATTCTAGACAGATTATTATCCTTCTCTCGCCACGCACGCCGTGAGCATTGAACCAGTTTGCCTTGCGAGCAGCAAACACTTTGAAAATCTACCAGTAATTACTCAGAATTATAATTTGGCAAGTTGCTCCTGATGTATTTTTTGAACAGAAAATGTAGTGGAAGTTATCAAATGTGACGACGGCTCTTTGTAAGTTTATCTCGCGGAAAACACCGCCCCGAATACTCTGACTGACTCTGACTGACATTCGAGCAACCTTTCCGTTGGAAGTTCATTTTGAGAGCAGTTCGAGCAAAAGCCAAAGTTTGCGAGCACTTGAGATTTTTAAGACTGTTCAATATCCCTTCCACAAAATAAGCCCCAATCAGTCCTTTGTACAAATTAGGGTCCATGCGGTATGCTACGTGTCACTGATCGGTGATCTGTACTTCCTCTTCAACTTTCTCAGTAAGAGATGGCAAGCTTGTCAATACCTCAGTTACTTTGCATTTGTAACCATTGAGTTCCTGGATGCGCAAGTAACGGCTACACGGAAGTGGCGATCCAGCTATTAAAATCATCCACCTCTATTAAGCCGTGGAGCAAATCAGCCCATGGGATTTCGCTTTCATCAGCACGAGAGGCAAATTTTTAGTTAAAGTTGTTTTTGTCCTTCTGAAATCGACAGATAATTCGTCTCAAACGAGTTGCTTGTCACCCATATTAAACCAAACAAAGCTGATTGCAAATCAGTTTTAGCAAGACTATTTACAAATCGCGCCACTCTGTCACGCGATTTATATTTTCGTTGCGCTTTTTCAGTTAATCAACAGGCCAGCATTTAAATGCTGGTTGGAAAGTAAAGAGGAAAACAGCGTTCTTTGCAACCTCTTAAAACTAGAAATACGTGACTCGCAGAACCTCGCGAAGCTCAGGCACAGGTGCAACACAAAATTGAGCGATAGGGGTGGGGAGGGGATAGAATTTTGCTTTAACTGGAGGTGTGGATGGGTGGCCACAATGGTTCCCAATTGGGAGTTAAGATCGACATTCTGGTTCCCATTCGCTTCCATGTAACTTGCATCCAATCCTCTGTCATGTATACGAAAATACGTTCAGCCCCTCCCCCCCCCCCTCTCTTCATTCTGACATAAGGTAAATTGCTCTCTAGAGAGGACGTATAGTATTGCTGTGGACCTGTTGTCCAAGACAATACTGATGTGTGGTGTTTCTGTTTATTTTGGTTGGGTGAGAGGAGGTTATCAGAAATGCAGTTCAAATTCCAATTGGAACTTGTTATCTCCAACATTAACCCGGCCATTTCCTTTGGATTCTGTTGTACAGTTTTTGTTCTATTTACTGGGTATTGACAAGTGTCAATAGCTAAAACAATACATTATTTCCCTTGACTGGTTGAGATACTGTAGCAGGAGTCTCCATTTTTACCCAAGAATTGAAATGAGAATAACACAGAATAATGGCAAGCAAAGCACAGAGTTTCATATTGATGTTGTAGCATGTTTATTCATTCCCCAACATACTATAGAAATTGGATTAGATAATTGTCACAATAATACAATACATTAACCCTTGAAGCCCCAGTGACCAGCATCTCCCTACAATAACAATGCTTTAATTAGGTCATCAGAATTAAGGAATTGATCACCAAACATGAATAGTGTTAATGTCAGTAGAAAGAAGTTCTCTGCACTAGTACTACAAGAAATGTATGAAGACCAGTAAGGAGAATTTGCAGGTTTACATTGGGGCTTAGGGAGGTCAATTGGTGTGAAAAGCAAGAGTAGCTAATTAAGGGAAAGGGTGAGTGTAGATTATAGTATGTGAAACCTTCAGAAGTAAGACAAACTTTCACATAGACAAATCATGTTGAAGGTGATCTCAATTCCCATGAATTTGGTGCTTGTTTGTGCACTGCGAGGAGAGCTGTGATGCTGGTCACTGTATGTAGCATGAAATTATTATCAATAACTAATTTTAAGCAGTAATGTTTGTTTCACATCAAATACATGCAGGTATGTACCTATCCCCGCTACACATTTTAAAGTGGTAATTGTCAGGCAGAGCAATATACTTGTAAGTGCATTTCCAAACCAAATTGTGAACAGAAATTGTCCTTTCTGATCCATCTGAATATTAATTTTTTTTACTATTAACAGGGTCAAATTATATCCATAACGGAAAACATAAACTTTGATAAATTCCTACTGATCCAATATGAATTATTTCTTTCAAATATTTTTCGGGAACGTCCTAAACTTAAAATTTAAATTCTCTTTACTGCTCATACACAAATATGCAAGTTGTTTGGGGAACTGAAACCTATTTTGTGAATAATTTCATTTCTCTTGTGTAATCTGTAATTTTGATCATACTTGGAAAAGTAATTATACGTTAATAATAATTACTGGTACATCAAGAGTAAAGATAATGGTAGAGAGAGGAAATAATTTTGAGCCAACCTGTTCAGGCACCGTCCGTTGGAAAGGTATATTTCTAGCAAAAGTATTTTGATGATCGTGTGTTTTTTCCCGCCTCTTGTTGCTTCTATAACAAAATCATTTTGTCGAAGCACTTCTTGTCGGTGTCACCGGTCCTGATCGGTTTCAGCACACATTTTCTCGAAGAGTTTGTAGCCAATGAGTTCATTCTTACCGGTATTATTCAATTGGTGTGACTGAGTTATAATATTCGAAGACCTTGTATCGATTCTCACGTTGTTGGGGAATTTCGTTTTGTCGCAGCGCTGTGCTATCAAGCTAAATTTAAGCTACGTTATGTATGTTCCAAGATTTCTCGCCTGTGATATTCCAGTCTCCTGTTTGTGTCCTGCTGATGGCTTTGGTCTTCGCTAGGCTATCATCGGAAAACGATGTTCTATACCCTTGCTTTCTTGTCGTCGACTCTTTCGCCTTCGTTGTTCGCGCTGAATTTCAAGTTGGCGTTCACGCTGAGTTTCAGTTGTAAATCTCCCCCGGAATGGATTTTCAACCACTTGTTAAATCAGGCGTTGCTTGCTTGTTCACAGACGATGAATAAACATATCAGCACCCAAATGAACGCAGCGAAGCAAGCAAGAAATGAAGAAACACGCCGAAGAAACATGAGAGTGCACAACTGTCAGCGGTCGTGATTTGGTTTTGTTGCTAGGCAACTGTGCGGACACCATCGAAATATGTATGGGCAGATCGAGATTTGACCGCTCCAAGCGATCCTCGCGCGAACCCCACGCGACAAATTTATAAACCTCGCTACGCTCAGGTAGTCAAAAATTTTCGGCACATGCTACTAATAAATTCGTTTAGTCTTACGATTATTTGGATTCGAGTATCAATGTTCTCCAAGGGAAGAATGTTAATTCTGCAACGCTAAAATTGTTCTTGTTTTGCTAGCTGTATACGTCAGCTTTCTGCTTCTGTCACTGATGAATCATTGCACAAAGCAATTCTTTTTCATAGACGCTTTCAATCCTCAAGGTGTACACAGACATTGACCAAACGGTCGGCTTAATTCAAGTTTTTCAAGCATGCTTCCAAAATTGAGCTTCGTTTTGATGGTTTTCGTCCTGGTTTTGAGCGTCCCAGCAATCGAGGGAAAACTTCAAAATGCCGGCTCTAACAAAGCGCTTCATGGTAAAGCACCTCACTCGATGGATCAAACGTTTAACATCAATAATTGGGGTCTCGGAAAAGCCGACCGAAAACTGTTGACAGAGATGAAATACAAAATCGACTCACTGTATGGGAAGTTTCGTAAAGGAAAACTAAATGGCAATTGCCAGAATTTTGATGGATTTATTAACGTGGAAATACGCCTATACTAAGACTTAAGAACACACTGAAATCTTTACATGTCAAGCTTCATATTGGTTTTGTGTCTCGTCCTTTCCATAGCAAGTCGAGAGGATGGATGGGTTCGCCATGGAAATTCTCTTTTCCTGATCATTAACATTCCAACCCTAAAGTGGAGCGACGCTCGAAGAACGTGTCAGATGCTTCAGGAGGAGACCTGGCTATAATCAGATCAGCCGCTGAAAACAATTTCGTCTTCAACTTGGTGAAGAAGCAGAAAACCTTTACAGCCTGGGGTGCGTGGCTTGGATTTGTACGCAAAGCCGACAATATGTTTTACTGGGTTAATGGTACTCCACTGGCGCGAGGATATACTGCTTGGGCAAGCGGGGAACCAAACAATCTAAGTGAGAAGTGCGGAAACATGTTTGGCGCAGGCCGATCTAACGCGGGAAAGTGGAATGACCTTCTCTGCGATGTAAATCCGGCGCATCCGAAGTATGCCCCAGTAATTCTTTGCCAGAAAAAGGCCAACTGAGGTGGTCATATTCTTTCGTTCCCCGTAGAAGTTATGTAGTGTTGCATTGTCGTAGGATCAAAACGGGGCATTCGCTTGATGTCAGGTGGTAAATGAGCTTGTATAGTAGTTAGGCTGCTGAGTTTGATGAGAAATCAAAATAAAACTGTGGTTTAACATTGTGAAATGTTGCAACAATGTTTTCCTTTATTGAAATCAGTTATCACCTCCTGACTTTTGAATTCAGAGTTAAATTTTTGATTTTCTACAAAGATACTTTCAGAAATCTACATGAGTCTGGTCGTTTATTTATCTTTGCTTTAGTGTAGGGCGGTATTTCTATAAATTTCAGCTAAAAATAATTTCTGATTACTCAAAAGCTTTAAAGTTTGAAGTGAATAACCTTGTTTTTAAGTTCAGGAATAAAAATACAATTAATATATCGCCATCAAACGTCTTTAGCTGAGGAGAAATATTGCAGTGTTGTTCTACAGAAATTTCAAACCGTGCAGCTAGAGAATCCAGTTGTTCTTTCGCTGGCAAATCCGTTTCTCGGGTTAAAAATTGAGTGATTCCAGCTGTTTACAGACTAAGAGAGGAAAAGAGGAAGGCAGGGGAGGGGAGGGGAGGGGAAACGACGTAGAACGTTCCACTTCCGGTATCCTTTTTCTCTCGCGCCTCATGACCCCTTCTTGTCCCCTTCACTCCTTGATGTCCCATCCCGTTTTCCTCCACCCGAGAAATCCCGCTTCCCGAGCTCTGTTTTCCCGCCTCTCATGCCTTACCGCCCCATTAACTCCTTTGTCTTTTCCCGTCCAAATTTATTTAGCCTGCACATCTTTGTTAATGTTGCAACTGGATCCAGTGAAATGGGTGAATAAAACGCAATTCTCCGTCTGTGAAAAACTAAAAAAAAGTTACGCAGATGTTTAATCTGTTAAAACCCCTAAGGCAAAACGGAGCGCTGGGGACGAGAATTGTGCACCTTATTTTTGCTAAAGCCACTTTCATTCGGTCAGTGAATAGAACTAATTCCCGCAAATTAACCCATTATTAACCAGCGGACTACGGTCGTTGTGCAGCTTGTGACGCCATCGCTTTGAGTGACAGCAGATGTTTATGACAGCCAAAAGAGCCTAAACTGAAGGGATGGGATAAATTAGACCAGAGTTACAAAAAGAAAAGTGAGAAAAGTCTCCATGTGAAAGTGAAGCAAAATTTGGCCTTGGCTTTGGTTACTACTTCTTATTAAAAATTTCCCCTTCCTAAAAGTTAAGGCGAAAACACCCAACAAACCTACAAAAAAAACAAAACAAAGCAAATTGAGAAGCAAAAGCAACGAAACCGAGCACTATACCCCGAAAAGGCGGCCCTTAATTGTGAGCATGCCGGCCCGTAATCAAATTTGCAAAAAATGCCTCGGAAATGGAAGAGAAGTTTAGTTTCCAATCCGGCAGTGCTCCGCCATCAACAGACACTGGCCAACAGGCGACCGAAAAGTGCTCAGTTCCCCAAATAAAATTGAACATTAAATTGAACAAACAATCCCAAATTTTACTTTGTAAAATACTTTGAAAAAAAACTTGAACAGAATTAAATCCATAAAATCAAACGTTAGCACAAAGCTGATTGACCTGAGGTTGAACTCTGAGTTATAATATTCTACTTATACAGTGGCTGATTTAGTCATTCAGTAGGCCTCCAGTTTAGTTACTGTGCGTTGTTGATGAAATTGTCAACGTGGGCGACGTGCCTCACCGTTGCCTGGGAGGATGGGCACTGCTGGAATTGTCTGACACATTACGGCTCCTCCGTGTTCACGTATTCTAGCTGTTCACAGATGCCTATCTCCCTCAAGCGGTTACTTTCTAGTACTAGCTCCTGCTGTCCGATAGTAATGGCCACCCAAATGTAGCTACTACTAGTCCGAAAGTAACAGAACCGAGCAGCCACTTTCAGAATTCTATGATGAGAATTTTCCAGTGGAATGCTTCTAACCTACAATCTTATTCGATCATCTTCAGCTAATAGCAGCGGAAGGCACATCATTCATGTCTTAGGAGGGGAGAGGAACGGCTTAGGGAGGAGGGAGAAAAGGCCCAAAAAGTAGTGGGAGGAGGGAGAAAGGAAGCAAAAAAATAGGGAGACGGGAGAACCAGCATGAAAAGGGAGAAGGGAGAATGTCTTAAAAAACATGACATGAGTCATTAAAGCCTTAAACAGATCTTAATATAAGAAACTGTAAAGATCTGTTCCCCGTTAAACAATTATATCGACAGAAGACTGGGTGGACCCTGGGTATCCAAGACTATTTTGAGCCCGTAAGCTCAGGTGTTTGTGGTATTTTGAATGGTCTCTTTTGTTATACAATTTTCGCTAGAGGTCGCTAGGGAATTTCTCGCTTCATTGTTTGGCCATTTCAAGATATTCTGATTGCCCGTGAGGGGGAGAAGTCAAATCGAAAAATCGTGAGACGTTGAGTTAGTGTTCGTCAAAGCGTGAGATTTTGGAGGTCTGTGTGGCTCGAAGATCAGGGTCAAGGGCAAGGCCATGGTGAGTGCGAAATGTTTTGCCTTTCCAGTTTTCTGCCTTTTCGGCACTGCATGTGCCGTGTTTAGGTCTGTTTAGGCGTCACCAATAAAACGAGTTCTGCTTTCCGATTCGGTGATGCCATTAGGTTCCCAGAAATGTGAAACAATACGCAGCAACCTAATTTAAAATATATATATATTTTATTTTTGGCCTTGGAACCGCACTTTCGGCATTCATGTCATGGTCTGCCATCGATAACGGCGCCATATTGTGATCTTTATAGCAATTTGGCTGTCACTCAAACATTGACATGCTCTGGATGTCTTTTTGGCACTGTGTCACGTAAAACTCCGAAGCCTTTTTGTGCAGAAATAATTCTACTTCAAATTGCTCAATAAGAATAATTTGAAGGGAAGTCAGTAAACTAGTAAACTAAACTGACTGACAATGTAATCGTACCCACCACATTTTTCGTTTTAAGATCTTCGTGGATTTCGTTTACTGGTTGATGTTGCGTTACCTTGATTCTTTAATGTACAAATCCTAACTTTTTCACGCTCATCTACAAGCAATAAACATTTCTAGTTCAGCCACAAACAAAAAAGTTGCCATTTAGGCAAACCGGCTTAGGGCACTAGAAAATTATCAGATTTACTGACCAAACCCTTGGGATGTTGCTTTGCTAGAAAGTATGCAAAAGTAATTCTCATTTTCCGTGTTAATTTGCTGGCCTTGAACTGTGTTCATAGGTAAGCTGGTACTACATGTTAAATCTAGCAGTCTGTAGGTATTCAACTGAAGTCTTCAATGAGCACAAAGTTCTTTGGTAAAGTCACAATATTGGAAAGAATTTAGACTGCAAGTGTAGTGTTACGTAATATAAACCCGTTTAAGCACCAATCGGGAAGAAAGGTGAAAAATCAGGGAGAAGGGAGAAACGGCCAAAAAAATTAGGGAGGAGGGAGAAAAATGAGTTTAAAATAGGGAGATAAGATATTTACCTACCCGTTCCTCTCCCCTCTCTTAGGTTTGCCAAACATAGGAGACTACGAGTTTGGTAACCCTAACATAGATTACATGCCGTATCGGAGAGAGCCTAAATCAGGAGACGTTAAACACACGTCACGGTCATGACATGAGAGACTGGGCCAGCAGCCCAGTATGGGATTCACACGGGTTGACTAGTCAACCACTGCTGCAACACGCGCGACAAACTCAAAGTGTGGACAAACTGTCCTACGGCCGAAATATTCCCATGCAGTGGTATTCACTTAAACACGCCTCAAGGCACTTCATTTCATTTCAAAAAGAGTTTTGATGGATGTCAATCAAAGAAACACTGTTAAAAATAATTTTAAATTTTGATGATAAAGATTTAATTATTAAGGAAGAGGAAAAGAGTAATATGAAAATCCAAGTAATGCTTGTTAGAAATTTAAAGAAAACATGGCATTCAAAATGAACAAAAAAGGGAAACTTGTGCTGCATGTATTAAATGGCATTAAAAACCGCGCTTGTGGGCTGATTAATGCATCAGTGACTGAGATTGAAAGAATTAGCTGAAAGAATTTAGTTAACGGAGTTTCTTTAATTGGCGTACACCAAACCTGAACAATGATGAAATTCAGTACTGCTGTGTCTTTAACCTGACACGTATTTTAACCCAGGGGAATTCTAAAAATGATAAAAATTGGACTCTGTTATTGAGAAATGAATTGTTCTAAATGAATTCAAGTAATTATTATCATAATTGTTAGTTTAGTAATTTAGTTTGGCAATCGTGTCACTCCATCACGCGCGAGATATTTCGCATACCCCTTTTTGTTATATCAATGTTGCGTGAGGATAAGGAAAACTGCGTAACTTTCCTTACAACAAGAAAGGGAAAAATTATTTCCAGCCAGTTAAAATTTTTCTCTTTTTCTAACTAAAAATATAAGTGGCTGCGGGAAAGTCAAGCGATTATTTTGGGACTGAATATTTAATTATGTCCAGTGAATCACGTTAATAGATTGCAACGTGAAAATTGTTCTTGTTTAACTATAACTGTATACGTCAGCTTTCCACTTCTGTCACTGATGAATCACTGCACAAAGCAATTCTTTTTTACAGACGCTTTCAGTCCTCAAGGTGTACACATTCAGGAGAACAATTCACTGATCAAAAGTCCGGCTTCAGTCACGGCTCAAGCATGTTTCCAAAATCGAGCTTCCTTTTAATCGCCTTCATCTTGGTTTCGAGCGGTTCTGCGAACGGCAAACTTCAAAATGCCGGTTCTAATTCAGCGCTTAGCGAAAAAGCACCTCAGTCTATGGATCAAACGTTTAACATCAACAATTGGGGTCTTGGAAAGGCTGACCGTAAACTGTTGATCGAGATGAAATACAAAATTGACTCACTGTATGAGAAATCTGGTAAAGGTAAATTAGTCGTTTTGCGTAATTTCAAATTCATTTGTTTTAATAGTGGCAATTTGGATTTTTTAGTGTGGAAATGTACTAAGTGTAAATGTACTAAGATTTCAGTGTAAGAAAAATCCTTACATATACAATACTTCATATTGCTTCTATCCGGGCTTCTTATATTACGATTTTAATATAGTTTGTGCAGAAGACGGATGGGTTCGCCATGGAAATTCTAGTTTCCTGATCGTAGACATTCCAACCCTAAAGCAGAACGACGCTCGAAGAACGTGTCAGATGCTCGGAGGAGACCTGGCTATAATCAGATCAGCCGCTGAAAACAACTTCATCTTCAACTTGGTGAAGAAGCAGAAAACCTTTACAGTCTGGGGTGTGTGGCTTGGATTTGTACGCAAAGCTGACAAAAAGTTCTACTGGATTGATGATACTCCACTGGTGCGAGGCTATCATGTTTGGGGAAGCGGGGAACCAAACAATCATCAGGCCTATGGCGATGAGAATTGTGGAAACATGTTTGGCGCGGAATCTAGAGGGGGAAAGTGGAATGACCTGTGGTGTGATGTGAATCCGGCGCAGCTGAAAAATGCCCCAGTTATTCTTTGTCAGAAAAAGGTCTATTGAGTCGCTTCCCCGTAGAAATCTTTGGAAAACAAGAAGCATGTTGTCTTAGGTTTAAAACTGGGCATTCGCTTGACGTAGTAGTATATGAGCTTGTACGGTAGTTAAGCTGCTGACCTGGAAAAGAAATCAAAATAAAATGGTGGTTGCAACTTGTGAAGTGTTCAGTTTAAATGTTCCCCTTTATTAAATGTCTTATAGGTCTTTACCTACATTTCTTGAATCGAATTTTTTTCCATTTTGTATTACTGAATTGCAGCAAAGAATATTCTTACTTCTCACTTCAAGTGGAAAAGGTTTGAAGTTTCAGAAACAGCTACTACCAGCGACTCTGTTTTTAGTTCGGATATTTTTTAAAAAATTGAAATATCGCCGTCAAAGGTGTTTAGGTGGGCAAAAACAATTTCAGTGTTGTTGGCAATTTTTAACGAAGTTAAGAAATTCAGTGTTCCTTGGCATTTGTACCAAATAAAACGCTAGAATTTCCGTTTCAAAATCCAGTGATGTGCGTTAGGTGTTAAGAGCCAGTGTCTGTAAATATCGAAAACTCGGCGCCAGTTGTGAAATTTTCGATTTCTTCATATTTTGCCTAAATAAACCCTTTAGTGAGTTATTTTCGAAAATACAATTAAAAGTTCCTAAAGCGCTTTAGTTTTTTCAAAATCGAGGAAAGTCTGAAAATCGCCATTTTGGCTTCCCGCCCCCATCAAAAAAAGGGTAAAATGGTGCATTTTCTATTCGCTCGTACAGCTAAACGCGGTAATGTTTACCAATGTACTTTAAACAAATCATAACACCATTTCTGCTCTTTCGAAAACTGTAGTTTATTTTTGAAAAGCTTTTAAATTTTGTATCTTTGTAGCTGTTTAATCTACCCCGCTCTAAGCGCTTCAGCGGATAAGCAAATTTTAGCTAATTTGTAAACCATAGAAAGCCCACTGGTACATTGAATTTCAAGCCGAAACTACGATGGTCGTTAAGCTTATACCTCATATTATGCTGTGTGAAAATTTCTTCCGCGGCCCGACAAAAGTGTCCCGTTGAGAGACGGAAACGATGAGTCAATTTTGGCAGCGCGACCAATTTGTACTGCAAACAAACGTCACTATAAATAAACCCAACATCAATCAAAAATCAGCTCAGAAAACCTTCTACAGTTCAATATCAGACATCATACACATTGTAACTTATAATACTTTTTATTTTGATGAAAAAACGTCCTACCTTTGGGTATTCGTCGTAAAATAGATGCTAAAAGAAGAAGCTTTGATTCTAGCTTTCGTTATCCGACATCGAATAAATTACATCTCAACCACAGGTCGCAAAGTCAATGCAATCATCTGTTCGTCACACAAGGGTCGTATTTGAGTATTTCCCTCCTTGTACTGCAAAATAACATGTTTTATAGCAATGAAATTAACTTATTATCTTGAAAAAGTTAACATTCGTGGTACTTTAAGCGTTCTTAAAAACAAAACATCTGTTTCCACTCGCTTACATTTGCGTGACAAGAATTCGCTTGCTGCTAAAGCGGCAAACTGTATCGAAAAGATAAAATGTAGTTTTCAATAGATTAAAACTGCTCATCGTAGGGAATATATTGCAGAATTTGCGTTGAATAGTTACTGGCAGCGAGGAGGACTTAAAGTCCTAAAAATAAAACAGTGACAGACTAGTGAAAGCCAGTCATTTGAAATTAATCTCCAGCCAGTCTGTCCAACTGAAATACCCTTATTCTGAGAAAACACAACAAAGTCTAACATGGTTAAACTTACCAAGGTGGTTGAAGGATGATCAAATTGACTGTTAGTATTCTGGTAAAATAATAGGAATGTGTTTCTTGCCTTGCTAGTACTAAAATGCTTTAAGACGGCCATGTCAAAGAGCCTGTCGTGACAAAATTTGTTTTAGCGTGATTGGGGATTGGGGCGAACGCCGGGGAGGGGGTGGGGGTAACGGGAAGGTAGGGCTTTCGGAGAGAAAAATATGCAGGTGTTACACTAAAGGCTACATTACTGAAATGATACGAATAAAGAAAGTTACAATGCACATTGATATTTTTGTCTGTATTCCCGTTGTTATTTTAATAATAACGTTAATCGACAATGATCCCTTAACCTGTCCAGTGATATAAACAAAATTTATATTTTAAAAAATCTATTTGTATACATATACTCTGCGACTAATTGTTTTACTGTAACCTGAATCGAAAGTAAGAAATAATGTGTATAAAGTCATTTCTCTTTCGTAAAACCCTTCCTGTTGCGGTAATATTTGTTTTTCGGCCCACGGCACGAGCCAGTTACAAATCAATCTTGCAGTGTTATTGTGTGGTCTTTTTAAATTTACTCCACAGAGCAACTACAACAATCTACTAATTCTTAAAGAAGAGAAATGTAGCGTACATTCCTCCGTACTGGCTGGGTTGGTGCTTGAAGTTCCAAGGCAACCCCACAGTTAGCTTTTATATTTCCTTGCTTTTAACTAAGGCACACAGATCGTACTGATCGACAACAATAGTGTGGGCGATATGAGGGAAGGTGTCTCTGGCTGTAGAGTAGTTAACTTGCTCTTCTACCGCGAGCACATCTTGCTCCGTCACCTGCACTTCTTGCTGACAACCTTTCGCTGCCAAACGAGAGAAGAAGGATGAAATTTGCTGGGCGGATAGAATTTCCGTTACGGCAAGTAGCTTGTCACCATTTGGACCGCGAGCTCGAAGCATTTCTTTGGCGCAACATCGGGGTTTACTTTCTTCCCGGTTCCAGTTAAGACTTCTGCGCGTCCCTAAATCTTTCAGCCTCAGGCCCAGTCGTCCTTGTAGCCTTGGTCGTTGTCGGCTGACACATACGAGGCTGGCACTTGTAACGAGGGCACAAGGCCTGTACCTTCCTGAAGGTGAGAGGCGTACTCCTGTTTTGCAAGGTCTAAGATGCAATACTTTTGAGGGGACAGCTAGCAGGCTTCCAGGGAAAGGTGCTGTTCCATAGTAGAATAGTTGGAACACACGTACACAGCCCTCTTGTGGACACGAGAACAAATCTCCAGTACTGGGCAAAGCAGGAGTCTTACGAACTTGAGGAACATCGGTTGTTTCTGTGCTGGATTACCTAGGCTGCCTGACCGTGGATATCGTTTTAAAATGTCCGTTTGAAAACGGAGCAGAGAACCAACTTTAGTTTACATCTGAGATAAAATAACAACTTTGGATTAAATTACTATACCAACGGTAAAGAATAAGTAATTTAAATAACAGAGTGCGAAAATTGAAATGTCATTGGAGTGCCATCCAAGGCCCCTTCCCTTGTACACCCTAGGGTAAAACGTTGCTTGACTTTGAATTTATAAAGACGTTTCTGTATGAAATTTCACCTCAAAATTCGTTTTCTCGTAAATAAAACAGTTATAGAGCCCTTTAATACCAACATACTACCTTTTTAAAATCATAAAATAACAAACGTAAAGCAACTGACCTGTATTTTTGTCCACCACAAATCGCTTTCCTGAAACAATGCCATACGCTCGCCATACCACATTTAGTTCCCCATCGCCAAACTCGAAACTGTGCAATTGATTATTCCAAGGAATAATAAATTCAAAGTCAGGGAATGTTTTACCTACGTCTTACCTAAAAGCCAAGTTTGACATCGGTCAAGGCACCGGGAAGAAACTAGACCTCGATGTTGTCGCCAAAGGCATGCGTCGAGCTCGAGGGCCCAAATGGTGAGAGGTTGTTTGCCCAGCAAATTTCATCCTTCGTCTCTCGTTTGGCAGCGAAAGCGTGTCAGCAAAAGGTGCAGGAGACGGAGCAAGATGTGCTTGCCGTAGAAGAGCAAGTGGACTTCTCTACAGCCAGAGACACCGTGCTTTCCTCCCCTCATATCACCCACACACTAAAAACTAAAGTGTAATTTTAAAACTGGAAAAATGTAAAATTACACTTGATCATTGTGTAGGCTATTACACTAAAATTATGGCGTAGAGTTACTCTTGATAATGGGTATCATTACACTGTGTTTAGGTGTAATACCTTTCGAAGTTTTACGGGGGTAATATTACAAAGTTATCAGTGTACTGTTACCATTTTTGTAATTATAAAATAACACGACAGCTCTTGTGTACTTTTAAGCCTTCAACAGTATCAATTTACACCGGCAGGAAGGGTAGTTTTAAACTAGTATAGTAGTAAATTTGTAGAATGAAAAATACATTCTGATGTTGGTTGAGGCAAATAACTGAGTAATATCACACAGTTGTAAGAATATATTTACGCTCCTTTTCTTGTAAAATAGAACCCAAAAACCACTGAAGTCTCAGTGGTGCAAATAACGGCAAGGAGAAGTGTACATTTAAACTCTTCACTTGCAAAATGTAGCCAGACTGAGGTCTTATAGGTCTTGCAAAACCCTGGCCTACCTCACGTAATAAGACCCGGGAATAAGAAAATTTGGCGGATCGTGCGATCGATCGCGAATGAGTTCAGTTCTGATGTGATCCACTAGCATTTTAAAACCCTGAAAAAGCAAGTACGTGTAGCTGCATTCTTGTTTGTTTCAGAAGTAGGCTTCAGCTGCAGCCACGACTAACTGAAAGCCTCCCTTCAGTCGGAAATTCGCAACATGATTTTAGTGAAGCTACACGAGAGATCATTTTCATGTGGATTAAAGCAACAGTGACTCCATTTTCTGTTCTAATCACCGCGGTTAACCGCAGCACGTTTACATTTCGATGCGAAGACCCTTTGTTTCTTATCACTTCTCAATTTCTGCTTTGACACCCGGATATTGAAATTTTAATTACGTTCTTTCTGTTTAAAGTAAAGAGACTACGTATAGTAAACGCCGCAGTTTTACAGTAATACAAGCTAATATAAGCTATTTTTCGAGCAGTACACGAACATGCAATGAGTGTCATTATGTTTTAATGCTGACCGGAAAAGAAACTTGATAAACAGCGACTCAGGTATTTCCTGTACAGATATATCACGTAATCGCGGTTACTCAAACGACATTTGTTTGATCTGTAAGACCCTTTGTATCCTATCACTGCTCCGTTTATGCTTTCGTACTTTCAATTCGGACCTCACGTTCGAATAAAGTCTTTTCTGTTCTTATTAAGCGAAGCTTCATGAACTTTGCATGGCAAAGAGTCTACCTTTATTGCCGCAGATCTACTGTTTGCCCAGGTGGTGTGCGTGCTACGACCGCAATGCACGCTGGTATTTGTTTCGGTTTCGCATCATTTGCTCATGGCGGCCATCGCGTGAGGATCTCTTGTGAACGCCAAAATTACTTCTTTCCGTTCAAAATATCGCAGCTTTTGTGATTTTTGCGATGGATATTCTAGTTTTGACATGTTGTCGATCTTAGGAATCAAAGATTTCCTCAGACTTCAGTGCGTGGAGTTTAAAATATCGGTTTTCTGTGTCGCGACGCCTCGACGGGACTTGCATGCATTTAAGCCCGAGGTAAGAATCATGATTGTAAACATAAATATTTAGATAAGAAATCTATATTTAAACACGATGTAGAATGTAAGCTTAGATTTAATGATGTAATGTTCGCAAGAGGGCTGCCCTTTAGCTTCATTAACCACTACGAATAAGTATATTGTATCTTGAATTGAAACAAGGGAAACATGTTTTTCACATGTTGATGTTATGGTACGTGTCCTGATTTATTTTGTATTACTTAGACTAAGCATTAAAGCTAGCAATCTTCGTAATTGCTTAGCTTTTGTTTCTAATTTCTAATTCTTGATTTCGCAAAGTATTCGAGGAATTATATCTTTCAAAAGTTATTTATTTTTTTTCTCTCATAATGACAGTATCTAGCAACATCGAAGAAAGTTCTGGTTTTACGACACTTCAAATGTTCAACAAAGATACTTCCTGCAACAAACTACGATTTCAGTTTACAGTTATTTAGTTAGATTTATAAAAAAATGCTGTGTTCTTGTAAATTAGTTTGATATCATTGTTCGGGTTTGATTTTGATCCAAAAACATATCACTAAGGCAAATTAAAAATATTTGTCTACTGGGGTGAAGTAAATCAGTGGTAGTCTAAACAGCAAATCTATCAGCTGAGTTTTATTTATTAGCACTTTTAATCTGGCTACATACCTTGCAATGTAGGCTTGATTACCAGCTGCCATTAGGGAAATAAGCTCCTCTGGATCTGGTTCGAAGGATGACTGGGGGTGTTTTGTGTTATCGAGCAAGACACTTATAATCTCACAAGTGACTCTCTCAGCTATACTAGGGCAACCTAATGTAATGCAAGGGGTAATCAGTGATGGACTAGCTTCCAGGGCTGCTAAGCTGCAATGGTGTAGGCCAAGTGCAGTCTTTTTTCACAATTTTAAATAATTGCTGGATGCTTAAAATTGTTGAAGGTATTTGTCTACCATGCTGTCAACCAACGTTTATGTCTGACCTAGCCGGTGTAATTTTGAACCAACCACAGTTATTTGCAAAACAGCTCGTACTTTAACTTTTGTGAAAATCGCACTGGAAGCCCTCCTCCTGCTACTGTTGTGTGTATACAGACCGTGATAGTTTACTTCGCTTTATTACTGCTACTTCACTTATTACAGAACTGGTTTATAATCAAGTTATTTTTTGTTCTTTATTCAGAGATATTACACTGCAACAGCAGCTGAATATAAAATGCACAGGTCTGGAGGATAACTTTGGAGACAGAATTTTTTTTCTCCAAGGGAAGCTTCGTAATCAAGAATAAACCAACTAGATAAAGCAACACATCAAGTGACAACCTACTCAGATACATTTAAATATCTTTCCTTAAGGTTGCTGAATTTGTATAAATAAAACATTGTGAAAGAAACACTACATGTATGTCATTTCATAACAATAATAATATTTCCATAGTGGCTTGATAATTTGAGGGCGGCATGGTTGACTAATGGTTAGTGCGCTGGACTCTGAAATTGAGCAGTCCGGGTTCAAACCATGGCCAGGGTAATTGGGGTAATTGTGTTGTGTTCTTAGACAAGACACTTTACTCTCATAGTGCCTCTCTCCACCCAGGTGTGTAAATGGGTACTGGCAAGTTTACTGCTGTGGGGTAACCCTGCGATAGACTAACATCCCATCCAGGGAGAGGGGGGGAGAGAATACTCCTAGTCTCTTCAAGCTATTGAAACTGGTATAAGCTCCCGCCTGATGGGACACTAGGCTGGAATACAGACTTGAAAAGTTGACATCAAATGAGTAGGAGGCAGGTCTTATTTTTACCAAGCTCGACAAATTAAATGAAATACTTTCGGTCAAACAGCTTGAAGCCTGTGTCAGAGACAAACTAAACACCAGGGTTTTGCTCTTCAGTGATGCAGGCTAACCACTTGCAAAATAATGAATAAAACCCATTTGAACCTCATTAAGTTTCGAACCATTTATTGAACTTCTCACCTTTCTACAACAGGCGATTTGCTGTGCATGAAGCCTCCACTAATGAGTTGTTGTGGAATCACTTTTTAGTTACAACAGATGCAATAAAACATTTCAAAGTGACATTCAGTGCATGGGTAATCAAAATGATAGTATGAAGCTCTAATGATGCCAATTATGGACATCAGTAAACCCATTTATCATGCTAGAGCCTGGAACAGGCTATAGAGGCCCACTCGGGTAGAAGCAATTCATGCAGCAGAAATAGCAGTTTGTTATCTTCCCAGTCCCCTAAATAAACTGGAAAAGACTGAAAAGTTATTTTGGCTTTACCTCGGTGTAAGAACCTGTGAAACTCACGGATGACGTAAAACAAAGGAAACAAAAACATTTAAAACAATACCGTACAGCAAAACAAAAGCTAGCAAACAAAGAAAATCTTGTCAGGTTCTTACACCGAGGTAAACCCGTTATTTTGGGTGTTCTAAAGGTACTATAATTCAACTGTGACATGAGAATCAGTACAGTACAAACAAATAATTCGCTGGGTTCTTCAGTAAACCAGTGCTCTTTTGACGTCCATCTTGATCATCTACGGGAACTTATTCTTCTAAATTGGATTCTCCTAGTCCCAAAGAACACATAATTACATCATTTTGAAGGAAACTATATAACTCCCAAAAACAGTGGAAGATCGTGGAATGAAAGTGCTTAACTCGACGCATGAAGCTTCAAAAGTACAGACGGTTAACACTCAAAAAAGGGACATTTTCCTTTAGTCGAAACGGCGTAGATCGACTGGTGTGTACTGGTGCATTATGTTTCCCATATTGGAAAATTTGTAAGCTTTTGATTTATTATAATTTTACGCCAAGCACCACTAGCTGAAAGCCGTGTTAGACAAAAACTTCCGACCTACTAGACGAAGAGAAAAATCGGCCATTTTACCTTGTTCGAGAAATGTCAAAATTTACCATGATAAGCTCTAAATGTAAGAACTTCGACGCCAAAACCTTACTTTGCTATTCCCGAACTTTCCAAATCTAATATTGTAGCAGAAAAAAGGCCAGCGAAAGTTGTGCAAACGATGATCAAACTCACCCGAAAAACCGCTCGCATCACAACAAAATTCCGCCATGTTGGAAATTCATCAAAATAATGCATTGCGGTCTTAGTGCGCACACCACCTGCTGTTTGCCGATCAGTACACGAACGGTGTCTCTAGTCGGTTACCGGGATCGGAAGCTTAATTGACAGGGTGGAAATTTTTCTCCAATCATGATGCTCACTGCTGATGACGAGAATTGACAACTTTGTTCAATGCTCAAGCAGTATGCCTCTTTCTTTTCCCTCAGTCATCGAAGAAGGTCGTTTATAAGTTAAACCTCGGTGATTTTATATATTTTTTTTCTAAACTCAAAAACTCGCCGTGGACTAGACGAATGTGGAGCAATGGACAGCAGATGATGTGGGCGAATGGCTCACCAGTTTGGGGAAAACATATAACGAATATGCCAGTGTTTTCGGGTGAGTATAATTCGTCATGTTCGTAATTAAGTTGCTTTGTTCTATATGTGCTCGTCACGAGTGCTTTGGTATGAAAAACTAATCGGGGTTTTCTCTAGGCTTTAGTTTCATAGATCATAGTTGAAGTCATTCTTCTTGCTGAATAGCGTCATTTGGAAAGGATAACATGGCGGCGACCGCTTTCCTTATGTTTATGAGCTTTGAATTCGTGAATTGCGTGAACTTCTCCAATCAACTTAAATTGCATTTAAAGAAGAACAATTGACCCCGAAAGGACCGACATGCGATTAGTCGCGAAAAACAACCTTTTTATGTAATTATTTTACATCATTTTGTCCTCGTGTATGATATGAGTGCACGTTGGCGAGGCGGGCACATTTTACCGCCAAAAAATCCCCTGACACGACACCCCTTAACGTAACAGAAATATTTCGCTTTCAGGAATGGATATTGATGGGGACGCGTTGCTTGGCTTAATAGAAAAGGGAGGAAGTGAGTTAGCAGCACAATTGATTCCAATGTTGGACACTGGCTGAAAATTATCAGGAAAATAAATCAGTTGCTCAGGGAGAGACTCAAACATGTAAGTAGATATGGATCACGTGCTGACAGGGGGAAAACTGGAACTAGCTAAATTAACCGCATGTTTTAATGGCGTGTTTATGCAGCGGAATTCGGTAAACAAACATGAAATTAAACAATCCCTTCTCCCTTCAAGGAAGCAGTGTGACAATAATGAAATGTAAGGGAACGTCGTGACCTCCATATCAAGTTTACAGAAGTCTAAGCTGTGCTTTGTTTCAATCATGCCCCTGCCCCACTGGCCAGGCAGTTATGTGAGGTGGTGATACACACGTTTGACTAACGACCCAGTCAGGTGGTTTTGCCCACCTGTTACTGGGGGTCATGGCTTAAACAAAACATGTTTAGAGTTATTTTATAGTAGAAATTATGTCAAACATTAGCCTTGGTATAAAGAGTACAAACTCTTAGCTGTGTTTTGTTTCAATTATGACCCTGGTCCACCGGCCAGGCAGTTATGTAAGGTGGTAATGCCCGCCTTTGACAAACGACCCAGTCAGGTGGTTTTGCCCGCCTGTTACTGGGGGTCATGGCTGAAACAAAACATGTTTAGAGTTATTTTATAGTTGAAATTATGTCAATTATTAGCCTTGGTGTAAAGTTTACAAATTCTTAGCTGTGTTTAGTTTCAGTTATGGCCCTGGTCCACCGGCCAGGCAGTTATGTAAGGTGGTAATGCCCGCCTTTGACTAACGACCCAGTCAGGTGGTTTTGCCCGCCTGTTACTGGGGGTCATGGTTGGAACAAAACATGTTTAGAGTTATTTTATAGTTGAAATTATGTCAAGTATTAGCCTTGGTATAAAGTTTACAAACTCTTAGCTGTGTTTAGTTTCAGTTATGGCCCTGGTCCACCGGCCAGGCAGTTATGTAAGGTGGTAATGCCCGCCTTTGACTAACGACCCAGTCAGGTGGTTTTGCCCGCCTGTTACTGGGGGTCATGGTTGGAACAAAACATGTTTAGAGTTTTTTTATAGTTGAAATTATGTTAATTATTAGCCTTGGTATAAAGTTTACAAACTCTTAGCTGTGTTTAGTTTCAGTTATGGCCCTGGTTCACCGGCCAGGCAGTTATGTAAGGTGGTAATGCCCGCCTTTGACTAACGACCCAGTCAGGTGGCTTTGCCCGCCTGTTACTGGGGGTCAAGGCTGAAACAAAACATGTTTAGTTATTTTATAGTAGAAATTATGTGAAACATTAGCCTTGGTATAAAGTGTACAAACTCTTAGCTGTGTTTAGTTTCAGTTATGGCCCTGGTTCACCGGCCAGGCAGTTATGTAAGGTGGTAATGCCCGCCTTTGACTAACGACCCAGTCAGGTGGTTTCGTCCACCTGTTACTGGGGGTCATGGCTGGAACAAAACATGTTTAGAGTTAGTTTTTAGTCGAGGCTCTACCCAGGTATCAAGTTCACATCGTATTAGTTGTGTTTTGGTTTGATAAGAAAAGTCAACATGATTTCTGTGCAATTTCTATTGTGTCACTTCTGTTAGGTCCTTACAAAGCAGGTGATGTCAGTGGATTGCAAGAAACAGAAGGAAAATTAAGTAAACAAATAATGACTTTGCATAGAAGCAATCAAAGAGAAACAAAATCTCTCAATGAAACGGATTAATTGATGTTCTCAAATCAGAAAATGAAATTCTGAAGGAAGCAAAGATAAAATATTTGACAGTGTGGAACTAAGCTGAACAGGAAAAAGCAAAAGTTAAGAATTCAAAAAATAAAAATTATCTAAAGTACATGTGAATACAACACGACTTCTGACAGTTTCAGTTTCAGTGGTCACCGACATTCTAGAACTTCAACACTCATTGTTTTCACCGCTAAGCAATAAGGCAATATAACATAGGAGCAAACTAATGAAATCTCCTGGTTCAATTTATAGTTGCGGAACGAAATTTCTTTTATGGTTTCTCATCGTTGTTGAGTAATGCATCAGACAAAGTTAATTAATACATTCTTCATTACAATTTATTTTGGGCAAAGTTAAAAAACAGTAACTGTAAGCGAATTGACCGTTAATGTTATATGAAGTCCTTCTTACTGCTAAGTTGAACATTTTAAAAATTGCTTGCGAAGTTCGTGCAAGTTTTAGAGGTTTTCAGTAATGAGCGTGTTTCTTTGTATGTTTTTGCATGTAAAAAAAATAACTAGCTGCTTACTCTTCCATTAAAAAAATTGCAAGTAATTTGCAAAGAAACTATTTAACTGTGTGAGTCATTGCCTCTTCACACAAGTCATGGCTGACGATGCAGGTTACAAGGTGCTTGTGTAATGTTACGCGGGATATTGTTGTAAATACCCTTCATTACACTTTTTTGGGGGGCAAAATTATAACTACTTTAAGTGTAATTTTACCTTTGTAAATTTGTGTAAAATTACTCGCCAAAAAAAGGCTACCGGGGCTGGCAAGGTAACTACACCATCATCTGGTGTAATATTACGCACTGTTTTGATTCAATTACACTGATTTAATGTGTAATTTTATACATGGCAGAATTGTAAAACACTCGTTTTACACTATCATGCGTGTAAAAATACCATCCGTTCTAGTGTTAAACTACACCGCTCCACTGTGTGTAAAAATACACCCCAAAAAAAGGCTGCCGGGGCTGGCAAAAATTTTACACTATTTTTTTGTGTAATCCTACACTTTAATTTTAAGTGTGCACCCTATTGTTGTCGATCAGTAAGATCTGTGTGCCTTAGTTTAAAGCAGGAAATCAAGAGAAAATAGGGGTGGGGGGGAGGCAGAGATGGACACTGTCAGTCTAGGCTTTGGGATTTGTCACGTTCGGTAAAGTTTTTTTTAGATAACAATTCTGGAACGGAAGTCTGTTTTCCGGACGTCCGCATAAAGGCAACCTCGATATGGCGTTTGAAGATCCATTCAAAATTTTGCTTGTAATGGCGGACCAAGTGGTGATATGTTTTGTCGATGAAAACGACTTCGAAAAACAAGGGAAATGGTATTTATGCGGACGTTTCGGGAAACAGACCCGTTGAAAAGCCAGTATATAAATAACTTTTGTAGAATTGACATATCCCAACCAACGCCCTCAGTGTCCCTCTCTGTTTCCTTATTTTCTCTTGAGGAAATATAAAAGTTAAAGGTGGGGTTGCCTTGGAACTTTAAGCACCAACCCCGCCAGTACGGAGGAATGTACCCTACATTTCTCATCTTTAAGAATTAGTAGATTGTTGTAGTTGCTCTGTGGAGTACATTTTAAAAGACCACACAATAACACTGCAAGAATTGATTTGTAAAGCTCATGCCGTGGGCCGGGAAACAAATATTACCGCAACAGGAAGGGTTTTACGAAAGACAAATGATTTTATACACATTATTTCTTACTTTCGATTCAGGTTACAGTAAAACAGTTAGTCTGGCAGAGTATATCTATACAAATAGATTTTTTAAAATATAAATTTTGTTCATATCACTGGTTAAGGGATCATTGTCGATTAACGTTATTATAAAAATAACAACGGGAGTACAGACAAAAATATCAATGTGCATTGTAACTTTCTTTATTCCTATCATTTCAGTAATGTAGCCTTTAGTGTAACACCTGCATATTTTTCTCTCCGAAAGCCCTACCTTCCCCTTACCCCCACCCACTCCCCGGCGTTCGCCCCAATCCCCAATCACGCTAAAACAAATTTTGTCACGACAGGCTCTTTGACATGGCCGTCTTAAAAGTTTTAGTACTAGCTAGGCAAGAAACACATTCCTATTATTTTACCGGAATACTAACAGTCAAGTTCATCATCCTTCAACCACCTTGGTAAGTTTAACCATGTTAGACTTTGTTGTGTTTTCTCAGAATAAGGGTATTTCAGTTGGACAGACTGGCTGGAAATTAATTTCAAATGACTGGCTTTCACTAGTCTGTCACTGTTTCATTTTTTGGACTTTAAGTCCTCCTAGCTGCCAGTAACTATTCAACGCAAATTCTGCAATATATTCCCCACGATGAGCAGTTTTAATCTATTGAAAACTGCAATTTATCTTTTCGATACAGTTTGCCGCTTTAGCAGCAAGCGAATTCTTGTCACGCAAATGTAAGCGAGTGGAAACAGATGTTTGTTTTTAAGAACGCTTAAAGTACCACGAATGTTAACTTTTCAAGGTAATAAGTTAATTTCATTGCTATAAAACATGTTATTTTGCAGTACAAGGAGGGAAATACTCAAATACGACCCTTGTGTGACGAACAGATGATTGCATTGACTTTTCGACCTGTGGTTGAGATGTAATTTATTCGGTGTCGGATAACGAAAGCTAGAATCAAAGCTTCTTCTTTTAGCATCTATTTTACGACGAATACCCAAAGGTAGGATGTTTTTTCATCAAAATAAAAAGTATTTTAAGTTACAATGTGTATGATGTCTGATATTGAACTGCAGAAGGTTTTCTGAGCTGATTTTTGATTGATGTTGGGTTTATTTATAGTGACGTTTGTTTGCAGTACAAATTGGTCGCGTTGCCAAAATTGACTCATCGTTTCCGTCTCTCAATGGGACACTTTTGTCGGGCAGCGGAAGAAATTTTCACACAGCATAATATGAAGTATAAGCTTAACGACCATCGTAGTTTCGGCTTGAAATTCAATGTACCAGTGGCCTTTCTATGGTTTACAAATTAGCTAAAATTTGCTTATCCGCTGAAGCGCTTAGAGCGGGGTAGATTAAACAGCTACAAAGATACAAAATTTAAAAGCTTTTCAAAAATAAACTACAGTTTTGGAAAGAGCAGGAATGGTGTTATGATTTGTTTAAAGTACATTGGTAAACATTACCGCGTTTAGCTGTACGAGGAAATAGAAAATGCACCATTTTACCCTTTTTTTGATGGCGGCGGGAAGCCAAAATGGCGATTTTCAGACTTTCCTCAATTTTGAAAAAACTAAAGCGCTTTAGGAACTTTTAATTGCATTTTCGAAAATAACTTACTAAAGGGTTTATTTAGGCAAAATATGAAGAAATCGAAAATTTCACAACTGGCGCCGAGTTTTCGATATTTACACACTGGCTCTTAAGCGTCAATTCTGCTCTATACGGACTGGAAGAGACAAGTGAGTTGGTGGAGTGAAAAGGAGGGGAAAATTCCCTTTTCTAGCATCCTTCCGGGATTACATCGCGTTTCATGTCCACTTACGTCGATCCCGAGAGTTTCGTCCTGTTTTCCGAAATCCGACTTCTCACCATATCAGTTCTCCTTGATTTTTTTTTTTTCATGCTCCTTGTGGGATCTGGAGATCTTTAGCACAGTTTGAAACAGTTAATTTGTGATATTTACATTTTTTCTAATAAACGCGGGAATAATGAAATTAGGCTATGCAACTGTCGCGAACAATCCAGAGTGAAAGAGCTCGTTATGTTTCGGATGAAGGTGTCTCAAAAACAACGTATCTTGAGTAATCAATATTTGGACAGAATTGTTCAAACGCCGGCGAAGTCAAATCAACAACATTTTGAAAGTGTAAGACTTATCCTCCAATTTGTCTCTATGTTTTAGTATCGAAGCTATATTATTTTCACTTCTACTCCTTTTGACGGTATATATTGTCACTTGTTATTTTTTTTGCGTGATTTTTTCGATTTTGTGGTATCTTGTTTATACTTGAGATCGCGTTTGGTCACATAAAGTATACCAGTATAATTCAATGGTTATTTGACCTACAAGCTCACACAACCAAGAGATATGCAAGAGCATAGAGAGAAATTTCAAATAGGTAATTATTGACAAGCAGATCAAGTTTTCTGTGGAATTAATGCAATTTAAGACATGCTTAGGGGAACCTGTTTGATTTAAACATCATTTTACTCTAATCGCATCCCGGCTCTAGGCTGAACACAGCTTAAGGTAGTTTGTTCTGTTTGTTTCTCCACACCTCAACAGCATATTGTACCCACATGAATATCCGCACAAAACACAGCTATAAGTCACGTTCCGTAAAGTGTTTTTTGATGATAAAAATGCTTTCAAGATAACGTTTAAGAGAAATGCGAAATATATTGGTTGAGAGATCATTCTTGGGTAGTGCTTTTAAGGGACTGAAAATAGCAGTGGAGTTAACGGAGGAAAGAAAATTCCGACGAAAGTTGATTCATGTTTTTCTCTCTTGGTGGAAAGTGGAAAAACGGAGCTGAAAATGGAAAAAATGTGTTTTCAGGTACTTCTATCATTTGCCTTCTTACGCATCGCCTGACTGACCTTTTCCACAGTAAAATATAAGGTCTTGAGAGCTAGGTAGTACTTTATACTTACAATCGATGATAATCGCGCACCTAAAATGGAATTTTAAGAGACGAGAAATAAAATATGGATGTTTATTGAATGATTGACGTTGAAAGTGCGCCTGTGATAGTATGCGGAGACGATAAAGATCTCAAGCCGTGAAGTCTGCTGCAAGGCGTTGAAGTTGATCGTTTTGCAAAGCTTGTAATGTTATTTTGCAAAAATCAGTGCATTATGAATTATTGGATGTCTCATTGAGCGTTTGTAGAACGGCTCACCCTATGTCATCACGGGCGGTGTCTCTGGCTTTTTTTTTCTTTTTTGACACTACAAGTAGTGCAGAAGCAATGACGTTTTCTGGAAAAGCGTGGTCAAATTAACAAATAGATCCCATGTTGCCGTGCGTCTGTTAAGTAATAGATCACAGATGACGTCAAAATGTAGTAAGAACAGAAAAAGTGGCATACGAGCCGTTAGGCGAGTGTGTCACTGATGTTCATACCACATTTTGACGTCTTCTGTGATGTACTACTGAACAGACGCACGGCGACGTAGAATCTATTTGTTTTATATAATAAAGAGACAAAAAATTGCCAATTATGACGTCATCTATGCGTCTGTCCTCTAATAGATCATAGCTAAGAACCAATTATAATGCGCGTATAATTCAGCATATTAAATATAATGTACATTTGACATGCACGACGAACCAGTCATGCAAGAAAAAAACGACTTGTCAAGATTGGCCTTTGAAGCTTTTTGTATGTACTACAGTATAATCCTGATAACTCGAACCGTTAGGTAAAACACATGTAAAGCGTTTAGAGATATCGAGTCATCGGAAGTGTAAATGAAGGTAAAAAGAAGGTCAAATGCTTTTGATAAGATTTAGCGAGAATTTCGAGAAGCAAGGGCTCGAGTTGTCGAGATTTCACTTTATGACGTTTGAATAAGCACGACTACATATCAACCAACACGTCCCGTCACGCTGGTAACTTGTAATGTTTTCAATGTGTTTCGGCCTTCATGAACTGAGAAAACCTTCAGTTTCCGACTTTTTAAAATAGCAATCAAAGTTTTTTGTACCAGAACTTATTACAAGCCACAAAAATTTAAGCTCACCCCAAGTCCGCGTGCGGACCGTTTATTTGTTGGAAGTTACTCTGTGTACTTAGCTTGTTTTATAACGACATTTGGAAGCGTAAAAATAGCAACGATGTTAAAAAGACCCAGTCTAATGTGAAAACAATTACCACGCTGGACCAAATTGCCAAAAACAAATCGAGAAGCAGCTGGACGAAGTTAGGAGAGAAATCCTGGAAGAAATCAGAGCATTGAAAAGAAACGAAACTGGCGCCCTAGGTGAAAAAGGTTTGTGATAGACCGCTACTGTTATTATTACTGTCCACCGTGCTCTGTTTGTTGTCCCTGTGTGTCACAAAAAGAACAGTCAGACTCAACTTGTTGTAGGAAACCGGCAAACGATTACATTTGGAGTATTTCAAAAACCTAATTTCTGATAAATTAGATTTCTGAGAAATATCGATATTACAACTGAACACATGGCTTGTCTGTAACCATGTTGACGATGTTGTGTGTCGATTGTATGTATCTAACTAAGTTTATACTGGTTTATATGGTGATCCTTTTGTACAACTTTTAAATGCTTTATATTATACTATCTTATAGTAAACGATGAACAATAAATGGTTAAAAAAACTTGTAATTGTTCAGCAAAATAAAACTCGTTGAAATCATTGTGTCTTCCACTTTAATACCGGATTTTCGAAATGTGCCTTCTTCGTTGTCTCTGACACACATCGCTAAGGGACCAGTCATTATTTATGAAGACGGGAGAAGGGAAAAAACATGGGAGGTCAAGGATATTTTAGAGTGGTTAGATTGGGGGGGGGGCTTATTTTTTTTATTAAAGAAATAGGGGGGCCATCCTTTTTAAGTTCTTCTAGATATCTTAATTATTTGTGTTTGTGTAGAAGGGGTAACTTCAAAAAAGAAAAATAATTTCAAGGATCCAAATAGGGAAGAGGGATATTAACCCAGAAAAAAAAAAAAAAAGAAATCGCTTCTAACTTAAGTGTAATGGTCTTCTTAAATTCTATGGCTATTTCATACTATGTTGAAGACCAATAACCATCCATCCCAACCTAACACAGCCTGCTTTAGTGAACGATTTTGGCTGGAACACATTTCCACCTTACAACTGTTAATTGTGTCTGTTTAATAGCCTAATATATAAATTTAGCCAAGCCTAAAAGCGGAGCTCCCAACTGGAATCAGCTGGTGTTCGTTTCTCAAGAATAGTCCTGAAACGTTTATATTTCGGGGCTTTTTTTTCAAAGAGTGTTTCTCAAAAAGCCCAAAAGTGTTCCGAATTGTCCTCCAATATTTTGGGGATCCGAGCTCGAAAGGTAATTCTAGAGGCTGAGCATCGCTTGATTTACTATTTTTTCGGCCATCAAACTAAATTAAACTCTCGTGAGCCGTCTTACTTGGTGTTTGCAATGTTTCCATATCCTGTCATTTAACTATCAAGGCTTGTCAAATTTCCTTGGATTATTGCATATTGGCTGTTCACTTGAATGAACTTGAAACGGCGCTCATTTTGATACAACAACAAAATATATTTTACTCTGAAGTATGGGTCATCTTTTTGGGTTTTCATGGTGTTCGGATGATAACAAATAACACGAACTGCCACTATAAGTCTAGTCAAAAATTTATTCTGGCATTTTACTGAGATTACCTGAAAAAAAGGATTTTGGGAACTTCCAAGCACTTGCATTAAAATTATCAAAGAAATGTCTCGTAAGTTTAGCGACACTTTGTAAGTTTAGCGGGCACTCTGAGGAATACAAAACTGCTTTCGGAAGCTTATCAGATAAAATAGTATTAAACCGAAAACTGCTTCGCTTATAGTTACTTAAATAACTTTTGTATTTCGTTCTCTAACTAGAGACCATCGAGATTGAAAACAAACGAACACCAAACATGCTTAAATAAATTTGGGCGCTTTGAGGAACGCGCAAAACTGTTTTCGAAAGCGTTTCGGACAAAATAACTTTACACCGACAACTGCTTCGCTTAAAAGTTTAAAACTTCTAGGACAAGAAAATCGACAACTGAATTGCACAGAGAGATGTACCCGACAGTCACAATTGAAAACAATTATTCACCGCCATCTCACCGAAGTGATGCTTGTGCTGTTGCTACCGTGTTTCAACTTACTGTTATGAATAAACAAACACAAAATGATGGACAGAGAAATCATTTTTGCAAAAGTTTATTGGAAAACCCGTAAGCCTTTACTTAAATTCGCGTTACACTTGCTGCATCGTAACGGCAAAATATTCAAGACGACCGCTGTCTCATATTCGAGCGCGTTTTCTAATATTTTTTTAAGTCAACGCCGACATAAACTTAAATAAAAAGTAAATGACACATTTCTAATGACATTAATTAAATGTCCATTTCAAAACGAAATTTCTTTAACCGTAATTTTCATAATCATGTACCTTAAACCCTTTAAAAACTTCACTTATTCGGTTCAGAACAGGACAAGCTCTCCGCCGTGGAGCAAAGATGAAGTCATTTGAAGGCAGCTTTCGTTGAACTTTTCGCCTTCCACCAGTATTCTTTTGAACTTTTTCTTTCCATTTAGAGATATTAGATGTTTTCTCTCAAGTTTAAAACTTCAGTACCGTCCAACAATCGTTTTGCTAAATAAACTTAAGCTTTTTAGAAACCTGTTTTTCAAAAGCGACGATGGTCATGCGATTTGCCGCCAAGAAAAACACCCGTTGCCCAAAAGCACCGCACGACTTCCCGCCAAGAAAAGATGGCATTCTCCACCTCTATCGGGCAACCTCGTCCCCAGGGTCTTCTCGCTTTTCAATATGGCGGCGGCTCGGGAGAAGACCCTGGCACACAGCAGAATCACGTGACCAAAATTTCCAACGAGGATGGAAATGTATTCAAAATGGCGGCTAAGGCGAAGTGAGTGAGAAGATCTGGGTACGAGATTACGGCTGAGGTCAAGATAAACAAAATGGCGGAAAAGGCTGAAGGTTGGTTCAAACATGCGTGAAGAAAAAGAGAAAAACAAAGACAAGTTATACATATACGGGCTTTAGGAACACGGCAAAGTGTTAGAGGTCTTGTTTTGGCCGTTCATTTAATATGGTTTGTGCGTACAGTATAAAGCTCGCCGAACTCATAGATCGCGCGCAAAATAGAAAATAATCAGGGTAATTTATTAAGCTGAAGTCTTACATCTTCCGCTGACCACTTGTTTTTAAATGTTGATCAAGTGAAATTGTTCGCTTACGAATACACTCGAACGAACGTGTATTTTTGTTCCATGAGGATAGGCGGCTTTTGGCATAATTTATCTTACGGTAAATTGTTGCAAATTATTTATTTATTTATCTATTTATGCTCAACCAGTCTATTTATTTTTTACTTGCTGATCCTAGCCAACTTGGTTTTGTAAATGTAACTCTTATGACTGTTTGTTTATGACTCTTATGACTGTTTGTTTATGGATTGATCCCTACCAAAGATCTTTGGCATAGTATACCCTAGCATGGACTGCACATCTATTTGCAACTTTCTTTTTATTTTCAAAGATTTATATGTTCAAGTAACAGAGTTTGTATGTAATCTTAAGTTACTTTACTCTGCTTGCTATCCCATAGCAATCTGCTTCTTGAGCTTTTCAATTCATGGGTAACACTTCTCATTATCCTGTTCAACCACTGGAGATAAAAAAAAATGCTCATGTTTATTTATTAGGAGTGATTACATAAGTCTTTGAACAGTTTTAACATTTCGTCATCTTTAGAGCTTATAATAAAATACCGGTAAGGGCTGGTATGCTTGAGATGAGGGACGAATCATTGTTCATCGTCATCATAAGATTTATTTAGAAGTTACAGCATCCCATTTATTGCAAGTGCTCTTCCAGAGAGCCATGTTGCAATTGCATAGTCAAACAGTTAGTGGTGTTTAATCCAGCAAATCCCAGGTGTGGCTTTAAAGGGAACAGTGGTCATGTTGGCATTGTTGGATTTATTTAGTCCCATTCCTGTCTACATATTTGCTTGTTCAATTGCAGATCTCCTAGGATTTGTCACTTTCAATACTGCTTTCTGTGCTTGAGCTGTCCAGTTTACAAATATTTCCTCATGATACTTTATGTGCATGTTTTTTTGAGTTAGAAATATCGTTTGTATTTATTTATTATTTACTGTTAATATTGTTAGAAATATCATTGTAGACAAGTGTCCAATAACTAACACACTTGTGTTATTAATAACTGATTGGGCTAATGATAAGGTATGATATCAACAACAATTTACTTTTGGAAAAAGTTATGTGTGTAATCTTGGCTGTTAGAATTTAGTAAAATAAGAGCCTGTAAAGAATGGGCAAATAAAGCATTTGAACAGTGGATAGATACAGTCCTCTTTGTTTGTTCAACCAGTGCTGGGGATAATATTCCTTTATAGGTTTTAAGAAATTTCCTCCTCGAGTACTTCAATGAATTGAGTTATTTGGTTGAAGTTTGGAACTGTTTAAAAATGGAAATCAATGGGAAATGGGGGGTTCAAGAAGAAAAGGAGAAAAAATGACTATTTTAATGAAGTTCTTTAATGAGAATTTAAAATTAACATTGAGTAAAGGAATAACAATATATAACATGCTATCAACCTAGGGTGCTCTTATGTTGATATCACATTTTTGTTGATGTTTGAAAAATAAAAGGAAACATGATCAAATCAAGTGCCATACATACATGTATATCTGTTAGAGGCAACATTACCCCTGCTAAGAAGGACAATTTATTTTTCCAGTGGCCATTTAATGTATTTGACTGGCAATAAATTGAATATGGTGACAGAAAATTCAAGTAACAGGGAGGTGAGAATAATGACAAGTCATGAAGTTATAACCTGATAATATCAATGAGTGCAAGGTCAAATTCCATGCCTGTTTGGCAAAAAATGCTAACGTGAAAAAAAGTATGTTGTGAATTATGAAAAATCAGAAAACATTTTGTTGCAAATTCCAGGTCCCTTACATTCTTCACACCATCAATCCCCTACCCCTTGGTATTAAGACACTAAAAGGGGCATGGGTTATGGTAACTTACACAGGAAATCCCTTCCACAAAATTAGAATAGTAATTCACTAGCCCTGGCAGTTGGACGCTCACGATGTCTAGTTCTCAACTCCACCTTCAAGCAACAACACAGAAGCAGTCTACCATTCAAAAGATTACAGCAAATATGTTACAATCCCTTTTTGGGATTAGCAAGCTTGGAAGCATGGTTTACTCCTAAGCAATTGGCTGCCTTATCGTGTTATGATCACTAAAACTTCACTGACAAGTTACCAATAATTTTTCAAAATGTAATCCTGGCTAGCTGTCCTGATACCAAGGAGAATCAGGCTTGTAAACCCAAATTAGGCCCTGCCTTGAAAATCCTAGCAAGCTCATGAACACAGCTCAGTTCTGTCCCATTGCCCACATCACTATCATATATTTAAGATTCAGGTTTATATTACCCCAGTTAAGTCATGCCTTGAAAATGCCATTAGTTAGCTGCATGAGTCCCCGTAAGCAGAAACACTCTCATGGTGTGGAAGGACTAAAAACACCCTCTAAATTCATTCAACTCACTTCTACAAGTGTGAACTTGGAACAGTCTCAACCATTCTGAGTAACTTAATAATTAAAGCAACGTTGTAGAATCACGTACATGTAGCCGTCCAATGTGTATAAAGCTATTTATCCCTGCGATGGAAATCCTCAAATTACCTAAATTGCCTATGCAAGCAACTTGTTCTCCGCACTTGAAATTATTTATTAATATCAGCAGCTATAGCAACAGCATCTGTAAATTTAGCTTCTACAAATTTATCAAAGAATGGAATGCCCTAAGCAGCAGCTGACTCATTTAAGTTATTTTATATAATTTTATTTGATTTACACCGGTTTTTCATTTTTATTAGATTCCTTAATTGCACAGCAAATTCGCAGCGATAGGACAATTTTGCGAATGAATCTAACATGTATAAATAAAACAATACATACATAAGACATACAAGTGCATGCCTTACAAGTTTTCAATGACCATGGAAACACAAATAATTAGTGCGCGATTATGCTTTATTTATGACAAAAATCGGAGCAAGTACATTACCATTAAGTATTTCACAGTCCACTACGCCACATTATATCCAGCGACTGCCATTCCAAAACTCTAAAGTATCGTGCACATTGACGATTGGTAAGGTTCTTACGTAGATCACCAGCCGATCGCGATCGAGGAACTTTTAACCCGAATAATCTACGAATCTTGGGTTTGGTACTTCAGATCTTCCTCATCCGGAACAGCTGCAGATTTGTAAATTGTCAAACAGAAAAACTGTTCAGCTTTCACATCACAGAGACCTAGAAATAGCAATGTTTGGGTTGCAGGAAGAACCCACAAAGATCCGCCATCTTTGCTTTTGGAAGACGTAAACCAATCAGAACACATGTAAGAATGGCGCCAATCAGCGACCGTTTTAGGTCGCTATGTGCCAGGGTCTTCTCCCGAGCCGCCGCCATATTGAAAAGCGAGAAGACCCTGGGGACGAGGTTGCTCTATCGGGTTGCCTTAGGACTCCCCTCCCCCTCCCCCAGAGCAGGGCGGTAAAAGCTTTTCTGATATTTGAAACTATTTGTAAAGGACACTGGTCCTTCACTGTGCTTTGCTATTTCTAATATTAAAACCCAAAAGATGCTAATCTCTTCTGGGTTTTAATATATTTCGGACTTTACGATCGGGTTTATAATTTATGAGTTAACTGGTAAACAGTCACATGAAGGGAAGCCGAAGGCTGAAGGCAATGGATGAACGCACAAGCCATGCGACCGAATGAATGGCCACAAAACGAACGAACGAAAGCAGCGAATGAACGAACGGACAATATTGCCAAGACCCAGAAATTTGAAATTTCTTACCACAATATTGTGTACGAACGAACGAACAAACCCAACAATCGAACGAGCGAAATGACAGCCAAACAAACGGAGAATGGACCAATGGCACAAGCAAACGCCTGCAAACCCGGCGACCCAACAAATGGCTGAAATACACTATTTCTTTTTCGAAATGAAGGAAAAAAAGATGCTTTTCTATATTGTGAACCAAACTGGCACTGCCTTTGTTTGTTTTAAAAAGAGATAGGTGTATTCAGCCATTTGTTGATGAGTTGCCGGGCTTGCGGGCGTTGTTCGTACTATTAGTCCATTTTCCGTTTCTTTGGCTGGCGTTTCGCTCGTTCGATTGTCGGGTTTGTTCGTTCGTTCATGCGTTATCTTGTTCGTTCGTTCATTCACTGCTTTCGTTCGTTCGTTTTCTGGCCTTTCATTTGGTCACTTGGCTTGTGCGTTCATCGATTGCCTTCAGCCTTGAGCTTCCCTTCATGTGACTGTTTACTTGTTAACTCATAAATGATAAACCCGATCATAAAGTCCGAAATATACTAAAACCCAGAAGAGATTAGCATCTCTTGGGTTTTAATATCAGAGATAGTATACCACATACTTCAAAAAAAAAAAAAAAAAACCTTTTCCCACCCTGCCCAGAGTCTGCACGCGCGAACGGACGTACGCTGACGTCACAACCAAAATTTCTCGGATCGATAGGTTACCAGATTTGTTTACCCATGGTGCTGTGCGAGCTCCGCTATGTAGTCAAAAAACCTGTTTTAACACATCGTTTTAACATACAATCACTGATGCTTCAACTTCAAATGTACATATAACAATTGCCTCAGAATGTCAGTAGTGCACCTTCCTTGTCACCTATTAATTGGCATTCAAGCCTGTCCATGGTGTGGTATGTAGGTGGTAAACTATCAAGAGCAGAACAACCTTGACTGGTAAGCTTTCTAGTGCATCGACATTGATTTCCTCGCCACATAATGCATGCTAGCTGTTTGTGGTAGTGGAATAGCCTTCGGCAGGGAATCAAAGGGCCTTAAATGTGAATTCATCGACAAGTCTTAGCATCAGACTTTGTACAGCAGATTCATCTTTTTTCTTCTTTCTATTCCTTGCCTTTCTGGTGTTTTCCTTTTTCCTTCTGTTTATGTGGTTCGTCTTTTTCCCTGATACAAGCTGGGCAAAGGCATTATATTTTGGACCTAGTTACAAGCTTAGATTGGATTTTAGCATTTGTTGTGGTATCCAGGAGTGATATCAACTTGCCAATCAGAGTCTCATAATATTTTAGACTAGAAATACGTGACTCGCAGAACCTCGCGAAGCTCGGGCACGGGTGCACCACAAAATTGATTGATGGGGGTCGGGAGAGGATAGAATTTCGGTTTAACTGGAGGTGTGGATGGGTGGCCACAATGGTCCCGAATTGTGAGTTAAGATCAACATTCTGGTTCCCAGTCGTTTCCATGTAACTTGCATCCAATCCTCTGTCATGTATAAGAAAATACGTTCAGCCCCCACCCCACCCCCCCCCCCCACTTCTCTTCATTCTGACATAAGGTAAATTGCTCTCTAGAGAGGATGTATATAGTATTGCTGTGGACCTGTTGTCAGGGCCAATGTGTGGTGTTTCTGTTTATTTTGGTTGGGTGAGAGTATAGGTCTATCAGAAATGCAGTTCAAATTCCAACTTGGAACTTGTTATCTCCAACATTTACCCAGCCATTTCCTTTAGATTCTGTTGTACAGCTTTTGTTCTATTTATTGGGTATTGACAAGTGTCAATAGCTAACACAATTCATTATTTCCCTTGAATGGTTGAGATACTGTAGCAGGAGTCTACTACTGCTGAAGAGTGATGCAGTGTATTAAAAAAAAGTATCCATTTTTACCCAAAAATTGAAATAAGAATAATACAGAATAATGGCAAGCAAAGCACAGAGTTTCATATTGATGAGGTAGCATGTTTATTCATTCCCCCCAACACACTATAAAAATTGGATTAGATAATTGTCACAATAAAATAATAAGTTAACCCTTGAATCCCCAGTTACCAGCGTCTCCCTACAATGGCAATGCTTTAATTAGGTCATCAGAATTAAGGAATTGATCACCAAACATGAATAGTGTTAATTTCAGTAGAAAGAAGTTCTCTGCACTAGTACTACAAGAAATGTATAAAGACCAGCAAGGAGAATTTGCAGGCTTACATTGGGGCTTAGGGAGGTCAGTTGGTGTGGAAAGCAAGAGTAGCTAATTAAGGGAAAGGGTGAATGTAGATTATAGCATGTGAAACCTTCAGAAGTAAGTAAACTTTCACATAGACAGATCATGCTGAAGGTGATCAGGATCTCAATTCCCCTGATTTTGGTGCTTGCTTGTGCACTGCGAGGAGACCTGTGATGCTGGTCACTGTATGTAGCATGAAATTATTGTCAATAATTAATGTTAAGCAGTAATTTTTGTTTCACATCAAATACATGCATGTATGTACCTATACCCGCTACACATTTTAAAGTGGTAATTGCTAGGCAGAGCAGTACTTGTAAGTGCATTTCCAAACCAAATTGTGAACAGAAATTGTCCTTTCTGATCCATCTGAATATTACTTTTAAACTATTAATAGGGTCAATATCCATAACGGAAAACATAAACTTTTATAAATTCTTACTGATTCAATATGAATTATTTCTTTCAAATATTTTTCGGGAACGTCCTAAACTTAGAATTTAAATTCTTTTTACTGCTCATACACAAATATGCAAATTGTTGTGGGAACTGAAACCTATTTTGTGAAATAATTTCATTTCTCTTGTGTAATCTGTAATTTTGATCATACTTGGAAAAGTAATTACATGTTGATAATAATTACTAGTACATCAAGAGTAAAGATAATGGTAGAGAGAGGAAATAATTTTGAGCCAACCTGTTCAGTCACCCTCCGTTGGAAAGGTAAATTTCTAGCAAAAGTATTTTGATGATCGTGCATTTTTTGTCGCCTCTCGTTGCTTCTATAACAAAATCCTTTTGTCGAAGCACTTCTAGTCGGTGTCGCCGGTCCTGATCGGTTTCAGGATACATTTTCTCGAAGAGTTTGTAGCCGCTGAGTTCATTGTCATTATTCAATTGGTGTGGCTGAGTTATAATTTCGAAGACCTTGTATCGATTCTGGCGTTGTTGGGGAATCTCGTTTTGTGGCAGCGCTGTGCTATCAAGCTAAATTTAAGCTACGTTGTGTATGTTCCAAGATTTCTCGCCTGTAATATTCCAGTCTCCTGTTTGTGTCCTGCTGACGGCTTTAGTCTTGCTAGGCTATTACCGGTAAACGATGTTCTCCTACCCGTGCTTTCTTGTCGTCGACTCTTTCGCCTTCGTTGCTCGCGCTGAAAGTCAAGTCGGCGTTCACGCTCAGTTTCAGTTGTAAATCTACCCCGGAATGGATTTTGAGCCACTTGTTAAACCAGGGGTTGCTGTCTAATTACTTGTTCACAGACGATGAATAAAAATATCAGCACGTAAATGTACATAGCGAAGCAGGCAAGAAATCATGAAGAAATGAAGAAACTCAGAAGCACGCCGAAGAAACATGAGAGTGCACAACTGTCAGCGGTCGCGATTTGGTTTTGTTGCTAGGCAACTGTGCGGACACCATCGAAATATATATATATCGGCAGATCGAGATTTGACCGCCCTTAGAAATCCTCGCGCGATCCCCACGCGACAAATTTATAAACCTCGCTTCGCGAGGAACTAAAACAATTAGATTATTCGCTCTCGATTTCTATGCGTGATAGTTGATTCGGCCTTCGGCCTCATCAACTATCACGCGATAGAAATCTCGAGCTCATAATCTAATTGTTAAGTAGATAGTGAGTAGAGTATTTTCCGCGCTCGGTGTGACCTATTTATATCATTTTTCAATAAAAACATGTAGTGTCTGCTGTTAAGTTTTGAACGTCTAGTAGATTTATACTAAAACAATTAGATTATTCGCTCTCGATTTCTATGCGTGATAGTTGATTCGGCCTTCGGCCTCGTCAACTATCACGCGATAGAAATCTCGAGCTCATAATCGAATTGTTAATTAGATGAACATAGTTGGAAAACGTCTTACTGTCGTTTAGGTCAGTTGTTTTTGTAAAATCAGCCAGATGCACTATACATATGAAGGAAAATTGAGCATGCTGCATGTATTAAACGGCATAATTAGTAAACCGCGCTCATGGGCTGATTACTGATGCATCAGTGAGCATGAAAGAATTTAGTTAAAGAGGTTCTTTAATTGATATACGCGAAACCTGAACTTGAAGTGGATGATAAAATTACTGCTGTAAACCTGACATACATTTTGACCATTTAACGAAGGAGAATTCTAGAAATGATAAAAATTGGACTCTGTTATTGAGAATTCAGAGATTGTTTGAAAAGAATCGTTGCTCGCCCAGAATGAATGCAAGTAATTATTATTATAATTGTTAGTTTAGTAATTTGTTTGTGTGCCACTCCATCACGCACGAGATATTTTGCACACCCGTTTTTGCTATATTAGGGAACTTAAGGAAACACGACGGCGACGGCTGACGAGAACGTCACAAAACTAAACGTTTTATTAACAAAACAATGTCTCTGCACGTGCGATACAGATTTTGGTACATTTCTTTGCGGTCCTCTACAAAACAACAACGTGAAATGACCAAATTCAAAGTTTTGTGTAGAACGTGAACACATGACAGTGAATTTTCTTTTTTCTACCTGAACTGAAACGCCGTCCTTACAGAGTCAGCTCCCGGATTGTTCAGCTACATTAGACAGATTGAACGAGATGAAACTATCGCGAAGAAGTCTGAAGTACTTGGAAGTCATTTTTAGAGTAACGTTTTCCTTGGCGTTGCCGTCGTGTTTGCTTAAGTTCCCTATTAGCGTTGCGTGAGGTGAAGGAAAACCTTACAATAAGGAAGGCAGCCAGTTTTCTCTTTTTCTAACTAAAACTTTTGGTGGCTGCCATAAATTCATCAAATTTATGTAGTATAATTACAAGCTAATTTAGCAACCAGGCAACTTTGTTTGCAGTCGTTTCACTCCATTACACCTGTGCCATATTTCGCACACGGGCTTTCGTTGTTGGTATCAATGCTGCCGGGAAGTTAAGGAAAAGTGCGTATCTTAAAAGAAAGCTAGGGAAAATTCATTTCCTGCCAGTCAAAAATTTTCTCATTTTCTAACTCAAAGTTTCAATGCCTGCCAAACCAAGCGAGACTGGGTCAATCGATTATTTTGGGTCTGAATATTGAACTTTGTAATGTCCAAAGAATACCTTACGTTTAATAGACTGCAACGTGAAAATTGTTCTTGTTTAAGTATAGCAGTTTACGTCAGCTTTCCACTTCCGCCGCTGATGAATCATTCAGGCACAAAGCAATTCTTTTCCACAGAAGCTTTCAGTCCTCAAGGTGTACACATTCAAGAGAACAATTCGCTGATCAAAAGTCCGGCTTCAGACTTACAAGCATGCTTCGAAAATCGAGCTTCGTTTTGATCGTTCTGATCTTGGTTTCGAGCGTTTCTGCAAACGGCAAACCACAAAATGCCAGTTCTAATTCAGCACTCAGCGATAAAGCGCCTCAGTCGATGGATCAAACGTTTAACATCAACAACTGGGGTCTCGGAAAGGTCGACCGTAAACTGTTGATCGAGATGAAATCCAAAATCGACTCTCTCTATGAGAAATCTGGTAAAGGTAAATATAAACGCGTCAATTTCCAGCACTGCGTCTTTGATGGGAGATAAAAATTAAATTTGGACTCGTTTTCGCGGCTTACGTCGCTCATGGCCAAGGCTCCGCCGCCAAAATTTTACCTTCGCAGACAATACCGCCAGCTACGCAGGCTATTACAGGTACTGATTCTCTGTTTCGTCTTTTTCAGTAGCTTGTCGAGAGGATGGGTGGGTTCGCCATGGAAATTCTCTTTTTCTGATCATCAACATTCCAACCCTGAAGTGGAGCGACGCTCGAAGAACTTGTCAGATGCTTGGAGGAGACTTGGCTATAATCAGATCAGCCGCTGAAAACAACTTCATCTTCGACTTGGTGAAGAAGCAGAAAACAGTCACAAGCTGGGGTGCGTGGCTTGGATTTGTCCGCAAAGCCGACAATAAGTTCCACTGGATTGACGATACTCCACTGGCGCGAGGATATACTGCTTGGGGAAGGGGGGAACCAAACACTCTCAGTGAGAAGTGTGGAAACATGTTTGGCGCAGGCGGATCTTACGCGGGGAAGTGGAATGACCTTCTCTGCGATGTTAATCCGGTGCATCTCAAGTATGCTCCAGTAATTCTTTGCCAGAAAAAGGCCAACTGAGGTGGTCATGTTCTTTACCTTCCCCGTAGAAGTTACGTCGTGTTGTATTGTCTTAGGATCAAATAAACGGGGCATCCGCTTGATGTCAGGTGGTAAATGAGCTTGTATACTAGTTAAGCTGCTGAGTTTGATGAGAAATCAAAATAAAACTGTGGTTAAAAATTGTGAAATGTTGCAACAATGTTTTCCTTTATTTATTTCAGTTATTACCTCCGGAACTCTGAATTCAGATTGATTTTCTACAAAGATATTTTCAGAAATCTATCTGAGTTTGGTCGTTCATTTAACTTTGTCTTAGTGTAAGGCGGTATTTCTATAAATTTCAGGTAAAGATTTTTTTTGATTACTCAAAAGATTTAAAGTTTGTAGTGAATAACCTTGTTTTTGGGTTCTGGAATAAAAATAGAATTAAAATATCGCCATCAAATGTTGTTCTACAGCAAATTCAAACCGTGCAGCTAAAGAATCAAGTTGTTCTTTCGCTGGCAAATCCGTTTCTCGGGTTAAAAATTGAATGATTCCAGCTCTTTACAGACTAAGAGAGGGAAAGGGGGAGGGGAGGGGAGGGTAAGGAAAACGACGTAGAACTTTCCGCTTCCGGTATCCTTCTTCTCTCGCGCCTTCACTCCTGACCGTCCTATTGCGTTCTCCCCCACCCGAGAAATCCCGCTTCCCGATCTCTATTTCCCCCCTCTCATGCCTTACAGCCCCATTAACTTCTTTCCTGTCCAATTTATTTAGCCTGCACATCTTTGTCAATGTTGCAGCTGAATCCAGTGAAATGGGTGAATAAAACGCAGTTCTCTGTCTGTGAAAAACTAAAACAAAAGTAACGTAGATGATTTATTTCTCAAAACCCCTGAAACAAAACGGAGCGATGGGGACGAGAATTGCTGCAACTTATTTTTGCTAAAGCCACTTTCGTTCGGTGAGTGAATAGTATTAATTCCCGCAAATTAACCCATTAACCAGCGGACTACAGTCCTTGTGGAGCTTGTGACGTCATCACTTTGAGTGACAGCAGATGTTTTTGATAGCCAAAAGAGCCTAAACTGAAGCAATGGAATAAATTAGACCAGAGTTACAAAAAGAAAAGTGAGAAGAGTCTCCATGTGAAACTGAAGCTAAATTTGGCTTTCACTTCGGTTCTTATCGAATTCCTACTTCTTGTTAAAATTTCCACCTCCTAAAAGTTTTGGTGAAATCTTTCCTAAAATACTAAATTCTAAATTCATAAGAAGTTAGACAACCCCCTTACTTTTTGTGAAATAACTCTAGGAACCATGCCTTACAGTTTTCTTGAGTAGTATGCCTCAGAGTTCCGTTTTCAGTTTATGCGTATTTTTGTGTTAATTGTTACTGGGATTGTTCTAGAGGTAAAACTAACTGTAAAAACTATGCAAGAGCGTACGTGAAGAGAGAAATTTTGAATAGGTAATTATTGACCGGCTCTAGGCTGAACACAGCTTAAGGAGTTTGTTCTGTTTGTTTCTCCACACCTCAGCAGTATATTGTACCCACATGAATATCCGCACGAAACACAGCTATAAGTCACGTTCCGTAAAGTGTTTTTTTGATGATAAAAATGCTTTTAAGATAACGTTTAAAAGAAATGCGGAATATATTGGTTGAGAGGTCATTGACAATACAGGTTCCTGGGTGTTAGTGCTTTCAAAAGCATTTAAGGGACTGAAAATAGCGGAGGCGCTAACTGAGGAAAGAAAATTCGAGGAAAGTTGGTTCATGATGTTCTTCTCTCTTGGTGGAAAGTGGAGGAGCTTCGTTATAAAGGGTTCTTCCACTGTAATTTGAAGCCACACTAGTACACCTCGATCAGCGTATCGTTTATATTTCAGTGTTCATTGTTACCGGGATTTTTCTAAAGGTCAGCTTTAAAGGCATCAAATATGCAAGAGCATACGCGAAGAGAGAAATTTTAAATAGGTAATTATTGACAAGCAGATCAAGTTTTCTATGGAATCAATGCAATTACAAACATGCTTAGGGGAACCTGGTTCATTGAAACATCACTTTACTCTAATCGTGTACCGGCTCTAGGCTGAACACAGCTTAAGGTAGTTTGTTCAGTTTGTTTCTCCACACTGACCTCGCAGTATATTGTACCAACATGAATATCCGCACGAAACACAGCTAAGTCACGTTCCGTATAGTGTTTTTTGATTTTTTTGATTTTTTTGTTTTCACTTTACCCAAGTGAGCTTTGGCGGTTCATTGCCCTCACCTTTGATGGGCGTAGCTTTTGTTTTATTGTCGTTAATTTTTGCAATGAATTTTGGAATATTAAAGCGGCTGTGTGTTGCTTGCACATAGCCAAAATTTATCCAGACAAAAGGTGTGTGTCTTTTCTCAGTTCTGGCCCATCAAACTGAGCTACCACAGACTGACAACAGTAACTAGCCCCTGTTAAATTTGTTTGAGAAGACATGAACATTCCAGAGGGATAGCATAAAAGTGCTTTCAACTGAAGATAACGTTTAAAAGAAATGCGAAATATATTGGTTGAGAGATCATTGACACTACAGATTCTTGGGTGTTCAGTAGCGCTTTCAAAAGCATTAAGGGACTGAAAATAGCAGTGGAGCCAACTGAGGAAAGAAAATTTCGAGGAAAGTTGGTTTATGGTCTTCTCTCTTGGTGGAAAGTGGAAAAACGAAGCTGAAATTTGAACAACGTTTTCAGGAACTTCTATCATTTGCCTACTTACCCATCGCCTGACTGTCTTTTCCACAGTAAAATATAAGTTCTTGAGAGGTAGTACTTTATATTTATTATCAACGATAATCGCCCACCTAAAATAAACCTTAAGAGACGACAAATCAAATGTGGATGTTTATTGATTGATTAATTGGCGTTGAAAGTGTGCCTATGATAGTCAGTCTGAGACGATAAAAATCTTATATTCAGTGTTCAAGCAGTGAAGTCTGCTGCAAGGCGTTAGAGTAGAGTTGATCGTTTTGCAAAGCTTGTGATGTTATTTTGCAAATATCAGTGCATATTAATGAGCTCGTATGGCGGGCCATTCAAGAGTGAACGTTCAATAAAAGCGCTTCTTTTATTACAGACACTTTCAGTCCTTAAGGTGTACACATTCAGGAGAACAATTCAAAGTCAAGCTTCAGTCTTTTAAGCATGCTTCGAATATCGAGCTTCGTTTTAATCGTTTTCATCTTGGTTTCGAGTGGTTCTGCGAACGGCAAACCTCAAAATGCCAGTTCTAATTCAGTCAAACGTTTAACATCAACAACTGGGGTCTTGGAAAGGCCGACCGTAAACTGTTGATCGAGATGAAATACAAAATTGACTCGCTGTATGAGAAATCTGGTAAAGGTAAATTGGTCGTTTTGCACAATTTCAAATTCATTTGTTTTAATAGTGCCAATTTGCATTTTTTAGCATGGAAATGTACTAAGTGTAAATGTACTAAGATTTCAGTTTAAGAAAAATCCTCACATATACAATACTTCATATTGATTCTATCTGGGCTTGTTATATTACAATTTCAATATAGTTTGTGCAGAAGACGGATGGGTTCGCCATGGAAATTCTAGTTTCCTGATCATAGGCATTCCAACCCTGAAGCAGAGCGACGCTCGAAGAACGTGTCAGATGCTTGGAGGAGACCTGGCTATAATCAGATCAGCCGATGAAAACAACTTCATCTTAAACTTGGTGAAGAAGCAGAAAACCTTTACAGTCTGGGGTGCGTGGCTTGGATTTGTACGCAAAGCTGACAAAAAGTTCTACTGGATTGATGGTACTCCACTAGTGCGAGGCTATCATGTTTGGGGAAGAGGGGAACCAAACAATCATCAGGCCTATGGCGATGAGAATTGCGGAAACATGTTTGGCGCGGAAGCTAGAGGGGGAAAGTGGAATGACTTGTGGTGTGATGTGAATGCAGCGTCGCTGAAGTCTGCCCCGGTTATTCTTTGTCAGAAAAAGGTCTATTGAGTCGCTTCCCCGTAGAAATCTTTGGAAAACAAGAAGCATGTTGTCTTAAGTTTAAAACTGGGCATTCGCTTGATGTAGTAGTATATGAGCTTGTACGGTAGTTAAGCTGTTGACCTGGATGAGAAATCAAAATAAAATGGTGGTTGCAACTTGTGAAGTGTTGTTTAAATGTTCTCCTTTATTAAATGTCTTATAGGTCTTTACCTACATTTCTTGAATCGATTTTTTTGCCATTTTGTATTCACTGAATTGCAGCAAAGAATATTTTTACTTCTCACTTCAAGTAGAAAAGGTTTGAAGTTTCAGAAACAGCTACTACCAGCGATTCTGTTTTTACTTAGGATATTTTTTAAAAAATTAAAATATCGCCCGCCGTCAAAGGTGTTTAGGTGGGCAAAAACAATTTCAGTGTTGTTGGCAATTTTTAACGAAGTTAAGAAATTCAGTGTTCCTTGCCATTTGTACTAAACGCTAGAATCTCCGTTTGAAAATCCAGTGATGTGCGTTAGGTGTTAAGCGTCAATTCTGCTCTATACGGACTGGGAGAGACAAGTGAGTTGGTGGAGGGAAAAGGAGGGAAAAATTCCCGTTTTTAGCATCCTTCCGGGATTACATCCCGTTTCATGTCCACTTACGTCGATCCCGAGAGTTTCGTCCTGTTTTCCGAAATCCCACTTCTCACCATATCAGTTCTCCTTGGTTTTTTTCTTTTTTTCATGCTCCAAACGAAGTAAATGAATGAAACTCTTGTGGGATCTGGAGATCTTTAGCACAGTTTGAAACAGTTAATTTGTGATATTTACATTTTTCTAATAAACGCGGGAATAATGAAATTAGGCTATGCAACTGTCGCGAACAATCCAGAGTGCACGCTTCGAAAGCGCTCGTTATGTTTCGGATGAAGGTGCCTCAAAAACAACGTACCTTGAGTAATCAATATTTTGACAGAATTGTTCAAACGCCGGCGAAGTCAAATCAACAACATTTTGAAAGTGTAGGACTTATCCTGCAATTTCTCTCTATGTTTTTGTATCGAAGGTATATTATTTTCACTTCTGCTCCTTTTGATGGTATATATTCTGTCACTTGCTATTTTGTTTGCGGGATTTTCTCGATTTTGTGGTATCTTGTTTATACTTGAGATCGCGTTTTGTCACATAAAGTATAATTCAATGGTTATTTGACCTACAAGCTCACACAACCAAGAGATTGCGATAAGCATCTCATTTTGGTAGTATCAATGGTGATGGAACGATAGAATGTGTTGTGATTGTTATACCTAATCGTACCTTTTTGGTACGTTTCGGCGGCATATCAGGCGAGTTTGGTCGAGCCATGGTTCGTATTTTGGCGAGACGCAGTCGAGCCAAAATACCCCTGGTGAGACCACATGTAAAGTGTTTAGAGATATCGAGTCATCGGAAGTGTAAATGAAGGTAAAAAGAAGGTCAAATGCTTTTGATAAGATTTAGCGAGAATTTCGAGATGCAAGGGTTCTAGTTGTGAAGATTTCACTTTATGACGTTTGAATAAGCACGACCACATTATATCAACCACCACGTCCCGTCACGCTCGTAACTTGTAATGTTTTCAATGTGTTTTGGCCTTCATGAACTGTGAAAACCTTCAGTTTCCGACTTTTTAAAATAGCAATCGAAGTTTTTTGTACCAGAACTTATTAAAAGCCACAAAAATTTAAGCTCACCCCAAGTCCGCGTGCGGAACGTTTATTTGTTAGAAGTTACTCTGTTTACTTAGCTTGTTTTGTAACGACATTTGCAAGCGTTTCGTTGAAACCCATGGAAAATAGCAACGATGTTAAAAAGACCCAGTCTAAAGTGAAAACAATTACTACGCTGGACCAAATTGCCAAAAACAAATCGAGAAGCAGCTGGACGAAGTAAGGAGAGAAATCCTGGAAGGAATCAGATCATTGAAAAGAAACGAAACTGGCGGCCTAGGTGAAAAAGGTTTGTGATAGACCCTACTGTTACTACTACTGTCCACCGTGCTTTGGTTGTTGTCCCTGTGTGTCGCAAAAAGAACAGTCAGACTCAACTTGTCGTAGGAAACCGGCAAACGATTGCATTTAGAGTATTTCAAAAACCTAATTTCTGAGAAATTAGATTTCTGAGAAATATTGATATTACAACTGAACACATGGCTTGTCTGTAACAATGTTGACGACGTTGCGTGTCGATTGTATGTATCTAACTAAGTTTATACTGGTTTATATGGTGATCCAATTGTACAACTTTAAATGCTTTATATTGTACTATCTTTTAGTAAACGATGAACAATAAATGGTTCAAAAAAGTTGTAAATATTGCTCAGCAAAATAAAACTCGTTGAAATCATTGTGTCTTCCTCTTAAATACCGGATTTTCGAAATATGCCTTCTTCATTGTCTCTGCCACACATCCGAAGGGACCAGTCATTATTTATGGAGATGGGGGAAGCGTAAAAACATGGGAGGTCGAGGATATTTTAGAGTGGTTAGATTGAGGGGGGGGGGTGCTTATCTTTCTTATTAAAGAAAAAGGGGGCCATCCTTTTTAAGTTCTTCTAGATATCCTAATTATTCGTGTTTGTGTAGAAGGGGTAACTTCAAAAAAGAAAAATAATTTCAAGGATCCAAATAGGGAAGAGGGATATTAACCCAGAAAAAAAGAGAAAGAAATCGCTTCTAACTTAAGTGTAATGGTCTTCTTAAATTCTATGGCTATTTCATACTATGTTGAAGACCAATAACCATCCATCCCAACCTAACACAGCCTGCTTTAGTGAACGATTTTGGCTGGAACACATTTCCACCTTACAACTGTTAATTGTGTCTGTTTAATAGCCTAATATATAAATTTAGCCAAGCCTAAAAGCGGAGCTCCCAACTGGAATCAGCTGGTGTTCGTTTCTCAAGAATAGTCCTGAAACGTTTATATTTCGGGGCTTTTTTTTCAAAGAGTGTTTCTCAAAAAGTCCAAAAGTGTTCCGAATTGTCCTCCAATATTTTGGGGATCCGAGCTCGAAAGGTAATTCTAGAGGCTGAGCATCGCTTGATTTACTATTTTTTCGGCCATCAAACTAAATTAAACTCTCATGAGCCGTCTTACTTGGTGTTTGCAATGTTTCCATATCCTGTCATTTAACTATCAAGGCTTGTCAAATTTCCTTGGATTATTGCATATTGGCTGTTCACTTGAATGAACTTGAAACGGCGCTCATTTTGATACAACAACAAAATATATTTTACTCTGAAGTATGGGTCATCTTTTTGGGTTTTCATCGTGTTCGGATGATAACAAACAACACGAACTGCCACTATTAGTCTAGTCAAAAATTTATTCTGGCATTTTACTGAGATTACCCGAAAAAAAGGATTTTGGGAACTTCCAAGCACTTGCATTAAAATTATCAAAGAAATGTCTCGTAAGTTTAGCGGCACTTTGTAAGTTTAGCGGGCACTCTGAGGAATACAAAACTGCTTTCGGAAGCTTATCAGATAAAATAGTATTAAACCGAAAACTGCTTCGCTTATAGTTACTTAAATAACTTTTGTATTTCGTTCTCTAACTAGAGACCATCGAGATTGAAAACAAACGAACACCAAACATGCTTAAATAAATTTGGGCGCTTTGAGGAACGCGCAAAACTGTTTTCGAAAGCGTTTCGGACAAAATAACTTTACACCGACAACTGCTTCGCTTAAAAGTTTAAAACTTCTAGGACAAGAAAATCGACAACTGACTTGCACAGAGAGATGTACCCAACAGTCAAAATTGAAAACAATTATTCACCGCCATCTCACCGAAGTGATGCTTGTGCTGTTGCTACCGTGTTTTAACTTACTGTTATGAATAAACAAACACAAAATGATGGACAGAGAAATCATTTTTGCAAAAGTTTATTCGAAAACCCGTAAGCCTTTACTTAAATTCGCGTTACACTTTCTGCATCGTAACGGCAAAATATTCAAGACGACCGCTGTCTCATATTCGAGCGCGTTTTCTAATATTTTTTAAGTCAACGCCGACATAAGCTTAAATAAAAAGTAAATGACACATTTCTAATGACATTAATTAAATGTCCATTTCAAAAGGAAATTTCTTTAACCGTAATTTTCATAATCATGTACCTTAAACCCTTTAAAAACTTCACTTACTCGGTTCAGAACAGGACAAGCTCTCCGCCGTGGAGCAAAGATGAAGTCATTTGAAGGCAGCTTTCGTTGAACTTTTCGCCTTCCACCAGTATTCTTTTGAACTTTTTCTTTCCATTTAGAGATATTAGATGTTTTCTCTCAAGTTTAAAACTTCAGTACTGTCCAACAATCGTTTTGCTAAATAAACTTAAGCTTTTTAGAAACCTGTTTTTCAAAAGCGACGATGGTCATGCGATTTGCCGCCAAGAAAAACACCCGTTGCCCAAAAGCACCGCACGATTTCCCGCCAAGAAAAGATGGCATTCTCCACCTCTATCGGGTTGCCTTAGGACTCCCCTCCCCCTCCCCCATAGGAGGGCGGAAAAAGCTTTTCTGATATTTGAAACTATTTGTAAAGGACACTGGTCCTTCACTGTGCTTTGCTATTTCTAATATTAAAACCCAAAAGATGCTAATCTCTTCTGGGTTTTAATATATTTCGGACTTTACGATCGGGTTTATAATTTATGAGTTAACTGGTAAACAGTCACATGAAGGGAAGCCGAAGGCTGAAGGCAATGGATGAACGCACAAGCCATGCGACCGAATGAATGGCCACAAAACGAACGAACGAAAGCAGCGAATGAACGAACGGACAATATTGCCAAGACCCAGAAATTTGAAATTTCTTACCACAATATTGTGTACGAACGAACGAACAAACCCAACAATCGAACGAGCGAAATGACAGCCAAACAAACGGAGAATGGACCAATGGCACAAGCAAACGCCTGCAAACCCGGCGACCCAACAAATGGCTGAAATACACTATTTCTTTTTCGAAATGAAGGAAAAAAAGATGCTTTTCTATATTGTGAACCAAACTGGCACTGCCTTTGTTTGTTTTAAAAAGAGATAGGTGTATTCAGCCATTTGTTGATGAGTTGCCGGGCTTGCGGGCGTTGTTCGTACTATTAGTCCATTTTCCGTTTCTTTGGCTGGCGTTTCGCTCGTTCGATTGTCGGGTTTGTTCGTTCGTTCATGCGTTATCTTGTTCGTTCGTTCATTCACTGCTTTCGTTCGTTCGTTTTCTGGCCTTTCATTTGGTCACTTGGCTTGTGCGTTCATCGATTGCCTTCAGCCTTGAGCTTCCCTTCATGTGACTGTTTACTTGTTAACTCATAAATGATAAACCCGATCATAAAGTCCGAAATATACTAAAACCCAGAAGAGATTAGCATCTCTTGGGTTTTAATATCAGAGATAGTATACCACATACTTCAAAAAAAAAAAAAAAAACCTTTTCCCACCCTGCCCAGAGTCTGCACGCGCGAACGGACGTACGCTGACGTCACAACCAAAATTTCTCGGATCGATAGGTTACCAGATTTGTTTACCCATGGTGCTGTGCGAGCTCCGCTATGTAGTCAAAAAACCTGTTTTAACACATCGTTTTAACATACAATCACTGATGCTTCAACTTCAAATGTACATATAACAATTGCCTCAGAATGTCAGTAGTGCACCTTCCTTGTCACCTATTAATTGGCATTCAAGCCTGTCCATGGTGTGGTATGTAGGCGGTAAACTATCAAGAGCAGAACAACCTTGACTGGTAAGCTTTCTAGTGCATCGACATTGATTTCCTCGCCACATAATGCATGCTAGCTGTTTGTGGTAGTGGAATAGCCTTCGGCAGGGAATCAAAGGGCCTTAAATGTGAATTCATCGACAAGTCTTAGCATCAGACTTTGTACAGCAGATTCATCTTTTTTCTTCTTTCTATTCCTTGCCTTTCTGGTGTTTTCCTTTTTCCTTCTGTTTATGTGGTTCGTCTTTTTCCCTGATACAAGCTGGGCAAAGGCATTATATTTTGGACTTAGTTACAAGCTTAGTTTGGATTTTAGCATTTGTTGTGGTATCCAGGAGTGATATCAACTTGCCAATTAGAGTCTCATAATATTTTCGAAAACAATACTAATTTAAGGTGATTCCATTCAATTGCATTGCGCATCCTTTCTGCGCATCATTTTTTGCGTGATTAGCGCGCGCACGAGCGCGCGCGCGTTCGGAACTTCATAGTGTTTCTATGGAAGCTGAGCTGTTCAGAGAAATAAATGGTCGTTTTCTCCTAAACGAACTCGGTGACCCCACTTTTTTATTCTATTTATTTAAGGAAAATACGACTTTACATGATATATTCAAATTTGAAGAACTTTTCATTATTCAATTTTGAAATATTCCGGTTGATTCACTATTACAGCCAGATTTTAGGCGTTTCACTGGAACCGTGCGGACGCTCGATTTGCCTATTAATTCAAATTAGTTTCATTGTTACGGCAATTTTAAGGGGTTTTACCGTAACATTGTACTTCTATCATAAGAATAATGCTTATATTTCATTGCTAGTTATAACTTTGTTGAAGTAATGGGTGTCTCTAGTACAAGGATAGGTTTTCTAATATTGCTGTCTAAAGATAGCAAAGTACCTATATACTACAGCCCCGCAGCGTGAAATCAGACACGGTGACCCCCTCTTTTTATTTTATTTTTTTAATGTACTAGGTGTAATTAGCAACTGTGCAAAGTTTCAACAAATTCTCATTACAACTTCTTTTTCGATGGAATCACCTTAAGAGCTCCTGTATATCGCAGACTTGAAGCCTATAATTTTAGGTAAAAATGATACGTTGCTTAGCTAGATTTTTTCAGTCTGCTATTCTTTCCCTGTTTCACTAACATCTGCCGGGCACCTGTATCATCCTGTTTGGTGCATTTATCGAACCTTATCTGTTGGTTCTTTGTATTTGGCTCTCGTCTTTACAATGAGCAAATAGCGAAATTTAATACGCTTTGTTATCTTGTTCTCCCCAAATCGCAAAATTAAATACACGTGAAATGTGGCTTCGGACTTTTCGCGAAATTAAGTACGCCGAAAATAATTATTAGTAAGAGTAAGGTACAAATTAAGGTAAGGTTATGCAAGTCATTGCTTGTAACATATGGTCTTGCCCAATGTATCATGTGGCATTGGCTAGTTGACTTTATGCACCCAAATATGAAAAAAACTATGTAGAGGGGGGGCCACTTGCCATTTTCAGGCCTGGGAAGGGGGGTTCCTTGCAGAAATTTTTATCTTTCAATATATTTTCTCTCCCCCCCCGCCCCTCCACATAAATAATGACCGGTCCCTAAAGGGCCTGCCTTATGTCCGGTCTGCTCCTTCATCATTTGTTCTTATAAACAAGCGGCTTGCTCTTCTATAGTGGATTGCAGGTCGTCGTTAGTTCTCCTCAGTTCAATTTCTGTCTTCTTCATTTCTGCCACGACATTTGTGGCGTCTTCGACGGAGATTTCTTTCGGATAAAGCGACAGTATTATCCACGTCTCCGCTTTCTTACGCGATCTCCGTTTGCCGTTTCTTTCTGCTTTCATTTACTTTAGGAAATTTCTAGTTCGTGTGCTCAGTTGAATAGTGACACGATCGAAGGCAGATTTTTCCATTCTGTATCCAATGGTCCCTAAGTTTCGCTTGAAGGACTGTGAACAGCTTCTTCAAGCTTCTTTCTAACGTCCGCCATTCCAGAGATTCCCGTTGATTTGCAGGGAAAAATTAGGATCGTTTCCCTCAACAAATGGGGCAACCATGTGAACAAGGTTGGACCAGGGTTCTGTGAGCTCTGAAAAGAGCTCCTGATCCAAATCATTCATACTCTTGTCGGTCATTTTTGGCCTTTGTCCGTTTTTCTACTCCGTGCTCAAAATACGAGTGCTTGTGTTTAAGTTTCGCGCATGGCAGATTATCTAATTGCATATATGTAATTTACAGCTGGCTACATTTTCTTGAATACAGTTTTCGAGCTACTCTTTATTCATGGCAATCATTGTTATATTGTAGAACAAAGACTTGACTCCAGAACGCACGAGATCTTAACCTTAGGACTTTCAATCGTGAGTCTACAACCTCTTTTGCTCGGGTTTCGCTAAGCAAAAACGTCCACATGCAGGGAAGACATGTATCTTTAATAATCCGCTGTATAATTTGAAGACGGGCGCTTATTTTCGCAGAAAATGGTTTCCCATATTGCAAAAAGGGAAGATTGCTCATTCTTTGAAGATTTAAGTCTACATTCAACTTGTTCTGGATCAGTTTCCTGAATTTGAGACAAAATTGAGTTTTAAGCTTTGCAATTTAAGAATCCACTGTATAATATTAGAAACGTTCCCTCTAGGTAATAAAAAATGACCCTAACAGTCGGTCAACTTCACCCGATTCGACCCTTTTCTCTGTAATTGAGGCGCTTTTATTGAACTCTCACGCGTGATTGGCCAGCCATACGAGCTGATTAATATGCGTAAATGTCCGGCCATAAATAAATAAATAAATAAATAATAAATAATAACTTTATTAACGTGTCAAAACTGTAGTAGCTGAGGGGAAAAGTCCCCTCTACTAATTGTGGACACCTAACCTGCCTAACTAAAAACGTAATTCCGCGCCATGCTATGATGATCAAGTTTTAAATGTTTAGAAAGGGGAAAACTAATATGAAAATCCAATTTAAAGCCAATCAGAAATTTCAAGAAAAGATAGCTTCCAGAATAACCAAAATAAGCAAACTTGTGCTGCATGTAAGTTATAAAAGGGCATTATCCGCGTTCGTGGGCTAATTAATGCGTCCGTAAGTTGGCGAATTTAGTTAACGCCAAAACCGAACTTGAACGACGAAATTACCGAAAATCAACTAACCTGGTACAGTCAACTCTCTCTTAACGGACACCTGGTGTTGGTCCCTTCCCTGCCATTCTTCAGTCATTTTACTGTAACTAAACTCTCCAGACCTGTCAGACGGACACCTCCCTAAGGTGGGCAGTTGGGGCCAGTCCCGATGGTGTCCGCCTTAGAGAGAGTTGACTGTATGCATTTTTAACCAGAAAATTCCAGAAATCGTACAAATTCGGCCCTGGTTTTGAAAAAAAAAATCCGATTTTAAACGAATTATTTATCAGGTCCAAAATAAATGCGAATAATTTCAACTGCAAAGTTAAGTGGGGGATATTACTAAAACGAGGAATTATGGGGAATGATGAATGGGAAAATGAAAACGGGAAATTGAAAATGGGATATTGTAAATTTGAAATTAGAAATTGTGAATGCTGAATTAACCGATCCAAATCAGCTGCCATCACTCTTTAACTCCAAACATGAAAGAGCCCACAGTTAAAAGGAATAATTTTCGCCTGGTACTTAACCTAGTAAATGTGACACAAATATAAACCTGATACGTTAACGATTTTGCTTGCTACAGCAAAATGTCTACAAAACAACCAGTACACGATTATGATCTCGAGGATATGATGAATTATTAAAATTCTTGACATCATCCAAAGTGTTGGAAAATATTATCGTCAACAGCAAATGATTGTAAAAGCCTCACCTTGCGGACTTAATGGAACAGACAATGTGGGTGCTTTACATATTCGGACCGCAATACCCTGAAATGCAAACTTACCAGTGATGATTTTAGACTAGAAATACAATAAATTATAGGAAGCGAGTCAAATGAAAGAAAGATTTTTAAAAATTGTACTTTTCAATGCTTTTCATTCATTATTTCCGGGAACCATCCAACCTCGTCCCCAGGGCCTTCTCCTCGTTCAAAATGGCGGTCGGGGAAACACCTGGCCAAGGCTGCTGAAATACTCCACGAATCGTGGAGTATTTTGTCACGTGACACGTGATAAAACGGCTTTTCGGAGTTGGTTTGCAACGTCTGGCGACCCTGTTTGTTTTCTGCAATCGGAAACCGTTATTCGAACAAAACGAAGACATTTCATCGTGTTTGCGTTTCGAAATTCTAACGAACTTTTGGAGTCACTTTGGCAGCCTTGGCCAGAGGTTTCTCCGACCGCTATTTGAACAAGGAGAAGGCCCTGGGGACGAGGTTGGAAACCATCAGAAATAAAAGAGATCTTTTCAGCAGGAAGTTTTTGAAAATTTGAGTCTTTCAACAGGATGTACTTCTTCTACTTGAGTAAGGCAAGTGTTTGTTGTTGTTGTTGTTGTTGTTGTTTGTTGTGTTTTTTTTTTTGGAAGGAGTGAGAAACTTTTCAATGGAAAGCAAGGGCTTTGTTGTTGCCGGTGCATTCAACCGTAACATGTATTTTCTTCTCCGGGAGAAAATTAATTAGAAGAAAATTAATTTAGAAGTTTAATTTGGGTCGACTGGAAAGCGCCTGAGGTTTGTTTTCCAGAACTCCGATGACGCTGGAATTTTCTGTTCTATTCGCCAACCCAAACATTTCGAAATTCCTCATCTTCGCGTTCGCTTCATACTTGTCACAGACGCCAGATCATCCCGATATTTCTCGCCCTTTCTTTTCTTCTCCCTTTCCACTATTAGAGAGCCTGTTCACAGCCTACTCACTGCCCATAAGAAATTCAAAAGCACATACATGGCTTACTGACAACCGCTTAACGTTTCCAATCCTATCCTCCTCGTAGCTCCTTCCCCCGGGGCGGTGGTGGGGGGGGGGAGTACTCCCTCATAATACCCATACGGGTATGTACCGCCCAACGGGGTCGTGATTTTAGGACTCCTGATCTAAAACGGGGTACTCCGTATTTGAGATGTTTTCTAGAACGAGGTGTAATATTGCAAACTGAAGAAAGCTTCAAGATATCAGCAGCGATTTTAAACTATTTATAGGGAAATAAATAAATAAATAGCTGACCCCTCCCGCTGCAATTTATGTTTGTCGGAAAAACTTTGCATCTTAACTGCTCGTGATGTTTCCCTTCTAAACAAGAAATCTGAACTCAGTACCAAATGTTGCCACGAAAACAGGTTCTTCACAACCAATCAGAAGGAACGTCTCTCCAGCCGTCCTTCAATTTGATAATTCAAAAGCTTAAAACTCTTTTCTGACACCTGCTCGTGCGGTGCATTAGTCTGATGATCGCTTAGTGCGTGAAACTCGAGTTACAACTTTCCGTCTGTACATTAGTAAACATGGTAAATGGCTGAATATATATATAGATAGGCTAGCCTAACAGCTGAGCTCCTATGAATAAGCTGACGTTCGTTTGTCAAAATACCGAAAACTCTTCGGACCCAAAAACTTTGCGGGGCTATTTTCGGGCGCAATATTCTTTCGAAAACTGTTCTTAAAAAAACGAAAGTGTTCTTTACAGCGACGCAAATTGTTCCGAATTGTCCCACAATAATTTTTGCGAAAATGTTCGGGTTGGTCATGTGAATCCGAACTCGAAATATTCAATTTTGTGCAATGAATTACGTTAATAGACTGCAATGTGAAAACTGTTCTTCTTTCACAATATACCGTGGAGCACTAAATTTTTGCCGGAGTTTAATTTTGCCAAGAGGCAATTTTTTGTGTTTTACGGTAACTAATTTTTGCGATTGGTGGAAACTGGTTTTTCCTGCTGGGAATTAATTTTTGCGATTGTCAGGAAGTCAATTCGGAATTATAACATTCTCGTTTCATGAGTAAGAAACAATCAAAGGTCATCAAATGCAGGTGAACATGGGCTCCTTGGTGAAGACATGCAGTTGCATAACACGTTTTCAGTAAATCAATAGAGTACTTTCAGAATTTCAATTTCATCGTTTTATTTCTGAATGCTTTTTTAATTTTGTTTTGTTTCTATACGAAAGAGTCGGTCATTAACATAATTTTACATTACACTTAAAAGGCGATGTTTGTGTATAATTTCGACAGTGGAGTAAATTTTTGCAGAGAAAATTTTTGTGGGAAATTTTTTTTCGCGGGAACTTTTTTTTGCGGATCGTGAAAAAACCCGCAAAAATTAGAACCCGCAAAAATATAGTGCCACACGGTATAACCGTATACATCAGCTTCCCACTTCTGTCACTGATGAATCATTGCACAAAGTAATTATTTTTCTAAGACGCTTTAAGTCCTCGAGGCGTACTTATGAAGGAGAAAAACTGATTCATTTATCAAAAGTCCGGTTTCAGTCTTTTAGGCATGTTTCGAAAATCGAGCTTCGTTTTAATCGCTTTCATCCTGGTTTCGAGCGGTCCTGCAAACGGCAAACTTCAAAATGCCAGTTCTAATTCAGCGCTTAGCGATAAAGCGCCTCAGTCGATGGAGCAAACGTTTAACATCAACAACTGGGATCTCGGAAAGGCCGACCGAAAACTGTTGACCGAAATGAAATACAAAATTGACTCGCTGTATGAGAAATATGGTAAAGGTAAATTAGTCGTTTTGCACAATTTCAAATTCATTTGTCTTAATATATGGTGCCTATTTTGGGATGAAAATTTGGATTTATTAGCCTGGATATACACACTACTGTAAATGTACTAAGATTTCAGAGCAAGAAAAATCTTTACCTACAATGTTTCATATTGATTCTGTCCTCCTTCTTTTTCAAATTAAATACAGTTTGTGCAGAAGACGGATGGGTTTGCCATGAAAATTCCAGTTTCCTCATCATCAACATCCCAACCCTGAAGTGGAGCGACGCTCGAAGAACGTGTCTGATGCTTGGAGGAGACCTGGCTATAATCAGATCAGCCGCTGAAAACAACTTCATCTTCGAATTGGTGAAGAAGCAGCCGGGAAACCTTTACAGCCTGGGGTGTGTGGCTTGGATATGCACGCAAAGCTGACAATAAGTTTTACTGGATTGACGATTCTCCAGTGGCGCGAGGATTTACTGCTTGGGCAAGCGGGCAACCAAACAATTCAAATGGCAATGAGAATTGCGGAAACATGTTTGGCACAGGATCTAGCGGGGGGAAATGGAATGACCTGTGGTGCGATCTGAGTCCAGCGCATCTGAAGTCTGCCCCAGTTATTCTTTGTCAGAAAAAGGCCTATTGAGTCGTCTCCCCATAGCAATCTTTGTGAGACAAGAAGCCGATATTGTCTTATAGGCTCAAAACTGGGCATTCGCTTGAGGTAGTATTATATGAGCTTGTACGGTAGTTGGACTGTTGACCTGGATGAGAAATCAAAATAAAATGGTAGATGCAGCTTGTGAAGTGTTGTTTAAATGTTCTCCTTTATTTAACGTCTTATAGGTCTTTACCTACATTTCTTGAATCAATTTTTTGCCATTTTGTTTTACTGAATTGCAGCATAGAATATTTTTACTTCTCACTTCAAGTAAAAAAGGTGTGAAGTTTTAGAAAGAGTTACTACCAGCGATTCTGTTTTTACTTGGGATATTTTTTAAAAAAATTAAAATATTGTCGTCAAAGGTCTTTAGGTGGGCAAAAACTATTTCAGTGTTGTTGGCAATTTAACAACAAAGTTAGGAAATCCAGTGTTCCTTACCATTTGCACTAAAATTAAAATCTAGATTTTCCGTTTAAAAATGCAATAATGTGCGTCAGGTGTTAAGTGTCATTTCTGCTCTTTACAGACTGAGACAGACAAGTGAGTTGGGGGAGGGAAAAGGAGGTAAAAATTCCCCTTTGGGCATCCCTCCGGGATTACATCCCGTTCCATGCCCACCTACGTCGATCCCGAGCGTTCCGGCCTGTTTTCCGCAATCCCCCTTCTCACCATATTTTCTCCTTGGTTTTTTTGTTCTCCAGTTTTGTTCAGCCTGTTCATCCCTATCATTGTTGCAACTGAATCCCTCCTTTCGCGAAAGGAAGTGAATGAATGAAACTCGTGGGATCTGGAGATCTTTAGCACAGTTTGAAACAACGGGACCGAGCACTAAACCCCGAACATTCTCGTTCCCAGAGCTGCGATCCTTTTGGCCAGCGCCACGGATCGAGAGCTCTGGCATGGCAGGGTACGAAGCAGGAAGTGTACGAATCACGGACTTCCGGCTTTCTGCGCAGCCTCAGAAATTTGAAACAATAACGGTTACCATCGGTCACAAAAATGGGCGGCTATTGCGCTTGCTCGTTATCCTGGCCCCTGCCAGTGCTCTCGATCCGTGGCGCTGACCAGAAGGATCGAAGCTCTGGGGACGAGAATGTACCCCAAAAAGTCGTCCCGGAATTGTGCGCATGCCCGAAATCAAATTTGCAAAAATGCCTCAGAAATGGCCATGATCAGGTACAGACAAATATGCGACCGGAAAGTGCTCAGTTCCCCAAATAAGTCAACCATTTCTTAAAAACACTCACAATCCTAAATTTTACTTTGTAAAATACTGTAAAAAAAACTTGAACAGAATTAAATCCATAAAATCAAACGTTAGCACAATGCTGATTGACCGAGGTTGGAACTCTGAGTTATAATATTCCGCTTATACCGTGACTGATCTAGCAATTCTGTAGGCCTTCAGTTTAGCTACTATCCGTTGTTAATGAAATTTTCAACGTGAGCGACGCGTGCCTCACCGTTGCCTGGGAGGATGGGCACTGCTGGAACTGACTGACGCATTAATCCTCCGTGTTCACGTATTCTAGCTGTTCGCAGATGACTATCACCCTCAGGGGTTACTCTCTAGTACTAGCTCTTGCTGTACGATAGTAACGGCCAACAGAACGGAGCAGCCGCTCTCTGTGCAGGAGACTATACATGAGACTACGTGTTTGGTAACCCTAACATATAATACGCGCGAACACGCCGTAGCCAAGACAGCCTAAATCAGCAGACTTTAAACACACACCACAGTCATGACATGAGAGACTGGGCCAGCAGCCCAGTACGCGAGTCACACGGGTTGACTAGTCAACCACCGCCGCAACACGCGCGACAAACTCAAAGTGCGGACAAATCTGCGGCCAAAATATTCCCATGCAGCGGTATTCACTTAAACGCGCCTCAAGGCACTTCATTTCATTTCAAAAAGAGTTTTGATGGATGTCAATCAAAGAAACACTGTTAAAAGAATTTAAAAGTTTGACAGAAGTTCAGGTAAACGAAAGCAAATTGTGATGATCAAGATTTAATTATTAAGATAGGGGGAAATAGTAATATGAAAATCCATGGCAAATAATGCTTGTTAGAAATTTAAAGAAAACATGGCATTCATGATCAGAATGAACAAAAGGAAAAAAGGAAAATTGTGCTGCATGTATTAAACGGCATTAAAAACCGCGCTCCTGGGCTGATTAATGCATCAGTCACTGCGCTTGAAAGAATTAGCTGAAAGAATTTAGTTAACGGAGTTTCTTTATTTAGTGAACCAGCCAGCCACCCAATGCTATAAAGATGAAACAAATAGTAAGTACACACTGGAAGGTCGTGGGTTCGATTCCTACAGGGGGCTCGGAATTTTTTTCCGAGAATTTTTCGCTGTGTACTTACTATTTTTTTCATCTTTATAGCATTGGAGTTTCTTTAATTGACGTACACCAAACCTTAACAATAATGAAGTTACTGCTGCGTCTTTAACCTGACATGCATTTTAACCCAGGAGAATTCTAGAAATGATAAAAATTGGACTCTTTTATTGAGAAATGAATTGTTCTAAACGAATTGTTGCTCGCCCAAAATGAATTCAAGTATTTATTATTATAATTGTTAGTTTAGTAATTTAGTTTGGCATTCGCATCACTCCATCACGCGCGAAATATTTCGCACACCCGCTTTTGTTAAATCAATGTTGCGTGAGCTGGTTAAGAGAAACTGCGTAATTTCCTTACAAGAAGAAAGGGAAAAATTATTTCCGGCCAGTTAAAATTTTTCTCTTTTTCTAACTAAAAATGTAAGTGGCTGCCATAAATTCACCAAAGGCCAGGGAAGTCAAGCGATTATTTTGGGACTGAATATTTAATTATTTCCAATGAATCACGTTAATAGACTGCAACGTGAAAATTGTTCTTGTTTAACTATAACTATATACGTCAGCTTTCCATTTCTGTCACTGATGAATCACTGCACAAGGCAATTCTTTTTTACAGACGCTTTCAGTCCTCAAGGCGTACACATTCAAGGGAACAATTCACCGATCACGTCTCAAGCATGTTTCGAAAATCGAGCTTCGTTTCAATCGCCTTCATCTTGGTTTCGAGCGGTTCTGCGAACAGCAAACTTCAAAATGCCAGTTCTAATTCAGCGCTTAGCGGTAAAGCACCTCAGTCGATGAATCAAACATTTAACATCAACAACTGGGGTCTTGGAAAGGTCGACCGTAAACTGTTGATCGAGATGAAATACAAAATTGATTCACTGTATGAGAAATCTGGTAAAGGTAAATTAGTCGTTTTGCGTAATTTCAAATTCATTTGTTTTAATAGTGCCTGTTTCGGGATGAAAATTTGGATTTATTAGCGTGGAAATGTACTAAGATTTCAGTGTAAGAAAAATCCTTACTTATACAATACTTCATATTGATTCTATCCGCTTCCTCTTTTACGATTTTAATATAGTTTTTGCAGAAGACGGATGGGTTCGCCATGGAAATTCTAGTTTCCTCATCATCAACATTCCAATCCTGAAGTGGAGCGACGCTCGAAGAACGTGTCAGATGCTCGGAGGAGACCTGGCTATAATCAGATCAGCAGCTGAAAGTAACTTCGTCTTCGACTTGGCGAAGAAGCAGGAAACCTTTACAGCCTGGGGTGCGTGGCTCGGATTTGTACGCAAAGCTGACAAAAAGTTCTACTGGATTGATGATACTCCACTGGCGCGAGGATATACTGCTTGGGCAAGCGCAGAACCAAACAGTCTCAGTGAGAAGTGTGGAAACATGTTTGGTGGACGTGGAACTAACGTGGGAAAGTGGAATGACCTTCTCTGCGATGCGCCTTCAGTGTATCTGAAGTATGCCGCAGTAATTCTTTGCCAGAAAAAGGCCAACTGAGGCGGTCATATTCTTTACGTTCTCTGTAGAAGTTATCGTAAAACAAGTGTTGTATTGTCCTAGGATCAAACCGGGGCATACGCTTGATGTGGTGGTAAATGAACTTGTGGATTTGGTCGTTTATTTAACTCTGTTTTCTTATTGTAAGATAGTATTTCTATAAATTTCAGGTAAAGATCTTTTTGATTGCTCAAAAGCTTTAAAGTTTGAAGTGAACGACCTTGTTTTTGCTTCGGGAAAAATAGAATTAACATATCGCAGAAATAAATATATATCGTAGAGTTAAAGTATCGCAGCGGAGAAGTATTGCAGCGCTAGTGTCGTTCTATTGCAATTTCCATCTGTGCAGCTAAAGCGGTGAATCCAGTTGTTTCAGGCTGTTGCTTTCCATTGAATTCCACCTTTTTTGTCAATAGGGTTTTCCGATTCAGCGGAAAATTCACTTAAATGGAACACATTTTTCCGCCTATTGAAAATGTCATTGAAATCACTTAGTTTGTCCATTGTTGCATAACAGGGAGCCTGCACAAATTGCATAAGTTAAGTTAATCAGTATTATTTCTGTTCCCGGTTTCGCGGCAGAGGTATCTCAATACCTCTGAAGATACTGAAGAAGTCGTTCAGTCAGAGCTTTGCAGTGATGCAGATTTCTAGCCTATATTCGTTCGGTATTTCGAAAGTTCTTTTTAGAAATAATAATTTTAATCGGTATAAGTATGCAGTATGGGGACCAATGCCTTGTTTTCACGAGAGAGTTCTACGAAGGTTTTTTTCTAACTGTGGTCTGATAACTTGACCTCAGTTATTTGACACACTGTTTTCACGGGGCAAGATAACCAAGGAAGATGTAGAAATAAACTATATGAAGTTACAATATGCTCCATCTCACCCAACAGGAGGCAACGTTCGGCCAATCGTGCATCGCGGTCATTGAGAGTACAGATAGATCATTCTGTTGGATTTCGAAAAATATCTATTTCTAGTGTATTTCGACACCAGACACCATTTTTACCTTTAGTTGTGTGCACATGTGGGTTCCAACAGAGTTCTTCAAAATTGAAAAAATATATTAAAATGTCTTGAATTAGATTATTATTGGTGCTAATTATGAAGAAAAATAAACAAAATTCATTAAAAATGCGAGGCGACCTGTTCTGATGACTTGCTAACATGGTCCACGTGCATCTCGTTGACACTGAAGGGTGGTGATATTTTAAAGAGAAATACATGCATACAAGTACAGTTTTGCAATTCATTTGCATAGTTTTTGAAACTAAGTAATGTTAAATAAACGAGCAGCAGTGTTTTATCGGGTCTAAAATTCCTCGGCCTTGCCTCGGAACAAACACCCACTATAAAAGTTTATAACAATGATGCTTTTGTTAAAGTTGGAAATTAGCATACGACAAAAACATATCTTTTGTCTCCCACGAAACTTACCGATAGGGCGTGTCCCCAGTGAGTTCAAACCAATGCGCTTTTGAAAAGGAAGAAATTGCTATACAACAAAAACATCTTTTGTCTCATACGTGCTCTGGCTTCGAAGGAGTCAACATCGCTTCTTTTTGTCAAACGTTTTGAGAGCCGAAAATTCTGAAGAAGAAAAGGGGAACCCGCCAAACAGAGCTATTTTAAAGACAACTCGCTTGGTAAGTGAGTAAGTGGTGTATGATTTTTCTGTTGAGCGACAGAGAACGACGAGAAGTAAATTGCCTGTACTGAACCCACCATAGTTACTCGAGGGACTGGTTATGAAACCTTGCAAGTTTCAAAGGCCAAAACAAAGGTGCTGAAAAAAACAAACAAACAAACAAAGGTGCTGCAATTTATGTTGAAAGTTCTACGACCGTGGACAATCTTTTGTTTTACGTTCGCACCCTATGGCTGAATAACTTAACAGTGACATTTTTATTGGTTCGTTGCTCATACAAAATTCAAACCTATTGTTGTTTGTGCACGGTCAAGGCTAAAAACGGTAACAAAAACATAAAACAAAAGACTTTGCTGAGCTTCATAACCAGATTCTTTTATTAACTGTGGAACCCACGTGGTCTCAGGTGAAGGCAAAAATTCAACACTTGGATACTGAAGTTACGCTATAGTCGCTTCACTTTTGTTTACTTACGATGTTTTCAAAGAGAATAGCGAAAGCCGTTTAATGACTACTGAAAACGTAAATCCACTGTGTAATGTAATTAAATTACTTGAAAGAATCAGATGAAATGTTCAGTCACCATTTTTTGTGTCAGTTTATGTTTTGATAATTAATATTCATAATTAAGTCACATGCACTGACTTTATATCTGATAAACACCGCATACTAATTAGGAGTGTTTTTAATTAGATATAAAGTCACTGCACGTGAGCTCATTTGATAGGTTCATGGGGCTTATGAATTATTAATGAGTTTTTGAATTGTTTTGAAATCGAGGCAACCTATTGTATTTGCTTTAAAAAGGCTTTATTATTGTCAAGTATCTCAATAGAAAATGGACAAGAATAACTGAAAATGCATTGTGCAAATTGAATCAACAACACATTTTCATCCTCAATTAGCCAGCAAGGCGGAAAAAGTCTTTCCGATTCCGCTAAATCGGAAAACCCTAATCGATTGTAGAGTGGTATTCCAGTCACCTCCCAGTATCAAATCGGAGATGATAGCTTTTGAGAAATTGTTCTAACGCTTCAATAAACACCTTCTGCAAGTTCGGATTGTTTGGAGCAGAGACACTGCATATAGAAAACTGTCTCAAAGAAGGCGTTAATTAAGACAATTCTGCCTTCTGAATCCTCAAAGGAGCTGTCAATTTGAATATTGCACAATGGATTCAACAAAATACAGACACCTTTCTGGTGACTAGAGCCTCGGGAGAAAAAATCTGTGCTCCCCATTCGGATTTCCATATCAATTCATCTTGACGTTCAGAATAAGTTTCTTGGCGCAAATATAGAAAGTGCAGTTTTGATCCTTTAAATAGGAAAAGATTACGCGTCTTTTTCGGTTTTTTTAGACTTCTAACATTTAAAGATAAGAAATTGCAGTTTGTCATTTCGAGATTTTAGGTTAAGAAAAATAAATAAATAGACAAATAAATAAGAAGGCAAATAAGCACAAAACACTAACACTTAGAGAATTTAAAGAGTAAATAAATTATTAGATATAGAAACTATGCCCAGTTACTTCCCTTTAAAACAACAAGAAGTCACTTGGAAGTCCTTTATTTCTTCCAAAGAATGCATTTGTCTTGGCTTGCCCATTGGAGACGTTTTGATAAAAATCTTTCCATCGACGGGCCAAAAGCTGTGTAGCTTTCCCTTTCCTCTTTTCTCTGCTGCAAGAGACATCATCTCCTTTCGATATGAGGTCAGATTTTTGTTTATAAAGATCCGTTGTGGTTTATCAGTGTCCGAAGTAAACACCGAGCCGGGGCCAAAAAGGCTTTAAACAGTAACACCTTTCAAATTTATTCTAGCTTTGTAAAGCTTAGATTTTGTCTGTGAATTCGCAAAGCGAGCGAGAATTGGTTTGTCACCCTTTTTCCGTTTGATGCGGTGAGATATGTCGATGTCATACTCTTCCATCTGGACCCCAGTTTTCTGTGCTATCTTACAGATAACTTCATCTGTTGGCATCTCGATGTCAAGGATGCCGTCGAATTCCAGGGGTGATTTTCTTGAATATTGCTCCAAGTCGTCCAAATTGATCTCATCTGACACTGCAAAAAGTCATCTGCGTGTTAACTCGTACTTCCAAGTTCTTTTTCCAGGGTCGCAACATATTTGTTCTGGTTTACTTCTTGTGATCGTATTTTTAAGTTCTGCAACGTCTTGGGTTAATTCAAAGTTAGCTTCAACTAAGGTATTTACCGCCGGTACCCTGTATTTCGATTAGAAGCGTGTACCTTTGTTTCAAGGTGGTCCCTTCAGATTCGTTTGGCGGTGACTAAGAAGGCGAAGACGCGTACATGAAGAGAAGTTTAGTCCCCAATCAGCCCCCTGCCATCATCAGGCACTGGCCAACATGCGACCGGGAAGTGCTCAATTCCGCAAATAATTCAACCCAAAAAACAGCCGTGTTTAGTAGCTTGAGTTAAATCCATAAAATCAAACGTTAGCACAAAGCTGATTGACCGAGGTTGAACTCTGCATGAGGGATAATATTCCACTTATACCGTGGCTGATTTATCCATTCAGTAGACCTCTAGCTCAGCTACTATCCGTTGTTGATGAAATTGTCAACGCGAGCGACGTGCCCCACCGTTGCCTGGGAGGATGGGCACTGCTGGAACTGACGGACGCATTACTCCCCACTATTCCCTTATTCTAACTATCTGCGGGAGCTTATCACTCTCGGGTGTTACTTTTGGACAGTTTCTGCTGTCCGAAAGTAACGGCCACCCGAAGGTTAACTATTACTAATTCTGAAAGTAACAGCACCCGCGCCAAGCTGCTCTTTCAGAATTCTATGACGAGAATTTTCCGGTTGAACACTTCTAACCTACGATCTAACGCGATCATCTTCAGGTAAGAGCAGCAAAGGCATATAATCAGATAGGATTCATGTGTTAGGTTTACCAAACATATAGTATCGGGTACGGCAATGTTCTTTATAATATGCACCCTTCCAGGAAAGGAGACTAAACAGGAGACTACATGTTTGGTCACTCTAACATGGATCAGTTATATGCCGTAGCGAAGACAGTACGGTAAATCAGCAGATGTTCTACTGATCACAGAAGATTTAACACACATCACAGCCATAAAGTGACAGACTGGGCCAGCAGCCCAATACGCGAGTCACACGGGTTGACTAGTCAAACACTATGGGCCGGTTATTTAAACAAAGATTAGACGAGGTTTAACAAAACAACGGGCTAAAATGATGATTTCAATCTGGCATATCCAAATATGTAAGCCTTCTTGACCACACTTATTTCCATAATAAATATCAAGCGGGCATGTAGCACAGACTACTACAACGTTTATTTCTTATAAATGACCCACTGGTAAACAGATGTAGAGGTTTATTTGTTGCCTTAAACCACGGTCTAAGTTAGAATATGTTTAAATCATCGGCCCTATGATTGCAACACGCGCCACAAACTGGGCGACATCTTCCTGCGGCCAAAATTCCCATGCAGAGGTATTCACTTAAACACGCCTCAAGGCACCTCATTTCAAAAAGAGTTTTGATGGATGTCAATCAAAGAAACACTGTTAAAATAATTTTAAATTTTGACAGGAGTTCAGGTAAACGGAACCAAACTGCGATGATCGAGATTTTAATTATTAAGAGAAGGGAAAAGAGTAATATGAAAATCCAATTCAATGCCTGTTAGAAATTTAAAGAACACATGGCATTCAAAAGAAGCAAAAAAAGGAAAATCGTGCTGCATGTATTAAACGGCATTAACAACCGCGCTCGTGGGCTGATTAATGCATCAGTGACTGAGCTTGAAACAATTTAGTATCGGAGTTTCTTAAATTGACGAACAACAAACCTGAACAATGGTGAAATCACTGTTGTAAACCTGACAAGCATTTAAACCCAGAAAAATTTAAGAAACGATACAAGTTGGACTCTCTTTTGGAGAAATAAATTGTCTTAAACGAATTGTTGCTCGCCCGAAATGAATGCAAGTAATTACTATAATTGTTAGTAATGTCGTTAGTAATGCAGTTTTGCATTCGTGTCACTCCAGACACGCTCGAGATATTTCGCACACCCGTTTTTGTTACATCAATGTTGCAAGGGGTTAAGGAAAACTGCGTATCTTTCATTACAAGAAGAAAGGGAAAAATTGTTTCCAGCCAGTTAAAACAATTTTATCTTTTTCTAACTAAACCTTTTAGTGGCTGCCATAAATTCACCAAAAGCCGGGGAAGTCAAGCGATTATTTTGCGTCTGAATATTCAATTTTTCCCACTGAATCACGTTAATAGACTGCAACATGAAAATTGTTCTTGTTTAACTTTCACTGTATACGTCAGCTTTCCACTTGTGTCACTGATGAATCACTGCACAAAGCAATGCTTTTTTACAGACGCGTTCAGTCCTCAAGGCGAACACATTCAGGAGAACAATTCAAAGTCCGGCTTCAGTCACGGCTCAAGCATGTTTCCAAAATCGAGCTTTGTTTCAATCGCCTTCATCTTGGTTACGAGCGGTTCTGCGAACAGCAAACTTCAAAACGCCAGTTCTAATTCAGCGCTTAGCGGTAAAGCACCTCAGTCGATGGATCAAACCTTTAACATCAACAACTGGGGTCTTGGAAAGGTCGACTGTCAACTGTTGATCGAGATGAAATACAAAATTGACTCACTGTATGAGAAATATGGTAAAGGTAAATTTATTAGTCGTTTTGCGTAATTTCAAATTCATTTGTCTTAATAGTGCCTGTTTCGGGATGAAAATTTGGATTTATTAGCGTGGATATGCACACAAGCCGTGTAAATGTACTAAGATTTCAGTGCAAGAAAAATCTTAACATACAATATAATGCTTCATATTAATTCTAACTGGGCTTCTTCTTTTACGGTTTTAATATAGTTTGTGCAGAAGACGGATGGGTTCGCCATGGAAATTCTAGTTTCCTGATCATCAACATTCCAACCCTGAAGTGGAGCGACGCTCGAAGAACTTGTCAGATGCTTGGAGGAGACCTGGCTATAATCAGATCAGCCGATGAAAACAACTTCATCTTCGACTTGCTGAAGAAGCAGAAAACCTTTACATCCATGGGTGCGTGGCTTGGATTTGTCCGCAAAGCCGACAATAAGTTCTACTGGATTGACGATACTCCACTGGCGCGAGGCTATCATGTTTGGGGAAGAGCAGAACCGAACAATGTGAATGGCAACGAGGAGTGCGGAAACATGTTTGGCACATATAGCGGCGGACCGGGGAAGTGGAATGACCAACCCTGCGATATGGATCCAGCGCACCTGAAACTTGCCCCAGTCATTCTTTGTCAGAAAGAGGCCTATTAAGTCGCTTCCCCAGAGAAATCTTTGTAAGTCAAGAGGCATATAGTCTTAAGATTTAGTAGTCAATGTGTTGTATAGCAGGTACTGCTGAGCTGGATAAGAAATCAAAATGTTAAAACGTTCTCCTTTATCTAATGTCTTATAGTTCTGCGTTTTGGTTTTACTTAATTGCAGCAAATATAATTTAACTTTTCACTTCGAATAAAAGATTTTGAAGGTTTTACTTGGAGTATTTGTTATGAATCCTGGAAGTGAAATTAACATATTGCCGACAAACGTCTTTAAGTGGGCAGAAACTATGTCAGTGTTGTTGGAAACTTAACAAGGTGGTTAAGAAATCCAGGATTTCTTACCATTTGTACTGAAAGTTAGATTTTCCGTTTGAATATTCAATTATGTGCGTCAGGTGTTAGCGTCATTTCTGCTTTTTACAGACTGAGCGAGACAAGTGAGTAGGGGGAGGGAAAAGGAAGTAAAACTTCCCTTTTCTGGCATCCTTCCGGACTTACACCCCCGCCCCCCAACCCCGCGCTCGCCCCATGTCCACTTACGTCGAACCTTTCGTTCTGTTTTCCGAACCATTTTCCCCTCGTTACATTTTTTTCGTCGAGTACTTTGTTTCTCTCCAATTTTGCTCAGCCTGAACTGCCCTTGCTTAATAAACTGAATTTCTTAAGCAACAGATAAATTTTGAACGAAAACAATTTGGAATGAGCTTGAAATTCGCCGGTATCACGGGGAATGACGTAGCCTCCCACGCAGTCCTTTTAAGGGGAGTGGTATTACCCTGTGGGGAGGAGGGTAATACGACTCCCCTAAAAACGACTGCGTGGGAGGCTAGGAGTGACGTGAATTAGTGTGAGTATCTGTTCGTCAGGCTGGGGTTGTGGTGAACATATCAACAGACAAGTCAACTCGAGATTTAGCTGATTAGGTGACTGCATGGGATGGGCCTGTTAAGAAAGACAAAAACAATAAAATAAAATAGCAATAAGAAATGTGTCCAGCTGTTGTGCAGGCAAACGTCGACTCTCCAGCTCTCAAAAAACATAGGCCCGCAATGCGTGCAGAACCGACGAAGTGTTGGTTCGTCTCGAAAAGAAAGCAAGCGAGGCGTGCGTGACTGCAGGTTCAATAACATTCAAGCATCTGTAACAGCACGTTGCAGTAAAAGTGTGTAACTGTAACTAACGCTGAAATTTGACCAACTGAAAAGGTAATCAATACCCTGGAAAGGAGGTCAACTGAATTATTCACCCTCTCCTCACCAAACATAGCTCCACAGACTATGCCCATGACCTCATCCATTCTTCACTCAAGACCATTTTTCGCTGTCTTTTGGTCAGTCTTCCTCAAAACCCTGAACAAAAAGGCCATCACAATTCTCAAAACAGACGCATTTCAAAAAATGGGTGATAATTGTCCCAATATAAAAGTAACCACATCTTTAAGATTGATCAGTATGGGCACCGTAACAGCCCAAAAGAATTGAACTTTTCCCCACACCTGGGAACCACGCTTTGTGCACAGTTTCCTTTAATCATGTCAAGGGCTCTTTAAGCCAAATTGTGAATGCAAATACGAAATAAATCATTGCTATGCTCTATCGTACAGGTTACAAGAAAGCGCATTATAGGCATTTACCAGTCGTTTTGACCCACTCCACCCTCGATTAATGTTTTTACTTGGCTCAACGTGCCATGCTAACTGGCGTAACGAAAATTGTGACAGTATTTTGCCCTTTGCGTTACCGAATGACGTTATGTTTAAAATCTGATGACTCAGCTCATCTGTCTTACGCTTTGAATATTTAATTTTGTTGAATTAAGCTAAAAAAATTAATGTTGATATACATTTGTCCACAACTGAACATGCTTTTACCGAGAGTTGTAACCAATGTATTTATATACTGTTGTGAATAGGGCACTATAAAAACATGATCATCGATAAAGATAAACACATCGTCAGAATCTCAACGTGCTAACCGGCGTGACAAAAATTGTGACAGCATTTTGTCTTTTGCGTTACCGAATGACGTAATGTTTAAAATCGGATGACTCAGCTCATCTGTCTTATCGCGTTGAATATTTTGTTAAATTAAAATAACAATTTAAAGATATATTTGGCCACAACTGAACATGCCGTTATCGAGAGTTGTGAGCGAAGCATTTATATACTGTTGTGAATATGGCACTATAAAAACATGATTTTCGATCTGGAGAAATTGGTAAAAAGCGAAGTCGTCGCTTTATCTCAAACACGTTAAAGCATGTCTTATGACGTAATCGTTAAATCCGGTTTGCTCTTCCGGAGTCAGCTGAGTCATTGTCTCGAACTCTAAAATCGAACAAATCGGTAAAAAAACAAAAGTAAAGCAGAAAAATTAAAAAGAGTAACTGGTATATAATTCCGGGCAGCTTATACTATCCAAGAAGATCCAGCCTCGTGTAGTAATTCATTTCCCACCTGCGAATAACCTTTCTTAACGTTGGCAGCTGGATACTTTCCAAGTATTAAACAGGTAAAAATAACCACAACAACATACACTAGAATTTTCCTCTCATAACATTTACTGAGAACGATTCTATGCTTACGATGTCTCAGCAACACTTTGGTCCCACCAGCATCAACAGTGCCACTGGACATCACCTCTTGTTATTATCAGTCCTCCTTGCTTTCTTTCACTAGTATTGCACAGATATTTCAGTCCGGCCAAAGCCAACACTGCTCGGCGGACGTGTGCTTCTACACCTACGATACTTTTTTATGTGGCCCTTGTCCTATCGTGCGTGCGTGTGTGTACTAATCGATGTCTGTGTACAACTTCTTCTCTATATGTTCAGAGGTCAGCACAAAATTATACCACAACACAGTCGAAGCAAATCTTCCACCAAGCCTCCGTCACCTTTCTTGACCTGCCAATTTAAAATGGCGACTCCGCTCTTGTTCTCACGTCATCCCATCCCGTGGGCCATAGCGAAATACACACCTTGTGAACCTTACACGACGTATTTTGACCGACCAAACCAGTCGACCCTCTTGTCACGACTGCTCTAACTCGACTTCGTCGGTTAAAAATCACAAGAACGAAACTTTGAGCAGCGATTGCCTCACAACGACCTCCCATGCACCCATCTAAACGGCTGCTATACCACCTAGGGTGATCGCACTGTAGTGCTAACGGACTCTCAGAGCCTAATGGCACGACTATAGCTGCAGACTCAAGGCAAATCGGGTCGCCCCATTGGACAAGATTAAAGCGGCAATCTGAGACGCATATATCTCTAGTCATGCCAGGATAAGTTACAATGAAATTGCACATCATCTGGTTGGTGCTGCTGTCTATTTGGTGAAATCAAGTTCTACCTAAATGACGTCAAAAAAGGCTGAGGGAACCTCAACACAATAAGACCAGGTGGTCATTACGACGACCTGCATGAAAGGGGTATCAAGTTTGGACAGGGAGCTATCCAATCCACGCGGAGAAGAGACAACAACCTAACAACATAGAAAGTAATAGAAGTGGTCACTCATACTGAACTCGCTGAGCGAGCGACTTCCTAAGAGTGGGATGGCCGGGAAGCTTCATTCCGTTATATACAACAACAACAATGATGACAACGATTACATGGGGAAATGACAAAAGGTGATGGGCAAGTGATAGCCAGACTGGAACCTTTGTTGAACCACATACATACAGGGCGTAAAATTACGGCATACACTGGACTGATAAAAGGACTTCGAACAGATTCTCTTATTTGAAAAAAGATAACAATACGTGCTACAAGCTATTTGAGTATAATCCTAAAATAAACTTAGACGCAGTTTGATTCGATGAATAAGTGAGTAGAAACTTTATGAAGCTATAATCTTCGAAGTATTTCAGGTTTAGTTTCCATTTATTATTTTCTTCAGCCTTAACCCATAAAAATTCCACTGATGATTAAGTTTCTTTCTCTACTACTAAATGTTAGCTACAATCGTCTGACTGGCAAAAATTGTTATTTACATTCACTTCTCAGCTCCCGAAATGGAAACAATGCCTAAGTATTTACGAGAGAATTCCCATATAATACGCAATAATTTTATTTGCAACAGACAATGGACGAAAGAGTTCTCCTCTTTCCAATCCTTTATCTTCAATAATTAAAAAATCGAACTTGTCCTACTAAAGTTCCGTACAAAAAACGGAAAATTGTCATTTTACTTATTCGCTTGCAAAATGCTACTGCCCTTCATTTTACAACAACTATGCCGCCTATAAAAACCCGGTAAAGTACCTCTCTTTTAGCGTATTTAACAGGAAAGATAAACTTTCTCCGGTATCTTTCGGAAGACGCTGTTTGGGCCGTCACATAGCGCTCCTTCGGAATAAGCACTGCGAGACAAACGCAACACTTCTCAGCAGTGCGTAATACACAACGCCCCAAAAATTGTAAAAGACTACACTCTAGTTTTTCTCTGGTAAAATAAGCCTTGATTGCTTCTAAAAATATATTTCTTCTAAATGCAAAACTTAGTGTGTGGCTGCGAACGGTGCATCGTAAAACTGAGGCAATACAAACGCCCACAAATTCCGAGAACAAACTCGTTCCATACGGGTAAGTTTGAATGTTCAGTTGCACTGACTGAGACAGTGGAGGCCCCAGAAACAAACAGTCCATTTTTTGCTTTGCACAAGTGTTAGCCAAGTTGGAATGTGTACCTGCTAAACTGTGTTCGTTGCGTGAGGAACTGCGCTTTTCACAATTTACTTTTCTAATTTGCATTCCAATGTATAACGTGGAATGAGGCAATTTCGGGCAGAAACTGCAAAGTTGCCCGAAATTGCCTCACATCCACGTTCAATTACATTGCAACTATAAAAAGAGCTATTATCAAGTGAAATGAGATATTCATAGTCTACGTATGTATGTACGTATTCTTTTTTTTTAAAGTTTGTACAGGAGCCCTTCTTATTGTCTGGTTCTTCAGAACTGTGTTAATTTAGAGTGGCTTTCAATTGAGTGTCGAACTGTCTTAACTCGCATTTGCTTTGGTTCTACTATACTATACTCTGACACTGGCTAGAAACGCACCGCATGCTTACATATAATCGATCAGAAGTAAAAACAAAGCCAATCGTATCTTCTCACTTGCTTTCCCATTGGTTCACTGTGTTGTTTATATGTATTGTGATTGGCCAGAGTATTTACTACAGTTTTGGTTTTGACACTCGATTATAAATCGCTCTAAAGCACCCCACAACAATAACATCTTAATCCGATTTATACCCCTCTGAGACAAGTTTGCAAAGACCATCGCACAGTCGTACACATTCAGTCCTTTTCCTCATCTGCCATTATAAAGGCGGACACTTCACTAAGGAGGATAGACGGATGCAGTCCCTTGCATTCTCACTAAAGAGAAAGCTACCAGAATATCTCATCCATCACATCACGGTAACTGTCCCTTCAATGTCACCGTTCGCATTTCGCTTCAGAGTTTCCTTCACTCATCAAATCCTCTTGTATCGAGCATGGTATATGGGGCGACATGTCACGCACTGACCCGTACTTAGGCGGAGTCGTGGGCTCATACATTAGACATGGTTTTCTAGGAGATCCAGTAGTCCTTGGTACACTTGTGCTTACTGACGCAGAATTGGCAAGGAGTGCGTCTTGAACATTTGCGTCTATATCTCCTCCATCTAAAAAAAAAAACAAAAACAAAAAACAGAAAAGAAAAAAAAGAAAAGAAAACAATATCCATTAGTAGCAATCAAGGGTGATATAAACATTAGTACCACAGCTAAGAAGCTAAGCCAAAAATTGGACGAATAAAATTTTCGCGATAATCGTTGACAACGTGTACAAAAACTCAGATAGTAAAAAGCTTCCATCCCAGAAACTAGAGTTTTATTATCAGTAGCATGTGGGGCAACAAAATGCAAATCTTTGTCAATCCTCACCACATTACAAACCGAAATTGCGTTAAAAACTTTTACGCCCTACTATCAACTTGCACGTTCTCTTTACTGGCCTTATATACTTGCTGTGATACAAGTTGGGAGAATTTGTCAGTTCATCTTCGGTGATCATTTCTTCATTCTCAGAAACTGTAAGTTTGATAATGTAGCCGAGACATGGTAAGGAGAAGGTAGATATTGATCACTACAGGGGCTTAAAGGGCTAACATCCCTTTTATGTGGACTAATTTTCCCAAACCTTATTTTTTATTTTGCATTTTATTGAAATTTTGCCACATGAACCTTTTACTCCCAGAGTCAATTATGGAGACATTAAGGCGATTCTCACTTCTGAGTCTGTGGATGAAATCCTATGGTGTGACCATTCATATGAAACTTCTTCAGCAGTACTTTCACATGGTACTATTTAAATTTAAGTGTTTTACAAAATGAAATTTGGGATTTCTTCTGAATTTGATTTTAGGCACTCTTGGGAGTGAAAGGGTTAACAATTACATGGGTGCACGATAATTAAGGAAAAAAGGGCATTAGGATAATGCCTTTAGCTTGAGCTTCGAACTACCACGGATAAAGAACTAGGAATAACTTTAAGAAGCACGTAATAAAATGTTTGGTAAAAATGTTCTACCTTTAAACTCGCCGATTTTTGTCCTCAGCATCGTCAAAAGAACCAGGAACGAAATGATGGTCGCTCCACCGGTAACGAACACCATGACTTCTCTGTAGTACAAATTACATGCTGAACAGCAGACTCTAAAAGAAAAGAAAATGGAAAGAAGTAATAAGTAAATTAACAAATCAAAACACGAGTCAATCTTGTCGAACGACCAAGGCACACAAGTGTAAGTTACGCGCCATTTTCTTCATATTTTGCTGCAAGCAAAGATTAAATAAATGCCTGCCCGATGTATGCTCACTCGGCAAATTTGCCATTTACATCACTAAATCCAACAAATTCTCCAAAACAGGCTTTTAACTGGTCAGATGTTTGGTCAAACATTGTTTGCCCGTTTAGCCACCGAACGTTTTGTGTGACAATCACCATGTTGGACGAAAATGTTTCGTTTAGCCGGGGCTTAAAAAGAGGCAGTATCACGGGGATTTTGCTCGTGTTTCGTCATAACTTTGCTAAAATTTTGAGTTTATGCCTTCGCTTACACTCAAAATGCTCCTGGAACACCAAGACGGAGATATCAAGTGGATTTTCGGAAGGGGTGCAAACCATAATAAGTTTTTCAATGAACGTTTTCAAGTTGTAATCCATCTCCATCCTGGCCATCCGTGCCCAAAGACACTTGTGATTAGGTTCACTGAATCAGTATGGTGTCTGAACAAGAAATTGACCATTATTTTTAGATTTCCATTTATGTTAATCTGACTATTGGCTTTTCAAAGTGTTACGAACGCGAGCAAAATCCCCGTGATACTGCGCGGAACAGATTGGCAGGAGACACATGCCTTAGTTAGTGGTTGCTATGGCTTCAAAAAGCCCGCGCGACGATATTAATTTGCTCACAAAGGTATTCAAAACAAAGAAAACTACAAAAATGAACTTTGGCGACAAACTCGTACATCTGTGGATGACCATGTCCGTCTACTGTAGGCAAAACTGTGGCGTTTCCACTCCATGAACCATAAATTCCTCTGTGCCTTGAACCATACCAGTGGATGAAAGCGGGAAAATGCAACATGAATCAACTAATTCACACAAGCGCGAGTTAGCCAACTGCTGTCAGTTGTTAGTGATTAGTGTTATGGTTAGTAGCAAAATGCAAGCCAAGCTGCAACAATTTTATTATCATTTAATAGGTATTGGATAACCGTGACCTTTATGCCTATCTGCAACAAAGCCAAGCTGCAACAATTTCATTATCATTTTAAGTATTGGATAACCATAACCTCTGTGCCTATCCTGTCTGTCTACTAACTACTTCTTTCTACTCGCGGAACAAATGCACCGGCTTTTCATAGATGAATTCTTGTTGACCACACTAGTTTCCGACTCTTACACCCAGGTCAAACGACAACGAAAGCGTACGAGAGCTCAAACTGATTTAAGGTACAGAAAATGATAGCAAAGGAGTCAGTGAGTATATGAGAGTTGACGATAAGTGTCGATAAGAGTGCAGTCAATTAGTGTACGAGATTCAGTGCGCGCACGTGAAAGTTGACGTCAAGTGTCGATAAGAGTGCGTGGTAGTTAATAAGAGTGGGCGAGATTCAAGGAGAGCACATGTATGTTGGTGTGAAGCGTCGATTTGGCTTAGTTCAAACGTCGAACTTTACATGTGCCTAATCTAATGCAACTTGGCAAAACAATAGCTTTTACTCATTTGCACTGGATTCAGTACATGAAAAGTTCGACGTTTGAACCAGGCCTAAAAGAGCATAATGAGAGCGTATGAGATTCAACGAGCGTGTACGAGATTTAACAAGAGTGCAAAAGAGTTGATGACAGCACATTAGAGTCGATGAAAAACAAAGAGCAAACGAGTGGGTCAAATGGTGAGATTTAACTCTCCCATTTCTTAGCACCGCTCGCTCTTGTTTGACCAGGGCTTGTTCGCCAACAGCCTTGGTAGCATCGCGAAAACTGCTGTCAGCATGACGTCATTAGGTCACGTCATGTTGCTAAACATTTCCGGTGAGTGAAAACCACGGGCTCATAATATTTGCAGAGACGGGATTCTACCCACAAAGGGTATTTATCCCCACCTCTCCGCAAATTATGGACTAAACGCTACATCACAGTCATTAAGAATGTCTGGATGGAGTTCAGTGTTTTCAGAGCTCTGCGTAAGTAATTTGTCAGCTCCAGACATAGACAGCACATCCTTGAACTTTAAGCAGTTGAAGGCAGCATTTTCTAGCGTAGCAAGTTCATTTGCTCCTTTACAAGCACCCACACTCTGATAAGCAAAAACTGAGTATTTGCACTATCAGTTTAATAAACATCTTGCACAAATAGATAACAGTCTTATCAACAACAAAAACAACAACAGTAATAACAAAACTGATCGCCATGGGTAATGCTATCAACAACTTTGTTTCTTCTAAAAAAAACTCTGTTTCTTCTATCAACGAGTTGGACAGTGTTAATCTCGCATCTTTTTCATGAGGCGCTTGACATCCACGGTGTTCTCTGGGCGGCACTGGTTTCTTGTTCAACCAAAGCTTTAAAGAGAGACTCCTCCACTCTTTTATTTCTTCAGTTTGTTTTTTTTTTTATCAAAAGGCCTCTGTATGCAGGAGGACGTAACGCCGTGGAGCTGTGAGTAGATATGTCTTACGACAATCCATGGATGATTGTAGCGGTCTCCAAGTCCAAACTGTTGTTTGTTTCCTCACCACACTTCCGTGTCAAAGAGATTGCAGAACTCGAGGACCTTACAGTGTGAAAAGGCGTCCAACGAGGGCAAATACTGTATACGGTTCCCAGAGGTACAATCACATAGATATGGGTTCACGCCATCGGTGTGAACTCACACCAAAATATTTGAGAAGTACAAGTACTCTAGCATCTGCTAATTAGGCTATGGCGCCGTTTAATTTTATTCACTTCACTTTTCAGGTATCACAACTGTTAGAACTCTTATTTTACTTCTTTTTATAATTTTAAATGTTTATCTTTCTGTATCAGTAGCTGGTGAGCTATATATAATCATATATTTTTTATTTAAGTACCGATTGATTTACCGTATTCATTTTGACAGTTAATTCCTCCCTAACCCTTTGTTTATTTATCACTTTAATTATTTGTTTATACATTTATAATTATTGACTGTAAACCTACTGCATGAACAATGAAAGGTATTACAGAACATAAAATTCAAAGAGTTATAACATTTAGAGAATTATTGTCACGCCGTCTTGAAGCAGACGCCGCCATTACATGCACTGCAGCAAAGGAAGAAACCAAGAAGTCTGTGTAAATAAGTGTATAAGGAGGAATCTGAGAAGCCGTGCAGAACTGGTGTAAAAATCAAATTGTCAATATTTTTAGGATATGTATGAGTGCTAGAAAGTGAGCAAACGCCCTAATAAAATTCGCCCAGGACAATGACCCTGGGAAGGAAATCAGAGAATACGTACCATGGTACAAGAAAAGCCTTTGACCAAGGACGGTTATGAATATATAAGGAGGATATGAGTGTATAAGAAGACTTGCATTGAAGAAAACAAGTGTTCGGTCCTAATGCAATGCAGTTGGTCTTGCAGCATTGGCAGGTAATACTAAGACTGCTGCCCAGGCAGCACCAAAGAAAAAAAGTTAATAAAAGGCCACTGCTAATGCAGGACGGAACACCACTGATACAACTAACTGAGCACCCAAAACTGACCTTTCCTGACCTGACGCAGGAAAATCAGGCCTTCATCTTATCATTGCATTTGATCAACAATGACAGGAAAAGGTTGCTAATGACTTCTTGAGCCATCAGAAATTGGCTCCCAAGAGAAAGTATTAGTGGTCGATTGTGAATATTCCATTAAATGGAAATTGAGGTTTATCCATTTCACTGACGTGAATTTTGTTCTCAGTGTTAGCTACTCTTCAATGTTGCTGTGGACCAAGAAGGACTACAACGTAAACAGATGTCCACGGGAGCTCACACCCAAGCATTCCCATTGCTGCAGACAAACAGGTTTATGCCTCTTGGAAGGCATCACATGTAACACTATTACTGATTATGGTAAGAACATTCACCGCTTAAAAATGACAGAGACAGTGTCAGAAGGGTAATACTTACTCTCTCTTTGAATTGCACGGATGAAATATCTGAATCAACTGAATTGTGATTCCATTGGATAATTTATCAGTAAAACTCATTGCCCCATACACAAAAGCACCTGTTTCCTGGGAAATAGAAAACAAGAAAAACAGAAAATAGAAATCAAGATCAATAATAAACATTGGAAAAACACATTGTCAAGCATTTAGCGCTAATTCAGCGCCTTTTTCATCTGACTCACATTGTCACATGTTACATGACAAAATGTCAGTGATAATAGATAGTCAGCAAGTTGTCTCCACAGTTTCTGTCGAGAGAATTCAGTTCTGATTTTCCCAAAGACTAAAAAGTCTACATGTTTCCCTTACAAAGCAGTATGTTACATTAGGCAATGCCTCCGTGCAATCATGTGAGGCAATTTGTAAACAAAATATTTAGCTACACGAAACGTTGCCAGGAATAATTTGCAGAGTATCATTTTATGTCAAAAATATAATAATCATCATTTAATTATTTTTAATGCACATTTTTTATTAAATGATCAAATGCGCATTAGAATCGGTAACTAACATCTTAAATATTACTTAATAAATAAATGTAAAATACTTAAAATGTACTTAAATCAATAATATTACAAAACAAGAAAGATTTTAGTACTAGTAACAAGTGCATCAAAATGCAATAAAGATCTTGTCTCTCTACTCCCTGAATGAAAACACTGACATTGTGTTCAAACCAAAGAACAAAAGCCAACTTACCACATTTTCTCCTATAAGATCTGCCAACATTGTTAAAGCAGTAACAAGGAGTGTGGAGCCGCCAACACCCAACATTACAGCAGCTCCATATGTAGCCATGAGGTGGTGTTTCTCAAGGAACCACATCCATATACTGTCGATAATTCAGAAAAGTCACATATATTAATAAGTGAATAACTCAACTGCAGGCTTCAGATCGGACTTGTCATGTCCCAGTGGTGGAGCTTGTGTGTCTTGATGATCATTAGAGCTATTCAGGCAGGGGTAGGTAGGTCGCACTATGGCGCATTGATTGAAGGTGAAAAGCCTGACAAAGGACAGTCAAGTTAAGGGGCCAGGTCAGTGAGGGATGATCTGTCTCCACAACTTAAAAAGGTAAAGGTAGGTAAGGTAAAGTCCCACACGAGCCAAGGAGACCCACCCGGCCAGTTTCTGTAGCATGAAGCAACTGAGAGTATTGTTACTCCCCCATGGATGGGATGCTAGTCCATCGTGGGGTTACACCCAGCAGTATGTCGCCAATACTCATTTTATACACCTGGGTGGAGAGAGACAATGTGGGACATAGTATGTTGTCTAAGGAAACAACTTGATGGCAGGAACTGGACCTTGAACCACCAACCTTCAGATCTGAAGTCCAACGCGCTAACCACTACACCATCACGCCCCCACCCACAACTTCAAAATTTGTTGATTAATAATATGGAAATGGAAAGCCTCGTGGATGCCTTACTATCATCTATGCAAGGAGAAGGTTCTGGTGATGAATTCAATGACAGGGGAACCACATATAACAGGTGAACATGAAAGTGGCAAAAACTGTTTGTATAAACAAGAAATCTGAACTCATTACCAAATGTCGCCATGAAAACAAGTTCTTCGCAACCAATCAGAAGAAACGTCTCTCCAACCGTCCTTCAATTTGAAAATTCAAAAGCTTAAAACTGTTTTTTGACACCTGCTTGTGCTGAGCATTAGTCTGATGATCGCTTAATGCGTGAAACTCGAGTTACAACTTTCCGTCTGTACATTAGTAAATGGCTGAATATATATATAGATAGGCTAGCCTAAAAGCGAAGCTCCCATGAATAAGCTGATGTTCGTTTGTCAAAAAACCGAAAACTCTTCGGGCCCAAAAATTTTGACAGGCTATTTTCGGGCGCGATATTCTTTCGAAAACTGTTCTTAGAAAAACGAAAGTGTTCTGTACAGCGACGCAAATTGTTCCGAATTGTCCCACAATAATTTTGCGAAAATGTTCGGGTTGGTCATGTGAATCCGAACTCGAAATATTCAATTTTGTGCAATGAATTACGTTAATAGACTGCAAAGTGAAAACTGTTTTTGTTAACAATATACCCTGTAGCACTAAATTTTTGCGGGAGTTTAATTTTGTGAAGAGGCGATTTTCTTTCTGTTTTGCGGTAACTAATTTTTGCGATTGGTAAAAACTGGTTTTTCCTGCTGGGAATTAATTTTTGCGATTGTCAGGAAGTCACCTTCAATTCGGAATTATAACATACTGGTTTCATGAGTAAAAACAATCAAAGGTCATCAAATGCAGGTGAACATGGGCTCCTTGGTGAACGACATGCAGTTGCATAACACGTTTTCAGTAAATCAATAGAGTACCTTCAGAATTTCAATTTCATCGTTTTATTTCTGAATGCTTTTTTAATTTCGTTTTGTTTCTATACGAAAGAGTCGGCCATTAACATAATTTTACGTTACACTTAAAAGGCGATGTTTGTGTATAATTCGACAGTGGAGTAAATTTTTGCAGAGAAAGTTTTTGCGGGAAATTTTTTTTCGCGGGAACGTTTTTATTCGGATCATGAAAAAACCCGCAAAAATCGCAAAAATTAGAACCCGCAAAAATATAGTGCCACACGGTATAACCGTATACGTCAGCTTTCCACTTCTGTCACGGATGAATCTTTGCACAAAGCCGTAATTATTTTTCTAAGACGCTTTAAGTCCTCGAGGCGTACTTTAAGGAGAAAAACTGATTCAGTTATCAAAAATCCGGTTTCAGTCTTTTAGGCATGTTTCGAAAATCGAGCTTCGTTTTAATCGCTTTCATCTTGGTTTCGAGCGGTCCTGCAAACGGCAAACTTCAAAATGCCAGTTCTAATTCAGCGCTTAGCGATAAAGCGCCTCAGTCGATGGAGCAAACGTTTAACATCAACAACTGGGGTCTTGGAAAGGTCGACCGTAAACTGTTGACCGAGATGAAGTACAAAATTGACTCGCTGTATGAGAAATATGGCAAAGGTAAATTAGTCGTTTTGCGTAATTTCAAATTCATTTGTTTTAATATGTGGTGCCTGTTCTGGGATGAAAATTTGGATTTATTAGCGTGGATATGCGCACTACTGTAAATGTACTTTAATTAGATTTCAGAGCAAGAAAAATCTTTACATACAATGTTTCTATCCTCCTTCTTTTTCAAATTAAATATAGTTTGTGCAGAAGACTGATGGGTTTGCCATGGAAATTCCAGTTTTTTCATCGTCAACATCCCAACCCTGAAGTGGAGCGACGCTCGAAGAACGGGTCAGATGCTCGGAGGAGACCCGGCTATAATCTACGAAAGCCGAGGAGGGACTTCCGACTTCCGACTTCGGACTTCCGACTTCAGACTTCCGACTTCGGACTTCGGACTTCGGACTTCCGACTTCCGACTTCCGACTTCCGACTTCCGACTTCCGACTTCCGACTTCCGACTTCCGACTTCCGACTTCCGACTTCCGACTTCCGACTTCCGACTTCCGACTTCCGACTTCCGACTTCCGACTTCAGACTTCCGACTTCCGATTTCCGACTTCCGATTTCCGACTTCCGACTTCCGACTTCCGACTTCCGACTTCCGACTTCAGACTTCCAACCGCCGACTTTCTTACACAATACTGTCTTTCGGTGGATTGAAAGTATACGGTGATTTTCCTACTATTAATCTTTCTCAGCACGTTGTCATGTTTTGGTAAGTAAATAGTTTTTATCTCAACAGTTTTGTACAGCCATTTCTTCTTATATGTGCGAAGTTGTTGACAAATTTTCGCTCTTGTAATACAGGTGGCTACATCTCATCGTCCTTTTCAATGTATTATGTCCGTCTCATTGCGTTTTACCTGCTTACACGCCTGCACTAAACAAAAACGTTGCTGTGGACAGAGACAACTTAATAAGAAGTTACTTCTTGCAAGGATTTACGAACGCTGAAATAGGCGGTTTTCTGGCTTTGCAACATGGAATAATACTTTCTGTGCGGACTGTGAAACGGATTCTTAAGCGTTTGAGACTGAGAAGGGCTGGGCGTAACAATGAATCACCTCTTGAGCAGATAGTCTTTGCTATTGTGGAGGAACTGGAGAATTCGTGTGGCTCCTTCATGGGTTATCGTCAACTTACGAGGCGCTTGAGGCGGAAGTATAATTTACAAGTAAGAAGAGATACTGTTATGAAATCTCTCCGCATTATTGATCCTGAAGGAGTAGAGTGTCGTAAAAAACGTAGGCTAAAGAGACGGAGGTATATCACTCCCGGTCCCAACTATTTGTGGCACGTTGATGGGTGGGATAAGTTAGCTCCCTTTGGAATTTTTATTCATGGAGCAGTAGATGGCTTTTCTAGGCGAATCCTTTGGTTAGAGGCCAACTCAACAAACAAAAATCCCAGCGTAATTGCCTCACACTATCTCAGTACAGTGCAGCAACTGAAGGGGGTTCCTGTAAGGATGCGTTGCGACAAGGGCACGGAGAACACTATCATCGGACGTCTACAACAGGCATGATGATGACGACTTTGCTGGAAGTAAAAGTTTTGTTCACGGCAAAAGCAGTGGAAATCAACGTATAGAGGCCTGGTGGTCTAAGTTTCGTGAAGGGGGAGGTGGTTGGTGGGTAAATCTGTTTAAAGATCTTCGCGATTTAGGCCAATTTGATGATACTTATCTCAACAAGGAGTGCTTAAAGTTTTGTTTCTTGCCTGTATTACGCCAGGAGCTATATTTGGTGGCAGAACTTTGGAACACGCACAATATTCAGGCCCAGAAACGATTAGAAGTGCACGGTGGTAAACCAGACATCATGTATTTCACACCTGAAGTTTACAATTCACGCAACTACCTGATACCTGTGGACATGGATGATGTAAATGCTTGCAAAGGACTGTACGCTGAGAATTGTCCTGACCATGCTGATGGAGTAGGGGAGTTAGTCCAGTTAATTAAACCCGATTATGTGCCACCATCAAATGCAAATGAAGCTTTGAAGTTGTATTGCGAGATTACTGACGTTCTTAAAAATTACTAATTGAAAGCTCTTGTTTACCGACCACAAGGGATCGCAGCTAACGTTTGCGCTTAACGCTGATTTCATGGGCCCTTGAACTGTTGCCCACAAGAAAATAAAATTCCCTGCACATAAACAGATAACAATTAGTTCTATTTGTTATCTAGTTCAGTATCCTCATGAGATCGTTATTATAAGTCGCCCAATCTGATATATAAATATATATAAGTAAATTGTTTCAAACATTCATTGAAATAATCAATCTCATAGTGACCTCGTTGTACTTTTTGGCCTGTTTACATTAAATCCACCATAGAAATCTTAAGAGTGCTTATTTGATGAAGTCGTTATTTTAGCGTTGTTATCAACATTTATGTTAGCTGTCGTTTTACCTGCTCTGCTTTGCTATGGAAATCCGGTATTGAATGAATGGACCGAAAAATTGGGACTAGGTTTCGGAAGAGAAACGCACAAGAAAAGTCTGGGCCTAACGGGGCTATGGGGTGAAGAAGAAAGGCCAGTGGTACGTAGCTTGAAAACTAGGTTATAGGAGTCTTTATTCACACCGGCAGCTACCTTTTCATTTGGAACTGATCATCTCTAGTGTTTCCTGACGTAACAATGAACGTATGTTTCATGTCTCAAGGAACATGATGTATCTAAACTCCTTGTATGGGTGCTCTAATAACATGAATAGTTTGTAAACACAACGTTTTAGTTCTCAATATGTATGTGCTTAACACAGAAATAAGAACTTGAGTAAAAAGTAAACGCCAATAAAAAGGAAAACGCCAACTTTTCTTGAAATCATTGTTTTATAACAATTGTAAAAACCAACGCAAACGCAATATCTTACCCAGTTAGTATTTCTTTGCTTGTCCTTTCGCTTATAACATGTATAATACTTTACATGTCATGCCGATTAAAACACTCATCGCCGCTACGTACAAGTGTTTTTTTTTTAACTTAACATAAACAAAACTTGATGTTGGATTCAACGAAAAAACACTTTACTGGAACCTGGACGGACAGGGTGGGGTGCTTGCTCACGCACTGTTTTTTGTTTAAAAAAAAAAAAAAATATATATATATATATATATATATATATATATATATATATATATATATATATATATATATATAATCACCCTACCATAAAGCATTTGATCAACGCTATGGATCTACGGCTTTTACCGAGGCAAACTGGTTTACTTTACGTCACATTTTTTTCACTATTGCCTCTCTTTTTTTTGTTCTTATTGCCAGCCAATGCTAGTTCCAGTACAAATCTGGCCAGATTGTAATTGTAGCTGGCCAAAAGGATCTTGGCTCTGGGTTCAAGCGACAATATTATGGCGACTCTAACTAAATTTTCAATAAACCAGGAGTACTTTCTGATTGGCAACAATCCGATTGGATTGTTGCCTTTTCCTTTCCAACAAGACATTCAGGTGCCATGTACGCAGGCGTTCCTGGGACTGAAGTACTCTGTTTCTGGCTAAGGGACTGTGGAGATTTTAGCTTGCCTAACCCCATATCGCAGAGTTTTGTTGTGTGTGTTGCTGTCGCAACCATGAAATTTGCCGCTTTAATGTCCCTGTGTACGATAGGGGGGTTTCAAGTTGTGAAGGTAGGCCCCCGCTCGACAAATTTGTTTTCCTACGGACATGTTTCGTTGTCATGGTCATCAGCAAAAGGTAGTTCCTCTAAGTTAAGACCATCAATGAACTCGGAAACCAAGAGAATTGAGTTTTCTAGGAATGATATTTCCATAATCTGAACTATATTTGGGTGGCGGATCAGGCTATGTACTTTTACTTCCATTTTAAGGACTGGCCTAATGCGCTGGGTATTCCTTAATGTAATTTGCTTTACTGCCACCTCCGTAACAGCCCTGCAAAACCTACCAAAAACAAACGCTACGTTAAGTTATGATTAGATTAATATCTGTAATTCCATACGCCTTTTTATTGTTGTCGATTCCTAGAAAATAAAATTCGCTGCACATCAGCTGTTCACTTCAGATAAAACAATCCAGTTCAATTTGTTACTTAGTGATTCTCACCAGATCATGACTTAATTTGTTTAGTCGCTTGATGTTGCTGATAAGTAAAAAAAGGAAGTACTTACTCCTAGAACATAAAAGAGATATGCCCTTAAGATTGTCATCTTCAATTACGCAGTTTTTTACGCAGTTCTTGTGAATAAACATAGCTAATCATATTAAGTGTCTTTGATGCGGATAAACTGCTGAAATCCAACTGTAACATACGGCACATTTGCCAACTGCAACCAACTGTAACATCATACATATACAGTATATCTTATATCTTATATCAATATATCCGATACATAGTATAACATCTTATATCTAACACATCTTATATCTAACGTCTTATGTCCCAATGTCTAATGTGGAATACTCAAAAAGCATGTAAAGTAGAGTTAATTAAAAATTCATTAACAAACATTCTAATCATTTAAAAAACATGCTTTGTATTTTGGTGCGTGACATGCTAAAGTTATAGGGATGCAGGGTGGGAAACTAATTGCACAAGAACAAACAAACTAAAGCAGGCAAAACAAAGGCAAAGTTACACACGAGGCCGCGTTAGATGCCTTAGGAGTTGATTGACAGTGAAATAAAAACAAGTATGATCGGCTCAGTCTACAGTTTACACTACAGATACAAGTGATCGCAACTGAACTTTGGCTTGTAAAACCCTACCCCATCCTACTGCATGTCACGCAGTCCGCACGTTATTCTCATGGTTGTCCATTTAATACAGTTTAGAGTCGTAGCATTTGGTAGCTCATCGAAACAATATCCTTTACGTGAGATTATTTCTTTACCATATGTCACTTGTTTATCAGGAAATTTATTGACATTAACATACTTGAGAAAATACGCTCAATAGTATACACTCTTCAATGTACAAGAAACGGCAACGATATCTGATATCTGATTTGTAAATTTGAATTCCATCGACTACTCGGTTCACTGAATGACGATCACTGCTATTTTCGAAACTTCTTGTTTGCAAAAAGAACATATTTTTTTCATAACTTATTCCATGGAAGTTATCGTCTTCGCGCATTAAACTAAAGACTGGGATTTGCCTTGTATAAATTTCCTGCAACACATGATTAACACTCTTCTCCTGAAGGCCATTCAAAATGTGTGGTCGGTTACGGTGTTCATCGCCGCAGTTTGTAATATTATTTATCAATTTATGATGGCCTTGAAAACAACAAAAGACCTCCAAAAATTAAAAAAAAATAGATTTCAACCTTTTCTTTGAGAATTAAACAAATTCTTATTGCTGACTGCCTCATGAACACTGTTAGTTTGGAACACTTTGTGATGCATCATGACGATTGGATGAGTTCATTACAATGTATTGACAATTTTCATTATTCAAAGAAAACAGTGCACTATGATTACTCCAAATCTAAAATGATACTTGATACTTGCAAGATACTTGCAACTCTTTAAACTTATTTCAAATAAATTCCACCTTCCCTGTTTTACGCCATTGGCAAGCTAACTAGCTGTGGAACGCGTGTACGAGGTCAATCGCCCTGGGCCTCTGGTTGCTCTCATAAAGAAAACAGTCCTTCAGAATTTGCTCAAGTGAAGCGTGAACAGTGGATGACAGTGATTTCAATAAACCAGGAACACTTTCTGATTTCATTACGTCAATCAGGGTGTTTACAATGGTGATACTATCATCCTCTTGAGCCGCGGAAGGACTTTTGCTCTCTAGCAGCTCCTCCCAGCAGTCCTTTTCCATGAAAAGCTCGACTAGCGTGCAACCGAGTGACCACACATCTGATTGTATTGTTGCTTTTTTCTTTCCAACAAGACATTCAGGTGCCATGTACGCAGGCGTTCCTGGGACTGACGTGCTCTGTGTGTGGCTAAGGGACTGTGCAGATTTTAATTTGCCTAACCCCATATCGCAAAGTTTTGTTGTGTGTGTTACTCTCGCAACCATCACATTTGCTGGTTTGATGTCCCTATGTACAATCGGGGGTTTCAAGTTGTGAAGGTAGGCTACAGCTTGGCAGATCTGTTTCCCCACGGACATCTTATCACAAGCCTGAATGCTGAATGTTTCGTTATCCGCGTCATCGCCAAAGAGTAGTTCCTCTAAGTTGCGACCATCAATAAACTCGTTTACTAATAGAATGGAGTTTTTTAAGAATGATATTGCCATAATCTGAACAATATTTGGGTGTCGAATCATGCTGTGAACTTTTACCTCCGTTTCAAGGACTGGCCTAATGCGCCTGGCATTCCTTAATTTAATTTGCTTCACTGCCACCTCTGTACCAGCCCATTCTCCCTTATATACAACGCCAAAGGAACCTCTGCCTACTTCGTCTTTAGTGGAGAATAAAATCTCTTCTTTTTCCACCACTGGTAACAAGGATTCGTTTTTGGGTGGATTGGAGGCGCTGCTTTCTTCCCCATCCCTTGTATCTGAGGAAGAAATGTTTATTTCATCTGAAAAAGCACGAATATAGACTGGTTCAGAAACGTCCCTCTCCTCCCCATACTGGACCTCTACTGTGTACACGCCGGGCTCACTTACTGCTACGCAGCACAGTTTATTTCCTTGTTTGTATGGTACTCCATTTCGGTACCACACATAAATGGCACTTGCAGCCGTGTGGCACGACGTTACCGCTCCAAGGATTAGGTAGTTTGAATCATAACCCCACACTTCTGAAGGTGGATGAAGAATAAGACGGTTAGACTTTGCGTCTTCAACCTGAAGGCTCGCCTGAGCTAACATCTCGGCAGAAGGTAGACTATTGGACGACTCGTCTAGTGACACGTGCACGTCAAGAAAACATTTCTGGCCTTTTGAAATGTGAACAACTGAAAAGCCGTTCTCCAAAGGATCGAATTCCTCTACCTCCATGTCCTGCAATAAAGGCTCTGATACACATTTGATATCGTAACAGTCCTTCCTTGAAAACGAAGTTGATGTTAGAACAACTTCTGAATAGGAAGACTCTGTATACATTTCGTAATGTATCATTAGGCGATGTTCATTAGTGTTTTCTGAAGTGCATAGCATACTCTCGCTTTCCTTTAAAGCCAGGCCAAACAATGGTGCTTGAGGTTTCTCCACGATTGGGTTGCTTGACATGGTTCCTTTCACATCTGGTGTACTTGCCACCTGAAGAGATTTTAACTCTCCTGCCAGTACGTTTCTGCTGCATCCCATGAAAACGTCATTTATTGCTGGGCCTCCTTCGGCTTCTTGCGCAGCATTCATGGATTTATCGGGCTAGGCATAGGATCTTCCTCTAACAAACTTTCTCCATCTCCTGTCAATGTTGACATAAGGTAAATGTTGGATTTACTTGCAAACAGTCCATGGGACTTTAAGTACTCCTGGAACGTGCATTCCTCTCCCGTCGTGGTTTTGAAAGCTGAGATGCTTTTTTGTGCAAAGTTTCCTAGCTCAAGCTTCATTTCAGATAAATCGCCGTACTGGGATGCACCTTGGGGAAAAAAAAGCTGGATAGCTTTGCTTTTGAGATAATCAACTGTAATGTTTTCATCGTCGGTGCAAGCAAACTCGCGCACTCCTCCTCCGTCCTTCATCCTAACTTGCTTATATCGAGATTGGCCATGAGATCGATGAAGCCAGCCAAGGTGTAGCTTCATCTGCTTTGTCGTAGGTTTTTTGGCCTCCTGACGATTCTGGAAAAAGGAAAAAGATCGAAACATGTCTTTTAATAATAATAACAATAACAATAATAATAATAATACTCTACTAATAATAATAATACTCTACTAATAATAATAATAATACAAAAATAAGGATAACGATAACGATAACGACAACGATAATGATAATGATAATGATAGTGATAATAATAATAATAATAATAATAATAATAATAATAATAATAATAATAATAATAATAATAATAATAATAATAATAATAATAATAATAACGACTTTATTCCGGCCTTTCCACAAAATAAAGTAGCTCTTCAAAATAAAAATAAAAGAGCTTACTAAATCACTTATAGGCCCGGGCCATAGAATAACTGAAACCAATATTTGCAGCAGGACCTTAAAGAAGTACCTTGCATTTAGTAGCGTTGCTCTTTTTCCCTTCCCCCTTGCCTTCATTCCTCCGAATCCGGTCTACATAATCCTTGATCCTTTCTTCTCTTGTAACTGCAAAGAAAAAATATAACAAACTCGTTATCCACTTCTAAGGTAAATTGTTTAAGATAAAACGAAGCACTATAAAACACGACAGGCGTTTGAGAGCACAAGAGAAATGTAAAAAACATCAACCGTAGGGATTTTTTTTCCTTTATCGATTGCTTTTATATTCCATATTAATTGACTGTCCTTGGTCAAGTCATCAGGTTCGGCAAAAATTCCTTACACTCTAATCGTACCTTTTGATTGAAGCTTTGCGCTTTCTTCTCCCAGCTTTGCCCTTATTGTGGCTACCTGGCCCACAGCTACACCCATTTTTTCAAATTGAGCGTCTGTCACCATTTTTACAGCTCTTATATTGTAGATCTGTAGGACAAAAGAAATGTGATTAAGAAAACAGAGAAAGTGCACTCCGTGTCTTATGTAAGAACCTTTTTTATATGAAAGTTGAGGCTGCGATTTACCACCATTTTAAGAACGTATCAAGAACATTCCTTCGGCTGAACGTAGCTTAAGAACGTTTTTATTTTGCTCATTTGTATTTCCAAAGACAAGCAAAAAGTTAAGGTAAAATAAATGGAATTAATCTAAATACTTCAGGGTATATTTTGTATAACATTAGTTTATTTATGCCATAATACACATCTCAGTTTGTAGTGATTGAAGTTGCACCCCTAGTTCCCAGCGACATGCCCCCCTATGCGTAAACAACACATGATTTTGTGGCTGCAACATAACGCCGTGACCTGTCCCTGCGTCATGCCCCTCGTTTGCGTTTATATTCTAATATTTCTCAGAAATATTTTATTTTGACCATTTAGTCGAAATGTTTTACGTTCGAGGTGGGAAATATTACAAACTTACCTTGTGTTTCTCAAATGTTTCTTTTAACGACTTCAAATTACTATCCTCTTCGAGGAAACAAACCAACTACAAGAGAAAGGAACCAAGATTGTGTTTTGTTTTGTTTTTTGGCTGAAAGACTTTTCAACAATGCATTCTGCATGAAGATACAAAAGAACGGTACAATGCAACAACAAATTTACCCAAGCATTATTTTCGTTTAAGTCTGGCGCGTAACGCGTCACACAACACCGGCTTAAATTGCAAAACGTAAACATTCAATTGCGCATTGTTTGACCTTGTCTCACAAACAGCAAAGATCTTCTTCTTTTTTGCCCGTTGTTATTGATATTGCTTAGTTTGCTGTTTGTGTAACATGTATAAAAGTGGGGGATAAGCTAAACTTTACTTTCTGGAGTGGGGGAAAATTCAAGGTAATTCATGAGAAAGGAAGCAGAATAAGGTCAATAAACATCCACACTGACCCCTTGTCTGACGTCGTTCGTATTCAATGACTAAATGGACTCAATAAAATGGCAAATTGTGTAAAAGATATAATTATGTAACGGAAATTTCGTAGGTAGGTAGGTTTTCGTTATAGGTTTCCCTGCAGTCTGCATTTTGATGAATTCTGTGGCGTCAGAACGGAATATATTTTGTATTTATATATATATATATATAGTCCTTGTTATTTATAGAAAGACTAGAAACCTGTGAGGCTCACCAGTGAAAGAACAAATGGGGATCGGCTATTTACCGAGTTAGGGTTTGAGTTTAGTTTGAGGTGAGTTTGAGTTAGGATTGAGTTACCGTTTTACCAATATTTTTCTGCAGAAAATTTAAAAGGAAAGGTAGCCTTCTTCTGGCTGTTTGTTTATTTTTCGCTTCGCACTTAGTGCTCGCCCTCGCGCTTCGCGCCCCGCGCGCCCCGCCAAAAATTAGCTGCGCGTTCTGCTGGCAAGAGAAAAGGAAACAAATGAAAAGGGAGTTTATCCGTTGAACATTGGTGTAAATGTACTACGTTTATACAGCCCGTCTGTTCCCCTTTTTTCGTACGTTCGACAGAACGCACCAAAATTACGTTAGCAGTAAACGTAGATAAGGCGCGTTGGGTCACGAAATGAGGGCAATAATACGATTCTAAAATGCAAAAATGCCTACCTTAAAATATTTAATAAGCTGCTGATTTTGTCTTAAAAAGTAACTTAATCTTAACTCAAAAACTCAACTCAAACTCAACTCAACTCCTAACTCGATCATTATCCTATCTCGAACAGAGAACAACCAACACAGCAAAGCTATTTGGAGACTCAAGGCAACTTAGAGCAGTTTTCAAAGAAACATTTAATAAGTTTTTACACCCATATTTTACTGTTTGAGGGTATGTATCTAGTAAAACGGCTAGACTAGCTACTGTAAATATTTACTCGGAAAACCGTAACATGCTAACTGGACGGCGCGAAGCAGATAGCCTTTCGCGGGTGCTTCAGGCAATGACTTGTCTGTTTAAATTTATGCATAGTCTATGACATTAGGACAACATTCATTCATTGTTTCAACGACATTGAAACGACTGCAAAAGGTAAATCACCTTACCTCTTCATCCATTTTCTCCAGACACTTACATCAAATCAACAGCCATAAACGTGTACAAACTCGAAACCGAGGCTCACCATGAAGTCGGAAGTCGGAAGTCGGAAGTCGGAAGTCGGAAGTCGGAAGTCGGAAGTCGGAAGTCGGAAGTCGGAAGTCGGAAGTCGGAAGTCCGAAGTCGGAAGTCGGAAGTCGGAAGTCTGAAGTCCGAAGTCGGAAGTCAGAAATCCGAAGTCGGAAGTCGGAAGTCGGAAGTCGGAAGTCGGAAGTCGGAAGTCGGAAGTCGGAAGTCCGAAGTCGGAAGTCGGAAGTCGGAAGTCTGAAGTCCGAAGTCGGAAGTCAGAAATCCGAAGTCGGAAGTCGGAAGTCGGAAGTCGGAAGTCGGAAGTCGGAAGTCTGAAGTCAGAAGTCGGAAGTCCGAAATCGGAAGTCCCTCCTCGGCTTTCGTAATAATCAGATCAGCCGCTGAAAGCAACTTTATCTTCAACTTGGTGAGGAAGCAGAAAACTATTACAGCCTGGGATGCGTGGCTTGGATTTGTACGCAAAGCTGACAGTAAGTTCTGCTGGATTGATGATACTCCACTGGCGCGAGGATATACTGCTTGGGCAAGCGGGGAACTAAACAATTCAAATGGCAATGAGAATTGCGGAAACATGTTTGGCATATCGAGTGGGGTGAAATGGAATGACCTGTGGTGTGATTTGAATCCAGTGCAGCTGAAAAATGCCCCAGTTATTCTTTGACAGAAAAAGGCCTATTGAGTCGCTTCCCCGTAGAAATCTTTCGGAAAAAAGAAGAATATTAATTGTTTTAAGTTCAACGACTTGGCATTCACTTGATGTAGTAGTTATATGAGCTTGTACGATAGTTAGACAGCTGACCTGGATGAGAAATCAAAATAAAATGGTGGTTGCAACTTGTGAAGTGTTGTTTAAATGTTCTCCTTTATTAAATGTCTTATAGGTCTTTAACTACATTTCTTGAATCGAATTTTTTCCGGTTTGGTTTACTGAATTGCAGCAAAGAATATTTTTACTTCTCACTTCAAGTAACTGCACACTTAAAATTAAAGTGTAGGATTACACAAAAAAATAGTGTAAAATTTTTGCCAGCCCCGGCAGCCTTTTTTGGGAGTGTATTTTTACACACAGTGGAGCGGTGTAGTTTAACACTAGAACGGATGGTATTTTTACACGCATAATAGTGTAAAACGAGTGTTTTACAATTCTGCCATTTATAAAATTACACATTAAATCAGTGTAATGGAATCAAAACAGTGCGTAATATTACACCAGATGATGGTGTAGTTACCTTGCCAGCCCCGGTAGCCTTTTTTTGGCGAGTAATTTTACACAAATTTACAAAGGTAAAATTACACTTAAAGTAGTTATAATTTTGCCCCCCCAAAAAAAGTGTAATGAAGGGTATTTACAACTATATCCCACGTAACATTACACAAGCACCTTGTAACCAGCATCGTCAGCCATGACTTGTGTGAAGAGGCAATGACTCACACAGTTAAATAGTTTCTTTGCAAATTACTTGCAATTTTTTTAATGGAAGAGTAAGCAGCTAGTTATTTATTTACATGCAAAAACATACAAAGAAACACGCTCATAACTGAAAACCTCTAAAACTTGCACTAACTTCGCAAGCAATTTTTAAAATGTTCAACTCAGCAGTAAGAAGGACTTCATATAACATTAACTGTCAATTCGCTTACAGTTACTGTTTTTTAACTTTGCCCAAAATAAATTGTAATGAAGAATGTATTAATTAACTTTGTGTGATGCATTACTCAACAATGATGAGAAACCATAAAAGAAATTTCGTTCCGCAACTATAAATTGAACCAGGAGATTTCATTAGTTTGCTCCTATGTTATATTGCCTTATCGTTTAGTGGTGAAAACAATGAGTGTTGAAGTTCTAGAATGTCGGTGACCACTGGACAACTTGAAACTGTCAGAAGTCGTGTTGTATTCACATGTACTTTAGATAATTTTTATTTTTTGAATTCTTAACTTTCGCTTTTTCCTGTTCAGCTTTGTTCCACGCTGTCAAATATTTTATCCTTGCTTCCTTCAGAATTTCATTTTCTGATTTGAGAACATCAATTAATCCGTTTAAGTGAGAGATTTTGTTTCTCTTTGATTGCTTCTATGCAAAGTCATTATTTGTTTACTTAATTTTCCTTCTGTTTCTTACAATCCACTGACATCACATGCTTTGTAAGGACCTAACAGAAGTGACGCAATAGAAATTGCACAGAAATCATGTTGACTTTTCTTATCAAACCAAAACACAACTAATACGTTGTGAACTTGATACCTGGGTAGAGCCTCGACTAAAACCTAACTCTAAACATGTTTTGTTCCAGCCATGACCCCCAGTAACAGGCGGGCGAGACCACCTGACTGGGTCGTTAGTCAAAGGCGTGCATTACCACCTTACATAACTGCCTGGCCGGTGAACCAGGGCCATAACTGAAACTAAACACAGCTAAGAGTTTGTACACTTTATACCAAGGCTAATGTTTGACATAATTTCTACTATAAAATAACTCTAAACATGTTTTGTTTCAGCCATGACCTCCAGTGACAGGCGGGCAAAACCACCTGACTGGGTCGTTAGTCAAAGGCGGGCATTACCACCTTACATAACTGCCTGGTCGGTGGACCAGGGCCATAATTGAAACAAAACACAGCTAAGAGTTTGTAAACTTTATACCAAGGCTAACGTTTAACATAATTTCAACTATACGAAATAACTCTAAACATGTTTTGTTCCAGCCGTGACCCCACAGTAACAGGCGGGCAAAACCACCTGACTGGGTCGTTAGTCAAACGTGTGTATCACCACCTCACATAACTGCCTGGCCAGTGGGGCAGGGGCATGATTAAAACAAAGCACAGCTTAGACTTCTGTAAACTTGATATGGAGGTCACGACGTTCCCTTACATTTCATTACTGTCACACTGCTTCCTTGAAGGGAGAAGGGATTGTTTAATTTATGCATGTTTACTGAATTCCACTGCACAAACACTTCATTAAAACATGCGGTTAATTTAGCTAGTTCCAGTTTTCCCCCTGTCAGCACGTGATCCATATCTACTTACATGTTTGAGTCTCTCCTTGAGCAACTGATTTATTTTCCTGATAATTTCAGCCAGTGTCCAACATTGGAATCAATTGTGTTGCTAACTCACTTCCTCCCTTTTCTATTAAGCCAAGCAACGCGTCCCCATCAATATTCATTCCTGAAAGCGAAATATTTCTGTTACGTTAACGGGTGTCGTGTCACGTGATTTTTTGGCGGTAAAATGTGCTGACCTCGCCAACGTCCACTCATATCATACACGAGGACAAAATGATGTAAAATAATTACATAAAAAGGGTGTTTTTCGCGACTACTCGCATGTCGGCCCTTTGGGGGTCAATTGTTCTTCTTTAAATGCAATTTAAGTTGATTGGAGAAGTTCACGCAATTCACGAACTCAAAGCTCATAAACATAAGGAAAGCGGTCGCCGCGTACTTTCCTTTCCAAATGACGCTATTCAGCAAGAAGAACTACTTCAACTATGAGTAACTATGATCTATGAAACTAAAGCCTAGAGAAAACCCCGATTAGTTTTTCATACCAAAGCATTCATGACTAGCACATATAGAACAAAGCAACTTGATTACGAATTATACTCACCCGAAAAAACACTGGCATATTCGTTATATGTTTTCCCCAAACTGGTGAGCCATTCGCGCACATCATCTGCTGTCCATTGCTCCACATTCGTCCAGTCCACGGCGAGTTTGAGTTTAGAAAAAAATATGTAAAATCACGGAGGTTTAACTTAACGACCTTCTTCGATGACTGACGGAAAAGAAAGAGGCGTACTGCTTGAGCACTGAACAAAGTTGTCAATTCTCGTCATCAGCAATGAGCATCATGATTGGAGAAAAATTTCCACCCTGTCAATCAAACTTCCGATCCCGGTAACCGATTAGAGACACTGTTCGTGTACTGATCGGCAAACAGTAGATCTGCGGCAATAATGTAGACTCTTTGCCATGCAAAGTTCATGAAGCTTCCCTTAATAAGAACAGAAAAGACTTAATTCGAGCGTGAGGTCCGAATTGAAAGTACGAAAGCATAAACGGAGCAGTGATAGGATACAAAGGGTCTTACAGATCAAACAAATGTCGTTTGAGTAACCGCGATTACGTGATATATCTGTACAGGAAATACCTGAGTCGCTGTTTATCAAGTTTCTTTTCCGGTCAGCATTAAAACATAATGACACTCATTGCATGTTCGTGTACTGCTCGAAAAATAGCTTATATTACCTTGTATTACCGTAAAACTGCGGCGTTTACTATACGTAGTCTCTTTACTTTAAACAGAAAGAACGTAATTAAAATTTCAATATCCGAGTGTCAAAGCAGAAATTGAGAAGTGATAAGAAACAAAGGGTCTTCGCATCGAAATGTAAACGTGCTGCGGTTAACCGCGGTGATTAGAACAGAAAATGGAGTCACTGTTGCTTTAATCCACATGAAAATGATCTCTCGTGTATCTTCACTAAAATCATGTTGCGAATTTCCGACTGAGGGGAGGCTTTTAGTTAGTCGTGGCTGCAGCTGAAGCCTACTTCTGCTACAAACAAGAATGCAGCCACTTGCTTTTTCAGGGTTTTAAAATGCTAGTGGATCACATCCGTCAGAACTGAACTCATTCGCGATCGATCGCACGATCCGCCAAATTTTCTTATTACGTGAGGTAGGCCAGGGTGTTGCAAGACCTATAAGATCTCAGTCTGGCTACTTTTTGCAAGTGAAGAGTTTAAATGTACACTTCTCCTTGCGTTATTTGCACCAGACTTCAGTGGTTTTTTGGGTTCTATTTTACAAGAAAAGGAGCGTAAATATATTCTGACAACTGTGTGATATTACTCAGTTATTTGCCTCAACCAACAGAATGTATTTTTCATTCTACAAATTTGCTAGTTTAAAACTACCCTTCCTGTGGTGTAAATTGACACTAAGAGCTGTCGTGTTATTTTATAATTACAAAAAATAGTAACAGTACACTGATAACTTTGTAATATTACCCCCGTAAAACTTCAAAAAGTATTACACCTAAACACAGTGTAATGATACCCAGTATCAAGAGTAACTCTACGCCATAATTTTAGTGTAATGGCCTACACAATGATCAAGTGTAATTTTACATTTTTCCGGTTTTAAAATTACACTTTAGTTTTTAGTGTGTGGAAAGGTTTGAAGCCAGAAACAGCTACTACCAGCGATTCTGTTTTTACTTCTTCGTCAAAGGTCTTTAGGTGGGCTAAAACAATTTCACAAAGTTAGGACTGAAATCCAATGTTCCTTACCATTTGCACTAATTACGGGAAAATTCTCCCGGGGCTGGTCTGCAATAGAAGAGAGGACTGTATCTTAGGTTCAAAACGGGGCATTCGCTTGATTTAGTAGTAAATGTGTTGTATGGTAGTTAAGCTGCTGAGCTGGATGAGAAATCAAAATAAAATGGTGGTCACAACTTGTGAAATGTTGTTAAAATGCCTGGGGGGGGGGGTTTACCCCCTTATATACGCTACATAGGTATGTGCCGCCCGATAGGGTAGGGTCAGTTTGAGTTGCTCTGTCCTTAAATAGGGTATCCCTTTTCTTGTATTTTTTGGTACTGTAATCCTAAGATTTTCCTTAGATAGGGTCACTAAATTGCAGTATCCACCTCAACGCGCAAAACGGAAAAGATATGGTCTGTTAAACTGTACTACACGCTCGAATACACGTTAGAAAGTTTAACAACCGATTTGAAAAGGAAAAGAAATAAAACGACCTATCAGTTACACAATTGTGAGTTATCTTGTTTCCCATGAATAGGGTGCCATTTCTTGGTTTTGGGCCTTTAAAAGGGTATCAATTCTCGATTTTCTAACCCTTACATAGGGTCAGGGTTTGAGAACCTTGGCGGCACACACCTATCTTAAATTGACGGGAGTACCCCCCCCTCGGGTAACCTGCGATCAGGCCGAATTTTAGCATCGCTGTCATATTCTCTTACGTTGGTCGCTCGCTGAAATAGGGGCTGAAACAATCTCTCACAGAACCTTGTGCAGGCGGCCAAATTTTGGCCTCGGGAATCTCGCAATCTGATTGGCCCTTTAACAATAGAGCTGTCAACGGAAGTAAATTGTCTACGAGACTCGTTCACAATTTCGATCCGACCGCCATCGCCAAGGAACAACCAAGGAACAAGTCTGCCGAAGTAAAATGTGTTGCTCGAATAAATTTTCGTCGTTCTAGGAGAATTGTTACCATTTCTTTCTCTCCTTAGAATGGCGTTCGGTTTGACGCAAGCTGTCTCTCACCTGGAGCAGAGAAGTACAGCAGAAGTGAAGTATGTATTCCGTTTTATCGCATCGTGTCTCGGAATTTTCATTTGACGGCTTTCAGCTAGTATTGATAATATGAACAGAGTAGTGGTTGTTTCCGCGTGCTACGAAACAAAATGAACAGCAGACGAACAAGTATCTTTCGCCAAGAATGTGATCAGCAAGTCAACCGATAATTCGGTAAACTTAACGGTAAACTGATGTTTGGCGAGAGCGGCAATCAAGTCACAATAACGATTTTCAGTTTATTCATTCAGTTTTTAATACTTGTGTCGTTTTATTGATCTCTGACATTGACATCAAAGGATCTGACTAGTTTTATAATAAATGTTCTTCGTTTTAAAATTCGCTGCTGTTTAGAGATATAATTTGCTGCTAATCACAAATATTATCACTTCTGGAACTAAATTAAATTACAAAATACTCATTTGTCTGATTTGTTTATAAACGGTTTTATTTATATCTTTATTCTACAGAATGAAACTGAAGGTATTTCTCTTAACTGCCCAAGGTTTTTTACGCAGAAAATCGGTGACAACTGCGAAGAGAATATTCCGGATACCACCTGAAATGGGAAAGGATTCAAGCATGCAGCATATTTTGGTACATGACAACCTCGTCGTGTTTTGAATTTTCATTCAGTTTCAGCTCAGACAGAGCAACCATGCACAATCCAGAACTTTCAAGTTAGCGATCGTGTAATGCATGGTTCAATTTTACCTGTTACCATCCCCCCCCCGGGCAACCCCCGGGACAAGTCCAGCCCTTCGGGCCCGGGGGTGGGGAAATGTTTGAAACGGTTTTGTCCCGGGGGTAGGGGGCGGGGCAAATCGAAAATAACTTCTCGTTTTTCTTGTGAAACACGTCACTAGCTTATCACTTCTCAGTTGACACAATGGCGCCGGACCGCGTAGTGAAGACTGCTTATTTCCAGGGAAAATCTCTAGAATTTGTAGTAGACTGGTTGGAGAAGAATAATCTCTCGAAATTAAAATCTGCATTCAAAGGCACGTTTACTATAAATTGTTAAACGAAGGTGCGTTTGATGCGTACTGGAATGGATGGCGTTCATCACAAACATAGAAATATTTCTTCAGCGTACTTGTATGAAACAGATGCACGGCTTGATATTAAACAGAGATCTCAGTCCAGTGTTCTTGTGAAACAAGCTAAGAAAAACTCCTTTAAAATGCTGTCATCAATTTGCTCACCGGACCACTTTGTGCATGTGCTATATATAGAATAAAACACGCGGTGAAGAACATTTCTTTACTCGCCAGCCGAATGCCAGTGCGGTTAGACTTTTTTCTTCAGTTTTCTTTTTCAATGTAGTGTCCATGTTTTTTAATGCTATGTAATATCCTTTGTTCAGTGCTCTAGCAAAACGTTGAAGTTCTTGTCAAAACGTCTGGTTGTGCTATTGTATATAAATCAATTTTGAACACAAAACAACGTATTTGTGGTCGATGAGGAGTCCCGGGGGTGGGGAATTGTCTCTTACTGCGTGCCCGGGGGTGGGGAATAGACCGCCAAGTAAGAAAAAAATTGCAAATCCCCGGGGGTGTGCCCGGGGGGGGGATGGTAACAGGTAGAATTGAACCCTGCATAAAGCCAATGATTTTCTTATTTTGGCCGACATTTGCGTGACTTTTTGCGAATTGCCGTTATGGGAAATATCGTGCAAGCAGAAGAAATTTTGATTGGCTGTTTTGTTGAATGTCAATCAGTCAAAAAAGTGCGCGGTATACATTCAGACTGCGAGCAGTCTCTCTTTTGCTCAAAATCCGTACTGGACGAACGGCAAAGCAACGAGGGCGATATTCGAGCGGCGAGCCGCGAGCCGCGAGTAGCGTGGGCGGGAGAGTGAGCGAAGAGCTCCCGCCCACGCTACTCGCGGCTCGCAACTCGCAACTCGCGGCTCGCGGCTCGAATATCGCACTCGCTTTCTCGCCGCTCTTCCGGCAGGGATTTTAGAGCAAAAGAGAGACTGCTCGCAGTCTAGTATACATTCCGTAGAAGAATTGTATCAGGCTCTATTTTTCGTTTCGCCCGTCCCGCCTGAATGTTTCACCGAGCAAACCGAAAATAGAGCCTGATCGCAGGTTACCCCCCCCGGGTTAGTGTTCTCCTTCATCTAATGTCTTATAGTTCTGTATTTCTTAAATTTTTTGGTTTTACTTAATTGCAGCAAAATAATTTTAACTTTTCACTTCAAATGAAAGGTTTTGAAGGTTTTACTTGGAGTTTATGTTTTGAATTCGGGAAATGAAATTAAAATATCGCCGAGAAACGTCTTTAAGTGAGCACAAACAATGTCAGTGTTGTTGGAAACTTAACAAGGCGGTTAAGAAATCCTGTGTTTCTTACCATTTGTACTGAAAGTTAGATTTTCCGTTTGAATATTCAATTATGTGCGTCATTTCTGCTTTTTACAGACTGAGCGAGACAAGTGAGTAGGGGGAGGGAAAAGGAAGTAAAACGTCCCGTTTCTGGCATCCTTCCGGACTTACACCCCCCCCCCCCCAACCCCGCGCATGCCCCATGTCGACCCCGAGCCTTTCGTTCTGTTTTCCGAACCATTTTCTCCTGGTTACACTTTTTTCGTCGAGTACTTTGTTTCTCCCCAATTTTGCTCAGTCTGAACTGCTCTTGCTAAATTAACTGAATATCTTAAGCAACAAAAAAATTTTGAACGAAAACAATTTGGAATGAGCTTGAAATTCGCCGGTATCACGGGGAGTGACGGGAATTAAGTGAGAGCATCTGCTCATCATGCTGGGGTTGAGATGAACATAACAACAGACACGTCAACCCGAGATTAGGTGACTGCACGGGGTGGGGCTGTTAAGAGACAAAAAATAACAAAATAAATTGGAAATAAAAGATGTGTCCAGCTGTTGCGCAGGCAAACATTGACTCTCTGGCTCTCAATAGTCACGTGAACGAAACTTTGAGTAGCGTTTGGCTAACAAAGACCTCCGATGCACCCGTCTAAACGGCCGCTAAAACCAGCTACGCTGTAGCGCGAACGGACTCTCAGAGCCTAATGGCACGACTATAGCTGCAGACTCAAGGTCAATCGGGTCGCCCCATTGGACAAGATTAAGGCGGAACTCTGAGTCGCATATATCTCTAATCATGCCAGGATAGGTTACAATGAAATTGGAGATCATCTGGTTGGTGCTGCTGTCTATTTGGTGAAATCAAGTTCTACCTAAATGACGTCAAAAAAAGGTGAGGGAACCTCAACACAATAAGACCAGGTGGTCATTACGACGACCTGCATGAAAGGGGTATCAAGTTTGGACAGGGAGCTATCCAATCCACCCGGAGAAGAGACAACAACCTAACAACATAGAAAGTAATAGAAGTGGTCACTCATACTGAACTCGCTTAGCGCGCGACTTCCTAAGAGTGGGATGGCCGGGAAGCTTCATCCCGTTATATACAACAACAACAATGACGACAACGATTACATGGGGAAATGACAAAAGGTGATGGGCAAGTGACAGCCAGACTGGAACCTTTGTTGAACCACATACATACAGGGCGTAAAATTACGGTATACACTGGACTGATAAAGGGACTTCGAACAGATTCTCTTATTTGAAAAAGATTGTGATAATAGAATGACATGAGTAACATATACAATAAGTGCTACAAGCCATTTGTGTATGGCTTTCCAATCTGTTTCTTAAGGATTAATTAGTAACGCCAAAATGATCCTAAAATAAACTTAAACTCAGTTTGATTCGATGAACAAGTGAGTAGAAACTTTATGAAGCTATATTCTTCGAAGTATTTCAGGTTCAGTTTCCATTTATTATTTTCTTCATCCTTAACCCACAAAAATTCCACTGATGATTTAAGTTTCTTTCTCTACTACTAAATGCCAGCTACAATCGTCTGACTGGCAATAATTTTTATTTACGTTCACTTCTCAGCTCCCGAAATGGCAACAATGCCTAAGTATTTACGACAGAATTCCCATATAATACGCAATAGTTTTATTTGCAACAGACAGTGGACGAAAGAGTTCTCCTCTTTCCAATCCTTTATCTTAAATGATTAAAAAATCGAACTTGTCCTGTTAAAGTTCCCTACAAAAAAACGGAAATTTGACATTTTACTTATTCGCTTGAGCAAAATGCTACTGCCCTTCATTTAACAACAACTATGTCGCCTTTAAAACCCGGCAAAATACCTCTCTTTTAGCGTATTTAACAGGAAAGAAAAACTTGCACGGTTATCTTTCGGAAGACGCTGTTTGGGCCATCACATAGCGCTCCTTTGGAATAAGTACTGCGTGACAAACGCGACACTTCTCAGCAGTACGTGATCCCCAGCGCCCTAAATATTGTAAAAGACTACACTCTAGTTTTTTTCCTCTGGTAAATAAGTCTTGATTGCTTCTCAAAATATATTTCTTCTACATGTAAAACTTAGTGTGTGGCTGAGAACGGTGCATCATCAAACTGAGGCAATACAAACGCCCAAAAATTCCGAGAACACATTCGTACCCTACGGGTAAGTTTGAATGTTCAGTTGCACTGACTGAGACAGTGGAGACTCAAGAAACAAACAGTTCATTTTTTGCTTTGCACAAGTGTTAGCCAGGCTGGACTGCGTACCTGCTAATTTGTGCTCGTTGCGTGAGGAACTGCGCTTTTCACAATTTACTTTTCTAATTTGCACTACAATAACGTGGAATGACGCGATTTCGGACAGAAACTGCAAAGTTACCCGAAATTGCCTCACATTCACGTTCAATTACATTGCAACTATAAAAAGAGCTATTATCAAGTGAAATGAGATATTCATAGTCTAAGTATGTATGTACGTAATCTTTTTTAAAAGTTTGTACAGGGGCTCATCTTATTGTCTGGCTCCTCAGAACTGTGTTCATTTAGAGCGGTTTTCAATTGAGTGCCGAACTGACTTAACTAGCATTTGCTTTGGTTCTACCTTACTATACTCTGTGATTGGCTAGAAACGCACGAAGTGTTATTTACGTCTGTTGTGATTGACCAGAGTTTTACTACAGTTTAGGTTTTGACACTCGATTATAAATCGCTCTAAAGCACCCCACACCAAGAACATCTTGATCCGATTTGCACCCCTCGGAGACAAGTTTGCAGAGACCATCGTACAGTCGCGCAGATTCAGTCCTCTTCATCTTCTATTATAAAGTTGGACACTTCACTAAGGAGGATAGACGGATGCGGTCCCTTGCATTCTCACTAAAGAGAAAGCTACCAGAATATCTCATCCATCACATCACGGTAACTGTCCCTTCAATGTCACCGCTCGCATTTCGCTTCAGAGTTTCCTTCACTCATGAAATCCTCTTGTATCGAGCATGGTATATGGGGCGACATGTCACGCACTGACCCGTACTTAGGCGGAGTCGTGGGCTCATACATTAGACATGGTTTTCTAGGAGATCCAGTAGTCCTTGGTACACTTGTGCTTACTGACGCAGAATTGGCAAGGAGTGCGTCTTGAACATTTGCGTCTATATCTCCTCCATCTGAAAAAAAAAAAGGAAAGAAAGAAAACAATATCCATTAGTAGCAATCAACAGTGATATAAACATTAGTGCCACAGCTTAGAACCTAAGCCAAAAATTGGACGAATAAAATTTTCGTGATCATCGTTGACAACGTGTACAAAAACTCAGATAGTAAAAAGCTTCCATTCCAGAAACTAGAGTTTTATTATCAGTAGCATGTGGGGCAACAAAATGCAAATCTTTGTCAATCCTCACCACATTTCAACCCGAGAACGCGTTAAAAACTTAACCTTTTTAAGCCCTAATATCAACTTGCACGTTCTCTTTACTGGCCTTATATACTTGCTGTGATACAAGTTGGGAGAATTTGTTTAAATAACAAGTCAGTTCATCTTCGGTGATCACTTCCTTCATTCTGATAAACTGTAAGTTTGATCATGTAGCTGAGACATGGTAAGGAGAAGGTAGATACTGATCACTACAGGGGCTTAAAGGGCTAACATCCCTTTTATGTGGACTAATTTTCCCAAACCTTATTTTTTATTTTGCATTTTATTAAAATTTTGCCACATGAACCTTTTACTCCCAGACTCAATTATGGAGACATTAAGGCGATTCTCACTTCTGAGTCTGTGGATGAAATCCTATGGTGTGACCATTCAAATGAAACTTCTTCAGCGTACTTTCACATGGTACTATTTAAATTTAAGTATTTTACAAAATGAAATTTGGGATTTCTTCTGAATTTGATTTTAGGCACTCTTGGGAGTGAAAGGGTTAACAATTACATGGGTGTACGATAATTAAGGAAAAAAGGGCATTAGGATAATGCCTTTAGCTTGGGACTACCACGGATAAAGAACAAGGAATTACTTTAAGAAGCACGTAATAAAATGCTTGGTAAAAATGTTCTACCTTTAAACTCGCCGATTTTTGTCCTCAGCATTGTCAAAAGAACCAGGAACGAAATGATGGTCGCTCCACCGGTAACGAACACCATGACTTCTCTGTAGTACAAATCACATGCTGGACAGCAGACTCTAAAAGTAAAGAAAATGAAAAGAAGTAATAAGTAAATTAACAAATCAAAACACGAGTCAATCTTGTCAAACGACCAAGGCACACAAGTGCAAGTTACGCGCCATTTTCTTTATATTTTGCTGCAAGCAAAGATTAAATAAATGCCTGCACGATGAATGCTCACTCGGCAAATTTGCCATTTACATCACTAAATCCAACAAATTCTCCAAAACAAGCTTTTAACTGGTCAGATGTTTGGTCAAACATTGTTTGCCCGTTTAGCCACCGAACGTTTCGGGTGACAAACACCATGTTGGACGAAAATGTTTGATCGTTTAGCCGGGGCTTAAAAAGAGGCAGTATCACGGAGATTTTGCTCGTGTTTCGTCATAACTTTGCTAAAATTTTGAGTTTATGCCTTTGCTTACACACAAAATGCCCCTGGAATACCAAGACGGAGATATCAAGTGGATTTTCGGAAGGGGTGCAAACCATAATAAGTTTTTCAATGAACATTTCCAAGTTATAATCTATTTCCATCCTGGCCATCCATGCCCAAAGAAACTTGTTCATAGATTCCCTGAATTAGTATGGTGTCTGAACAAGAAATTGACCATTACTTTTAGATTTCCATTTATGTTAATGTGACTATTGGTTTTCAAAGTGACATGAACGCGAGAAAATCCCCGTGATACTGCGCGGAACGGATTGGCAGGAGAGACATGCCTTACTTAGTGGTTGCTATGGCTTCAAAAAGCCCGCGCGACGGTATTAATTTGCTCACAAAGGTATTCAAAACAAAGAAAACTACAAAAATGAACTTTGGCGACAAACTCGTACATCTGTGGATGACCATGTCCGTTTACTGTAGGCAAAACTGTGGCGTTTCCACTCCAGGAACCATGAATTCCTCTGTGCCTTGAACCATACCAGTGGATGAAAGCGGGAAAATGCAACGTGAATCAACTAATTCACACAAGCGGGAGTTAGCCAACTGCTGTCAGTTGTTAGTGATTAGTGTTATGGTTTGTAACAAAATGCAAGCCAAGCTGCAACAATTTTATTATCATTTAATAGGTATTGGATAACCGTGACCTTTATGCCTATCTGCAACAAAGCCAAGCTGCAACAATTTCATTATCATTTTAAGTATTGGATAACCATAACCTCTGTGCCTACCCTGTCTGTCTACTGACTACTTCTTTCTACTCGCGGAACAAATGCACCGGCTTTTCATAGATGAATTCTTGTTGAACACACTAGTTTCCGACTCTTACACCCAGGTCAAACGACAACGAAAGCGTACGAGAGCTCAAACTGATTAAAAAAGGTACAGAAAATGATAGCAAAGGAGTCAATGAGTATATGAGAGTTGACGATAAGTGTCGATAAGAGTGCAGTCAATTAGTGTACGAGATTCAGTGCGCGCACGTGAAAGTTGACGTCAAGTGTCGATAAGAGTGCGTGGCAGTTAATAAGAGTGGGCGAGATTCAAGGAGAGCACATGTATGTTGGTGTCAAGCGTCGATTAGGCCTAGTTCAAACGTCGAACTTTACATGTGCCTAATCTAATGCAACTTGGCAAATCAATAGCTTTTACTCATTTGCACTGAATTCAGTACATGAAAAGTTCGACGTTTGAACCAGGCCTAAAAGAGCATAACAATCAATGAGAGCGTATGAGATTCAACGAGCGTGCACGAGATTTAACAAGAGTGCAAAAGAGTTGATGACAGCACATTAGGGTCGATGAAAAACAAAGAACAAACGAGTGGGTCAAGTGGTGAGATTTAACTCTCCCATTTCTTAGCACCGCTCGTTCTTGTTTGACCAGGGCTTGTTCGCCAACAGCCTTGGTAGCATCACGAAAACTGCTGTCAGCATGACGTCATTAGGTCACGTCATGTTGGTAAACATTTCCGGTGAGTGAAAACCACGGGCTCATAATATTTGCAGAGACGGGATTCTGCCCACAAAGGGTATTTATCCCCACCTCTCCGTAAATTATGGACTAAACGCTACATCACAGTCATTAAGAATAATGTCTGGATGGAGTTCAGTGTTTACAGAGCTCTGCGTAAGTAATTTGTCAGCTCCAGACATAGACAGCACATCCTTCAACTTTAAGCAGTTGAAGGCAGCATTTTCTAGCGTAGCAAGTTCACTTGCTCCTTTACAAGCACCCACACTCCGATAAGCAAAAAACTGAGTATTTGCACTATCAGCTTAATAAACATCGTGCACAAATAGATAATAGTCTTATCAACAACAAAAACAACAGCAGTAATAACAAAACTGATCGCCATGGGTAATGCTATCACCAACTTTGTTTCTTCTAAAAAAAACTCTGTTTCTTCTATCAACGAGTTGGACAGTGTTGATCTCGCATCTTTTTCATGAGGTGCTTGACATCCATCCTGCTCTGGGCGGCACTGGTTTCTTGTTCAACCAAAGCTTTAAAGAGAGACTCCTCCACTCTTTTATTTCTTCAGTTTTTTTTTTTTTTATCAAAAGGCCTCTGTATGCAGGAGGACGTAACGCCGTGGAGCTGTGAGTAGATACGTCTTAAGACAATCCATGGATGATTGTAGCGGTCTCCAAGTCAAAACTGTTGTTTGTTTCCTCACCACACTTCCGTGTCAAAGAGACATCAGAACTCGAGGACCTTACAGTGTGAAAAGGCCTCCAACGAGGGCAAATACTATATACGGTTCCCAGAGGTACAATCACATAGATATAGTTTCACGCCATCGGTGTGAACTCACACCAAAATATTTGAAAAGTACAAGTACTCTAGCATCTGCTAATTAGGCTATGGCGACGTTTAATTTTATTCATTTCACTTTTCAGGTATCACAACTGTTAGAACTCTTATTTTACTTCTTTTTACAATTTTAAATGTTTATCTTTCTGTATCAGTAGCTGGTGAGCTATATCTAATCATATATTTTTTTATTTAAGTACCGATTGATTTACCGTATTCATTTTGACAGTTATTTCCTTCCAGCTAACCCCTTTGTTTATTGATGACTTTAATTATTTGTTTATACATTTATAATTATTGACTGTAAACCTACTACATGAACAATGAAAGGTATCACAGAAAATAAAATTCAAAGAGTTATAACATTTAGAGAATTATTGTCACGCCGTCTTGAAGCAGACGCCGCCATCAATTACATGCACTGCAGCAGAGGAACGAACCAAGAAGTCTGCTGAAATAAGTGTATAAGGAGGAATCTGAGAAGCCGTGCAGAACTGGTGTAAAAATCAAATTGTCAATATTTTTAGGATATGTATGAGTGCTAGAAAGTGAGCAAACGACCTAATAAATAAATAAAATTCGCCCAGGACAATGACCCTGGGAAGGAAATCAGAGAATACGTACCATGGTACAAGAAAAGCCTTTGACCAAGGACGGATATCAATATATAAGGAGGATATGAGTGTATAAGAAGACTTGCATTGAAGAAAACAAGTGTTCGGTCCTAATGCAATGCAGTTGGTCTTGCAGCATTGGCAGGTAATACTAAGACTGCTGCCCAGGCAGCACCAAAGAAAAAAAGTTAATAAAAGGCCACAGGACGGAACACCACTGATACAACTATCCGAGCACCCAAAACTGACCTTTCCTGACCTGATGCAGGAAAATCAGGCCTTCATCCTATCGTTGCATTTGATCAACAATGACAGGAAAAGGTTGCTAATGACTTCTTGAGCCAATTTCTCCCAAGAGAAAGTATTAGTGGTCGATTGTGAATATTCCATTAAATGGAAATTGAGGTTTATCCATTTCACTGACGTGAATTTTGTTCTCAGTGTTAGCTACTCTTCAATGTTGCTGTGGACCAAGAAGGACTACAACGTAAACAGATGTCCACGGGATCTCACACCCAAGCATTCCCATTGCTTCAGGCAAACAGGTTTATGCCTCTTGGAAGGCATCACATGTAACACTATTACTGATTATGGTAAGAACATTCACCGCTTAAAAATGACATAGACAAAGTGTCAGACGGGTAATACTTACTCTCTCTTTGAATTGCACGGATGAAATATCTGAATCAACTGAATTGTGATTCCATTGGATAATTTATCAGTAAAGCTCATTGCCCCATACACAAAAGCACCTGTTTCCTGGGAAACAGAAACAAGAAAAACAGAAAATAGAAATCAAGATCAACAATAAACATTGTGTGGTTCCAGAAAATATCCATACCCCCCCCACGGAAGGTCACTGGAAATTCCGAGGGGGAGGGGGGTTCAAAGGCAGAAATTTCCGAGGGGAGTGGGGGGTTCATAGGAAGCTCATTTTCCAGAGGGTGAAGAAACACGAAAAAATTGAAAACAACGCACGATTGATGCCAAGCACGAAGTAATACTTACGTACGCTGTTTTGACCTTCAAAACTACGCAAATATGTTGACCGAAATGCCAAATTTTGCGACTTTGATTTGTATAAAATTTCGGTAGACCTGATTTGCACATTCGCGTTTCCGGAAAATTGCGTGTCTCCTTGGCCTTCGGTGAATATTGCACCGTTTTCAATCCTTTCAAAGGGAAAGTTTTTCGTTAAACACCAAAGTTGTTTAAACAAATACAAAAATGTTTTTATCGCGCAATCCAGCAAAGGGTTTTCTGCCGCTTTTCACCGGATATTATCGAGATAGTTTTTAGACTAGTTAGGAAGTTAGTTTTTTCTATAAATGTATACCTGAAGGAAATACCGTGTTGAAATAAAGTTACCATACCATACCAGATAGAATTGTTGCGTTACATAAACAGTGACGCTCATATTATTTGAAAAGGTCAGATTTCATGCGTTATGCAAATTTGATGCGTTTTTTAACTGAAACTAAAAGTTCAGCCTATATTAGCTATTTCTTACAAATTCTTTTACAGTTGTCATTATCTTTGAGTTTCCATTTGACCTTCATTTAGCATTTCAATTTTAAACAAAGGATAAAGTGCGGGAAGACAGGTTCGATTTGTTATCCCTCCGTGCAATTTATTTTTAGACTCACGGTATGCAAATTCACTTGTGCATAATCCCAGGAAAAAAGCTGCTATTTTACTCTAATTCTCTTTCGAACATCATAACCGTCGATTTTAAGTGTAATTTACATTCAGCAGTTTCGCATTTGACGGCAGGTTTGAGTGTGGAAAACACAAAATCGATTCTCAAAGTTTGGCTTCGTTGTTAATGTTTACGTCGCATTCGGAACGCAAATTATTCGCGGCAACCCTCGGCACCAACGTTAGTAGAACGTTAAAACACTCGGTTTAAACAAATTTTCGTGAAAAACATAGAACATTTCAAACCGGATAGCAAACATGAAAATAGTATAGAACAATAACAAAGCGTTATATGTTGAAAATGGATGTTATAATAGTAACTGTTACAACAAAAACCATGTTCGCATAACGTGGAAATTCCTGGGGGGAGGGGGGGTCATCAAAGACCCCCTTGGAACGGAAATTCCGAAGGGGTGGGGGGATGCAAACCAAAAACCTTCCGTGGGAGGGGTATGGATATTTTCTGGAACCACACATTGGAAAAACACATTGTCAAGCATTTAGCACTAATTCAGTGCCTTTTTCATCTGACTCATATTGTCACACGTTACATGACAAAATGTCAGTGATAACAGATAGTCAGCAAGTTGTCTCCACAGTTTCTGTCGAGAGAATTCAGTTCTGATTTTCCCAAAGACTAAAAAGTCTACATGTTTCCCTTACAAAGCAGTATGTTACGTTAGGCAATGCCTCCGTGCAATCATGTGAGGCAATTTGTAAACAAAATATTTAGCTACACAAAACGTTGCCAGGTAATAATTTGCAGAGCATTCATTTTATAAGTCAAAAATATAATAATCATCATTTAATTATTTTAATGTACAATTTTTATTAAATGATCAAATGCGCATTAGAATCGGTAACTAACATCTTAAATATTACTTAATAAATAAATGTAAAATATTTAAAATGTACTTAAATCAATAATGTATAAAACAAGAAAGATTTTAGTACTAGTAACAAGAGCATCAAAATGCAATAAAGATCTTGTCTCTCTACTTCCTGAATGAAAACACTGACATTGCGTTCAAACCGAAGAACAAAAGCCAACTTACCACATTTTCTCCTATAAGATCTGCCAACATTGTTAGAGCAGTAACAAGAAGTGTGGAACCGCCAACACCCAACATTACAGCAGCTCCATATGTAGCCATGAGGTGGTGTTTCTTAAGGAACCACATCCATATACTGTAGATAATTCAGAAAAATCACATGTATTAATAAGGAAATAATTCAACTGCAGGCTTCAGATCGGGCTTGACATGTCCCAGTGGTGGAGCTTGTGTGTCTTAATGATCATTAGAGCTATTCAGGCAGGGGTAGGTAGGTCGCACTATGGTGCATTGATCGAAGGTGAAAAGCCTGACAAAGGACAGTCAAGTTAAGGGGCCAGGTCAGTGAGGGATGATCTGTCTCCACAACTTAAAAAGGTAAAGGTAGGTAAGGTAAAGTAACACATGGGCCAAGGAGGACCACACGGCCGGTTTCTGAAGCATGAAGCAACTGAGAGTATCGCTACTCCCCCCCCCCCCCTCTACCCCCAGCAGTATGTCGCCGATACTCATTTTATACACCTGGGTGGAGAGAGACAATGTGGGACATAGTATGTTGTCTAAGGAAACAACTTGATGGCAGGAACTGGGCCTTGAACCACCAACCTTCAGATCTGAAGTGCAATGCGCTAACCACCACACCATCACGCTCCCACCCACAACTTAAAAATTTGTTGATTAATAATATGGAAATGGAAAGCCTTGTCGCTGCCTTACTATCATCCATGCAAGGAGAATGTTCTGGTGATGAATTCAATGGCAGGGGAACCACATATAACAGGTGAACACGAAAGTGGCAAAAACTGTTTGTATAAACATGAAATTCTTTGTGAGTGACTCAACTGCAAATTTGCCTCACACTCTTTGTAGAGAGGTTTGAATGAGCTACTCTGACTTTTACATGCATTTTGATTGACAATATTCTTATTGTAAGTGTTGGAAATATGAGAAAAATCAATGAAGTTTATTGACAGACTGACATACCTTGTTCCTGCTATCAGAAGAAGGCCAAGGAAAAAGGTACCCTGAAAGGGAAAAGAATGAATGACAGATTACCGGTATTCAGTTTGTGAAGTTAAGCACATGAACTGAACCAATTAACTTTAAAAATTAGAATTAAAAACTACCACATGTTATTACCTTCCTTCCATAGCATTTGTTCAATGGTTTAGAAAGGAATGTTGACAGGAAACCACTAACATAGACAATCAAAGGAATTTTAGCAATGGTGTCCTGAAAAAAAATAAATAAACAAGTTACGTGTAAGGACTGAGATAATATTGTGGGCATAGAATTTCAGTTAGGGCTCTTTTTTATGAAGTACACCAAAACACCAACAGAAATGACATATTTTTGCAGACAAGTTGTACCCAGGTTTTTTAAGAATATCATAATGTTTTTAATGAAATAAAAAGTAAAGCCTCAAAAAAGTTGTTTACACTTTTTGCTCACAACTCTTGAAAGTTACATGTATGTAAGCTTAAAAATTGTGTCCAAGCCTAATTTCCTATGGCTGTGTCCGGTTTCAAGATCGCCAGCACACACAGAAATAAGCAATCTTGGAATTGGTGACAGAAAATGCTCAGTTTTAGTGTAATTTGTGCAATGACTTTTGGTGGCTAGACATTTTTGAAGGTTCAGGGATCATAGAGCTTTAACTGTGGTAAAAGAAAATTCAACAATCGGATGGACTTTGGGATGAAAAAGGCCTTCAACTACAGTTGAAATCCTGATGTGCTGCCTAATGCCAAAATTATTGCCAAGTTTATTGAAAGGTCATGTAGCGATTCACACAATGCTTGTATGAATTTTGATTAATAATATAATTATTAATTCTCGAGATGTGAGCTTGGGCTGCCTGTGATGCAAGGGGACTTGCCATGGTGATAGACCAATCTGGTGTCTGATTGTTTGAATTGTGACAGAGAAGGTCACAAGAACAGTACACGTGAGAGGACTGAAGCACAATATGAGGGGAAAAGTCCTTGCAACTAGAAGCACAAATTCAAACCAGTTTGGGTAGATCACATGAATGGACTTTGTCCCCAGGACTAATCATGCAGACTTGTCCCCTCATTTGTCCCAAACAGTTCAGGGCACAGCTTAGACACCACTCTTCATGTATACTAGTCAGACACACGGTCCCAGCCAAACACCAACACTTTTTTCTACTTTTCTATTTGTACCTCCCATAATCTCATGACTACAAATTAATATATGAAATGCTGTACAAACCTTGCTAAGGGACAAAGTTTCCAGAGAGAACATTGGAATATAAACTTGTGTAATATTAACAATAAGGCGAGTACACATGTAGAGTGCAGCCACCTGCAGGCAATAAAAAATATGATGTATTAAATTTGGATTCTACACACATTATTTTAAACAGCCGTTATTATTACAATATAGGACTCATTTAAGTTTCTTCCAGTAAGCACCCCATGTTGAATTTAAAAATAAATAAATAAATAAATAAATAAAATAATAAAATTATAAAGGAATAAAATAAATACCTGTATTCCTAAATAAACTATTACATTAAATAAACAAATAAATAAATAAGCTTGTAAATAAAAAGCAGTCAAAAGCTGTATCTTCTGCTGGCGAGTGGCAACAAAAGACTCCAAGCAACAATCTGCAAAGGTACCCCACAAGTGTTTTTTCATTGTGAAGTAACCTACTGGCTCAATAGAAGGAAAGAAAAAATAGCTCAGATCAATCAATGTACTTTGTGGTGCCATTAATTTTCTGTAAAGAATATTATGTATTTCTCATTCTGTGTATTTGCCTGATATAGGAAACAAACAAGGGACATTTACTGACAAGAGCAAGTTAAAGTTCATTTAAATCTAACCCACTGAGTTTTGCAGATTTTCTGGTACTTGCAAAACTAGCTAGATGAGTTTTGAAATAAACAAATCCTCTGCATGCCATTTAATTCTTCCGTTCCTTTACTGGCAGATTAATTGCATTAGCATGTAAGACCTCCATAAAATTAATGAAAACCCAGGCAGGAGGGGGTCTTTGGCCTTAGAATTCTGTGCAGGAGAGGGGAGTAATGGTCTAAGAAATTCAGGCAAAGGGTGGGGGGGGGGGGGGGTCAAAATCTACCCATCTCTTTTGGTGTGGATTTTTTTCTGGAATGACCCAATGTAATAATTACATAAATGTGTTAATACCAAAAAGTGGCAACAAATTTAGTCAACATGACTTTCTAAATATGGCTAAAAACCAGTGTACATCATTTCACCTACAAACCTGATAGAATTGGATTTCTTTGAACCAGTGGATCCAGTTGCTTGCACTTCTCTTGCTTCCTTCTTTTGCAAGAACAGATGTACAACTCCTTTGGGGCTCTTTCAATCCAACATGGAAAATGAGCATAAATAGGAGGCCAGTCCCCACCACAATAAATACAACATACTGAAAAGAAATGATCACTTCAGTTAAGTCACTTCAATTCAATCTAATTGGTTCACATGAAAGCATGTAAACAGCATCCTAGAATTAATCAGTTATGTAGAGGCCTTGTAAACACAGCAAGTGTGTTACTGCATTGCTCAACAAAAGTACTGTGCACAGTCATGTCCAAGGCTGCTTCCCCTCTATTATTCTAACTCATTTGGAACTGTTGTCGATTACCGGTATATTGCACGCAAGTTATCAGCCATGGTAAAAGGTGACATTTTTTGAAAAAGGAGATTTCTACATGCTCAGAAAAAGCTCTTCGAGAGCTTAATTTCTTTCAAACAAAAAATCAGAAGAAAATATTGGCTCAGTGGAGAGTTATTAGGAGTAAAAGATTTTTGCTTGTTAATTATGGTTATTGACCACTGACAAGTTCTATCACACCTGATTAACTTGATCACATGAAATGGAAGGCGCGTGCTGGTTGCAGTCACATTTTAAGCAATTCTTACGAAGAAATGAGAGTCTTCTTTCACCTAAAGGCATCATTAAAAAAATGGTTGTGTCTGTTTTGATCTGTCTTCTAAACCAAGACTAAAGGAAAAGAAAGCCCCTGACAAAGAATGGGCAGTGAATTAGCATAGAGCGATCAGGGTTCATTTCATCGACAGGAGAAGTGGTTGCGTTGATGAATTCCCCAGATTTCGCCACGATTTTCGGCATCTTTATCAACCTTGTTACCATTTCAGGAAATATAACAAATTTTAGTTGTGACATGAAATACGGATTGAAATAAGGAAAAGATTTCATAAATTAAACGAAATGACGAATGTTTTCTCACATTGAGCTGTGAGTTGAAAGTGAATAAATTATTTGCTGCCGTTCGCGGCGTAACATTTCTCCTGTTACATGTTACCTATCAAAGTTCTATTGTTTGAGAAAGCTGATCTCTCTCTGGTATCGGTCAAAATAGAACTCACCGGACATTGAGGTGTCATAATCTCATTACTGGCAAGACGCTGCAGAAAATACATTTTCCTTTTTTTCTCGAAAGTCAAATTTTGGCGAGTTGTACGTACGCTTTTAACTACAAGTCGACATAGGTGTCATAGCCATAGGTGTCAAGAAGAGAATGCAGGGTTAATCGTATTGTTTCCTTTGTTTCTGGATGGACTGGAACCTAATATATGAAGACATGTATGTGTGAAAAAAACCTTCCCATTTTCCGAACATGTTAAAGACTCTCTGTCGACCACAATGCAATGCGCGCCTAGACGGAGGTTTCGTGGACCACGAAACCCCAAAGTTTTGCGTCGGCATTTGAAGGCTGTGCAAATCTGCCTTCATCCAAGTCATCCTTCCGAAGAATGGATAGAGATATTCTTATGGAGCTATGAAATTTATCAGGGAACTATTGGAGCAGTGTTGATTTAAAAAATGTTTTATTCTTCGGGTCACAAAAGCAACATTCGGACACTCGATGTTTTGCACAGCTCTCAACCAACAAGCAAGACCACGCGGAAATTTTTTATTTATACCTCATATCAGAATAATGTGACTATGGACGATCCAGTGAGTTCTGTCAGGCATGTCTGTTCAGTGTATAGAAGCAGGGATCCATATTAGCAGTCATCAGGTCCCCCAGGACGACTATAAAGTCCTACGGATGAGTATCAAAAATCACAAACTCATCTGGCGGACGAGTAAGTTTTAAGGAGCAAATTTTCTTTCTTCAATTTCTCACCAGTTAATGTACCTGTCCACCAGCCATTCGGTTATTCCATACTGTAAACTTCACCAGTTTCCTCACGCGTAGGACATCTTATGCGGTACTCTCAGAAGTGAAATGTTTGCAGGCTCAATTTTTTGTTCTCAACCATTGTCCCCACAGGGCTGGCCTGGGCTGGCCCAAGCAGAACGCTTTTTTGCACGTGTATGCAAACATGAAGACTCTCGCTCTTTGGCCGCACCTCAGTTGTGGCACATTGATGATGCAGTAGACTGTCAATGCCGCAGATGATATAGTGGATGCGATCAAGAGGAAGAAGAGGAAGAGAGTGATGCAGGTGGAGACTTAGATGCATTGACAAGGGAGAGAATTTAGATGAAAGTGACAGTGGTGTTGAGGATGTAAGTGAAATGGACAGCAATGTTGAAGAATGCCAAATTGAAAGTTAGATCAAGAAGTACTCATAATTCAAAGTAAACACGGGAAATCAAATGTTAAACAGTGCAGTGGATGTTTGACATGCAAAGTAGGTCTATCTTTTAAGTCCGTGTAGTTGAATTTGTAAAATGAAAGTGTTTGACGGGAGCCTTAATGCGGAGCTGCTGCTGCAGTAACATGGTGAAAATAAAATGCAACCTTTCCACTTACTTGCTGTTAACTGCATTTTAATTATCATGCAATTTTGAGTGGGCAAGTAAAATTTTGTCCGGGCAAGTATCTCTTGTGACCTACTTGCTCGGCTGACGAGTTTGAAAAAAGCTAATATGGATCCCTATAGAAGATTTTACAGTCACCTAACTGTTGAACTTTTTTATGTATATATTCCTCAACATATTAAGTTTTAATTAAAAACTATATAAAGCTAGTTATCCTTTCATGATAAAGGATGTTAACTGGAAGACATGCGTGATTCTTAGAAGCCAGAGGTGATGAATGCATTTTCAGCTTTTTTCCCAAAGATTGCCCAACTATTGCACATGTGAAATTTGTGTCAGAATATCCAGCATGCCTGGTGTCTCAAAAATGACTGAAGTTACATTACTTAGGTTACCACAGCTGTGCAGCCATCGAGTTAAGGATGCACTTGTGAGATTTGCTAGGTACTCAAGAATAACTAGTCAAGAGTCTCTTGAGATGATGCTTCTTTTGGACGATGCTTCTTTTGTGCCTCCCCTGTGTGCATCCCTTATCATTGAATGCACACTAAGCATTTATCATTAATTTTGTTAATTAGAACTGCATGTTTGATGAGAACAAAGTTTCAGTCTTTAAGTCAAATTACGAGAATCTTGCATAACACAAATTAGGGTTGGTAGACTATTAAGGAGGCTCGAAAGGGTTTTTAGCTGTGCGCGGGCGCATAGCCTACACACGACATGGCGAGAATGCACGTGTCAGCTGTGTGAATCGAAATTTCTAGTAAAAGTTGCACGTGCAAAGTACTGGAAGTGAGAAAACGGCGTAAAGTCGCTCCAACTGGAAATAAAACGTGCACAAAACATTTGTTTTTATCTCGAAATTTTGCTCGGTGACCCATCCTGATTTTTTACCTGCATATAGCATTAAGTGTGCCAATTCAAATAGAAACATTTGCAGGAAAGTTATTCAGTGGAATTTTTTGTAATTCAAAAAACGACTTTTTCGAGATAACTTAAGTTCTACTAAATAACTTTTTGCCATACTGCCAGAGAAGTTAAAGAATTTAGGGAGCTTTCTAAAAATGTAATAAAAAGGGTAGGTCACCAAACTAGGTTTTCAGATACTGAAATTTGCAGGTTCTTTTTATTGACCTTTAACGTTGCTATGGTAATGGCTATAAAGTCAAAATCAGCCCTAAAGTATTGCCTGACAAGAAAAGTGCTAAGATATTCATAGTTTGCCTACATGGTCAGAAATACTTTTTTGTAATCTTTTATCGTTTCAAAAGGGTTATAACAATTAAAAACCCTTTCGGGCCACCTTAATTTATATCTCTAATTCAATTATTTTAGAAAAGCTGCAGTTACATTAAACAGTGTTACGAGGTTTAACTGACCATGAAAGCTGTAGAGTCAGAAGGAGCAAGTTTTTCTGTTTCTTTGCCTTTAGTGCTTAGAAGAACCCACGTTACCGCGAACACAAAAATGTTGGATGAAACAGTACAAGCATATCTAGAAAAGAGGAAAACAAAGTTTTTTAATACACATCTATTTTTTTTCTGACTTATAACTATTAATCATGTTCCATTTGAAAGCCATGACTGTTAAGTTAACTTTGAATTCAAAATTGATATCAGTAACCAGGGGTTTCAATAAAATTTGAAATAGGCAGCCGGTGTGAGTTGGGTAACCGACTATATCAACAAGGGCTTTGAAAGAAACTTCTTGTAATTACTTCAATTTAGGGGAAAAGTAGCCGATTTCTCTGAGCGAGATAGCTGACGCTTTTCGTCGGCCGTCGGTGCTTATTGAAAGCACTGAGTAACTTTTTCCCAAAACTTCCATCCGACTAAGCGGCAGCTGGCAATTCCTCTACTACCCACGCTCAAATTTGAAAGTTAACACAAAGATTTTAAAAATCATCTGAGCTACTTTCTCAATGTTAATTGAGACTGGCATTGATTACGAGGCTTAATTATAGCCTTGTATCGTAAATAAGTGCCAATTGGTAGCCCAGGATGCGGTTCATGGATGGATGATTTTGCCAGGTGTGGAGTACGCCTCATGAATTTTCGGCAACAAGGAACTCATCACAGAGAAATGGAGAGGAGACTGGATACCAGACTCAAGGAACATCTCAGATCAGTACAATAACTTTTTAATCCCATGGCAAATAGGCCATTTCTGAACACAACAGCCAAACCAACCACACTTAAGGTTGGTGGTTCAACACCCAGTCCCTGCCATAGTGTTGTTTCCTTAGACAAGAAACTTTACTCCACGTTGTCTCTCTCCACCCAGGTGTATAAATGGGCACCATCGACATACCACTGGGGGTAACCCCGCCCCATCCCGGGGGGGGGGGGGGGCACAGTGGTAGCAATACTCTCAGTTGCTTCATGCTACAGAAACCAGGATAAGTTCCAGCCGTGTGGGCCTCCTTGGCTTGTGTGCAACTTTACCTGCCTTACCATGAACTTCGACCAGGAATACCCATTGGCGCCAGTTTACAAGCCTATAATTAAGCCTCATAATCAAACAAGTCTCCACATTGAGCAACTTGTCTAGATAGACAATCAACAGAGTTATAAGGGGACTAGATTGAAATGCCATTTCTGACACATAATTCTTGTTGTTAGTACAACTGTACAGTTATTATCCCTTCCCTTTGAGACGACGTTAAACAGATTACCAGTCGCTTAATAACTGCCTCTAGTGAGAAAATGGCCATCGATCACCTAAAGGTCTCATGTTTTGCTACTAGTAGCTTCGATCGAGTTCCCCAAGCACTCCAGTAATCTGCCCCAGAAACAATGAGAGAGCGTAACTCGAAGCTTCTATAACGTATTCTCTATTACTTTTAAGTACCAAAAACAACAAGGAAATATTTGATTACGTATTTAAAATATAGTTTCGCTACTGATTATACTGCTTACCTAATCGCGTTCAATGTGACTTTCTCACTTTCTTTATCCGTCAGTTCTGGAATCAAGCTTAAATGAGAGATTTGTGTAGATGCCCAGCCAAACTGGAAAATCACAATAAAAGGCACATAGTACATAAACAGAGCCCAAGTTGATGCGTGTTCGCAGTGAATGCAAAGATTGAACACGAATGGAAACGAACAGGCCACGCACAAAACGCCAACAAGATGCCACACTTTTCTGCGGCCATATCTGCAGTCTCTAGTTTTATCTGATTCCACTCCAACAAACGGAGTGGCGAGAGCATCAACAACTTGTCCAATTAACAGCAAAGCTCCTGCGGCCACGTTAGAGAACTCTACAATCTTGTGAAGGTAGACAAGTAGATAAGTGAACCACATCGACGCGCACAAATCGTTTAAGATGTGACCAACACCGTAGCAAATTCGCGTTCTCCATGTTAGTATGGGTTTCTCGTCAATGCACCGAGCCATGGTGAGTTGGGTTTCTGTCAAGAAAAACTGTAATGTTTTAATTTTTCGATGAAAAGAGGAAAATTCGTCTGGATCGACCACTTCTTCCAGAGTTCTATAAGCTTACTTCTTACGTAAGAAATATGTGACACGAAAACGAGTTACCGCAGCATAGCTTCTTACCTGCGCTTTTGATCACCGAGAAGTTAACTTTCTTTCGCTTCTTTTCACTGGGAAGGTTAAATCAAATACCCTTCTGACTATTAACGACATTTTCTGACTGAAAGTCTTGTCGATCTTTTCGTTCATCCAAGAAATTTTATTTATACTCTTTTATAGTCACGTGCGTATCAGTCATATGATGAACAAAGGCTCCCCGTGGGGATGTGGGTGGGGAGACGTATCTTCCCAGTAGAATAAGGACACGTCTGGCGAAACTATAAAAGCACAAATTTCCCTTGAGCTTTATACAAAATCTAGTCAAAGTAACTTAAACTTAAGTCCAAGGTTTTCCCAGCGACAGCTAGGAGAAGGCCAGTGTTTTTTTTTTTTTTGCATCTTTATGGCCCATTGTTTTTGGTGGATGAAGAAAATAACTTTTAACACGCCACAGAAAAACATCGCAAACAATATCCAGTTAACATGCGAATTGCGTCACAAACTCACATGACATACGAAAATTACTGTTAATGCCTTTGTTAAGCAATCGTACGACCTGGTCTGCAGTTCACATACGAAACTCGTGACACACACAACCAGTTAACCAAACAAAAAAAATAACATCTTTCATGACAAGAAAACAAATTACCGTTTGATATACGCATGGATCATCTGCAAAATAAAGAAAATTATGGGAAGAACGGGTCAAAAAAGCTATAAAAGACACTTGTTTGGGTTCAGAAAATCATACTGAATTACTGTCTTGGGATTCATTCGCGAATTCCTGTTCTTTGCAGACAATTATGGGAAAGTCTGTTCGCGATTACGCGTTCGCAGCCGTTCCTGATTACATTAAATCTCGCGACCGCCAAACACTGATTTCAACTGAAAAAAAAATGCATGAAACACCAAATTTAAAAAATCAAAACGCATCCCTTGTGACGTTTTCGGCTAGGCTTAACGAAGGAATACGTTTAATTAAGTGGATTTTTTAAATTTGGTGTTTCATGCATTTTTTCCCTGAGTTGAACTGATTTGCAAGAGTCTGGCTTAATATGAATTCTACCAAAATAATTTAGAAAGGTTTCTAAAAGTAGAATCTCAAGCTAAAATCGTTCTCGAGGAGATCTCTTTAAGACTGGGCTTGTGCAGCATCTGCTCAAACGGACCCTGCATGTGATTTCACTCAAATGAAACCTAAAAATAACGATCCTATTTTTTCGATGAATGACAGCTGTGATAGCTATTAATTAATAGGCAGTTCCAGGATTTCAGATAATAGGGACGGCACGAAAATTAGAAAGGGACTGACGCGAAAATAAGACGCGCAGGGTTTGGGGAAAGCCGATGGCGTTTAGGCGCTCGTTTTCTCATTTCGCGCTTTCCATATGCTATCTTATTAGATGTTTCGGTGTGAAGTATCGCCGTATACATATTTTTACGAGTTGTGCTGTATTTTGACGAGCCCTCAGAACGAGTCAAAATACAAATAACGAGTAAAAATATACGGCGATACTTCACGCCGAAACATTAAATAAGAGATTCGTTATCCAACTTTTTGAACCTTCTTAAGGTGGCTCCTTAGAGTTTCTACAAAAGTGACTATACGAACTGGCAAGAGTTATAAAAGAAACCCTAGTTCTGTTGTCTTGCAATCTTTGTTCCTGAGATTTTCCAGTAAGATTACCAACATAATTACACTTATTTTTCAGTTTTTGCTTCTTAGGCATAGGCTGTTGTCATGGCAACAAAACGTCTAAAGAGTGACGGATATTTCCAATTAATTCATCTTTATTCTTTAATATTTTGATTTTCCCTCGGTGAAATTTTTTTAAACTTTCCTATCTTTTGAAAATGATTTTTACTAACTTTTTGCAGGGGAAAAAATATGGGGTCGTTCAGACGGTTTCACCGATATCATGTGATTTCTTACTTTTGACCATTAAACTGAATTGCTCTGACAGAATTTTTCCAAAAAATAGTATGTGAAAGGTAGCGTTAGTATCTCAAAATGTGCAAAATTTTAAAAATATTCACCCAAGGAAACGCTTTGCTGACGTCATAAAATGTTAGGAAAATCGTATGATTTCATGTGAGCGCACGCAGATTACTACAGCTCACATCATAAGCACGCGCGCATGGTACTGTACAATAACCAACTGTACAAAATCGTGGGATATTTGTTCTCGTTTCGCGCGCTTTCTGTACAATAACTAATACAGTTGGATAATAGAGTATCTCGAAGCCTGGAGCAGGCTATAAGTAAGTTTGTTAGGCTACGGATGCTCAAGATGGACATGGCCTCCCACTGACTTGAAAAAGTCGGGCTGAGTTTTTCAAGTTCTTAACGTATCCTTGCCGAATTGGCAAAAACTCAGTGAAGGCCGTTCTTCTTTTGAAAGGTCACCTTTTACAGTTAATTCGTTGGTTCTTAAATATAAATTTTGCAAATTTGTGATTAAAAAACGGCAAAACTGAGCCGTGAAAGACGAAGCCAAAATGACTTGAGCATCACATGCCGTGTCAACAACAACAAACTGTTGATGTTGTTGTAAGTGACTCATTTCCTGCAGTCTATTCCATACAGTTTAAAGAGAAGGAGGGGGTATAGGGTGGGTCCAGATCACGTTTCACTGAAAATAAAACAGTCATTTCAAGTACATTCCATTTCATCATCTATCACGAAATTCTGCGCGATGGCAATAAAAACACAATTCGTGACAGGGGTAACAATCTGCAAGAAAGAGAACTGAGTCATTTCACGTTTTATGCGATGCAAATAGTATGGCTACTCACGACCCACGAAAATACCCATTACTCCTCTCTTTGAAACTTTTGTTATGATTATGTTTGCATACTATGAACAGCCGTCAAGCATTTGTCCCGAAAACACAGGAAAACAAAACCTGCTTGGCTTCGTTAAGAGATATATGCTCCAGAAAAAAAATCTCAAATCGACCACATTTTTGAAACCAAAATTCGTGTTTATTCACCCCAGGTGATAGCATCGAATTAAACTCGACAAATAGAAAGCACTAGAAAGGATTAACTGAAAGACTTAAAGCGACTGGAAAAGTGAGGCTTATGGTCAATACATTGTTTTTACATTTTTTGAGATGCTGCTACCTCTACGTGTACCAAATTTACTTGACGTGGAGCCGATTTTGCACTTAGGTCGAGGTTAGGCCGGTTACTGTGAGAATAAAAATTCAGTTTCGTGGTGAAACTACATGCGTAGATATATACCTAGCATGCTTTGTATAAAATGATGGAAGTCTCTGCTGGATCTCTACCCTTTTCATATGGGAATTATTTACAGTGTCAAGCGTTAGGTCATAATTTAGAGTAGAAAGACCAAAAAGTTGGAAAAATTAGATTATCTAAGTCCAATAAAAGAAGCCAAAACCTATTCACCAAACATCGCCTGAGTAAAATCCCTGTTAATTTCTCTGCCCGTAAGCAGACCAGTGACCACCAGTTGCACAAAGTTGACCTCATAATTTAGCAAACAAGCTATGTAAATCCAAGAGTTAAAAGTTAAATCAGTTGGTTTGGTTACAGCTTTCAAGTCTTTCAGATGATGTCCTCTCGGTTTTGCTATTATAAACTGACTTCAGAGGAGTATTGTCATGTGGTGCTGTTTATTATGCCGTAAAAGATGGTTCTACCTTTCAGTAGTGTAGCAGTAGCCTTTAGATATTATAAACTCTTTAGTTGATAGGTTATAGCGGCGCCGCGAATTGTTTGTTTGTTTGTGTTCTTTTAAGTTATATTTTTCAAAACAAAATTTGGAAATTTTTTTAAAGGCATTTGTAAAATTAATAAAAACAGCGTTTTTCAGGCTGTAGTATGCAATCACCGTCAAATCTGTTTCTCTTTGACTACGCAGCTAAGACGAAGACCGTGTGTTATTGACGGACAAGGCGTGAGTATTAAACATTGGCAACCAGGCACACTCTACTTAACATTGTTGATTAAGAGCTATAGATGTCTGCTCTTAAGATTATTGCCCTTAGATACTGTAAAACTGATTCTTCTCAAATAGAACTTAGCTGTGGAAGCCTTCTATCTTCTAAAGACAATATCTCCACCTTACTCTGTGAAAGCTTCATGTAAGCAAGTAGAGCCGCATACAGACAATCCGAACTGTTTGAGGGGACATGACGTCACGCTATGTCGTTTTGCCATAAACGCATTAGTACGTGGAGAGGACGGGTGAAAAGGAGACATTTGAAAAGGTCAAACGACCACTACAAGAAAGCTAATGCAATTTTGCCCAGACGCATCCTAAAAACATCAACAGAGATAACGGAATTTCAGAAGCGTCGATGCCCACAATCAAACAACACAAAAGCCGATCGGTACCAGGGCGGACTGCAGAGGGAGCAGCGTCTAATTAGAGCAATGGGGATCGAAATCCTCCAATCACAAAAAAACCACAGTGGGGATCCAAATGCACCAATCACAAACAGCCATGGTGCTACACACATGCCCAGTCGACACCACCGCCTGACGAATACCAGCAGCAAGTGGTCGAAACGTAGCTTTTCACATCAAAGTGACAATATCGTGAGACAAACGATAAACAAAGCTATCACAGAATCACAGTAATATTTTACCACACTGGATCACCATTTTTAAGTGTTTTCGCTTGTTAAAATACGATATAACTTACAGCTTTACTAAGTGATGTTTAATACAATACAATACAATCGTTTATTTACCCTCGTAACGTCTAGTGAGCTAGCGCTCGTTCAAAATACGTACGTGCTAACATAAAGTTAATACCCGACATAGTCCTCTAAAAAAGAAAGCTGCATGGCAGTCTCTTTAAAAAGCCTCCTCTTGACTCTCTTACGCGTTTGTCTGGTGCTAATCTCCGATCACGCGAATTTTCTCTCACGTGGGTCGCTCGCTACAATTAAAATATATATGTACAACCTTTTTGAAACTTCGATTTTTCGTTTCGCCTTTCCCGCCTGAACATTTTACCGAGCGAAACGAAAAACAGAGCCTGATCGCAGATTAGCCTCGTGCCTTTTTCCTTTTTCCTATTTATCTAAGCGCAAATTCCGCTAGCTGTTTTATCAGTCCACCGGTGTCTTTTACGGTTTAACCTCTTCCTCTGCAACCTTTTTCTTCACGTATCTTGCCTTAGTTGTAACATCTTAGTATGTTTTATGGCATCTTGGCATGTTTTATAGTGTAAATGCCTAGTTTTTAATTTTATTACCTATCATATCCACACTGTAATATCGTAGGTTTTTTAACGTTTATATTAGTACTGTACATTATTTTTCAGCTTAATGGTTTAGTCTTAATTAAAGAGGACCCTTCTGCAAATCACTAGTTTTTATACAGTGAAGATGGCATCCTTATTAAAGATTGTTACATCATCCATTCATTCACAACTGTACGAAACTTGCAAAAACCGGTCTCTACTCCGCTGAGGCTCAAAAGGAAAAAAAAGCCGCTGAGCGAAGTACAAGGTATGTACAGGCGCAAGAGAAGGTAGCCTTCAATCATTTCGCTCAGCGAAATTTCCCTAACGTCCTACTGGACCTTTGTGTAGGAGAGTAGATCCTGTATTCGGTGATTATCGGTTTGACTCACTCTCAAGTGAGGTCCATTGAACCATACAGTGGTATCGACTCAGGGGCCGTTATTTCTGGGGCAAAATGAACTGGGGACTCATAAGGAATGGACTCGTATGGAACACAGGGACCTCTGGAGACCACAAGAGACCATGAGCCAGACCACAGTCTCGAATCATCTACTGCACTGTCTCCAACTAAGAAAGAAAAAGACAAATTAGGATTTCAACAATGTCAAAGTATTTGACATTTTATTTTTTGCCGATGTTTAAACTGAGTGAAATTGGTTGTGCATGGAAACTACCTTAGGTTTCTTAACAAAGTTCAGTATTGAAATTGGGAGGGGGATGTTTTTTCTGTTTGCTGCTCGCAAAATTTGTTATCCTGATTTAAGACTAGAAGTGTTGTTGTTGTTGTTGCTGTTGCTGTTGTTGTCGTTGTTTCCCCCTTACTTTTTGAGCTATTGCTCTTTGTCATCGATAAATGGAGGCCAGATAACGTTAGGAAGTCGACTTAGTTTCCTAAAATTTTACACAAAAGGACTCCGTCTATTACGAATGGCCGAAAATTCTACCAGTGACGAGCCGAAACGGATTTCAAACATTGATGCTAAAAAGATATCATATAACATTTGAAACGAGAAACAATTCATTACAGACCGCAAAACCCAATAAAATTACAAACAAAATCCCAAATTCGCAAGCCTCTGACGACGACATACAAACTGGAAACCCGGCGAAGCCGAATTGTTATACCCCCAAACCGCTTTCTTTTTGCTAAAGACCGCACGTTCACAGCCTCGTTCCCAGTTCCTCGGCGTGTAATCAAATGTGACGTCACCCGACTAGCTCGGCGGGAAAGTTCGCCTAGGACAACTCGCGCTATCGCGATTGGTTTCAAGCCTCCCTCAGTCACTCGGTAGCGCATAAAGGCCTGGGAACGAGGCTGGCACGTTCACTGTTTGTTTCACTACCCCACCGAAAGCACCAGCATAGTTTCTATAACAAACCTTCATGAGCTTTGCCAACGCTTTTCTTTAACAGTGTAAACAGAGTTAGGAGCGCAAGAATTGCCGCTATTCCTGATACGAACACCATGACCTCTCTGTAGTAAAGAGCGCCGGCATCCGACCTGTTGATTAAATAAATAGTGGTGTCACGTGCGACACAAGCAGATTATAACCCGCACCAATGAACAAGCTTTTGATTACTAGTAATGAGGCCAGTGGCCACAATGAGGCAATGTGGAGTTCCTTCGTGTAAACCCTTCAAGCCCTGATATTAAAATGCATATTCTCCTTACCGTTCTTCACACATTTCTTCTGCATGGAACTAGTAAGGAGGATTTGTATAAATACCAAGACATCTTACCCTTGGTGATTACTTCTTTTATTCTCATCACTTGAATGTTTGAACAAGTAGTGATAATACAAAGAGAAATGTCATTTTCGTCACTGTTAGGACTTAAAGGGGTAAATCAAACTTGGTCCGCCTCTCTCTTTTCTGATTTAAGTAGCCATAAACGTTACGCTTCAGTTACCGTAAGGGAGGGTTTTGGTGTACTATTGAAGAACAGGCTCGTCTATGGGAGTGGATTAATAATTTTAACTAGGAGTGCGATAGAGTGAGATCATGAGAGCTACGTACATTCCTCAGTTGCTAGGTTCTCGAACTGTTATGTGAGGAAGATGGCAGGCACCAAACTTTACCAGCCTCCCGTCCCCATTAATCTCAGTTACCGCCCCATTTTGTTGGCTCCTGCCGGTTTACGCTTTTTCGAGCGCAAAATATTACGCAATGTTGTATAATTGTTTCCTATTTCTCCCCTTTCCGCCACCATCAGAATCCCGCTTCCCGCCCCCTCCTTTTACGCCTCCCCTTCACCTCCCGGCCATTTTGTATTTGCGTTCCCCGCCATTTTGTATTTTGCGTTCTGACTCCCTGTCTCCCTCCACTGATATATCAGGTAGCACAACTGACGCACGTAGAAAAATAAAGTCTGACCTTTGGTCGCTGCTCTTTGGATAAAGCACTTGAATGATCTGTATAACAATCCCATTTGACATCTTATCAAGAAAACTCATGGCTCCGTACACAAATGCTCCGGTTTCCTGAAACGTTAAAGAAAGAAACTGGTTGCACTACTGAGTAGACCAGGCTTCAATGAGGCGTGTATTATATTTGCAAATTATCCGCCCGTTATAGCAAATAGCTTTTAGGTATGATCTTCCCCAACAAGAAACAGCACCATTCAGCGGAGCACGGGTGACGCAGTGATGAAAGCGCCCGCCGCTTACCACTGCGTCCCAAGTTCGGACTAAGAACAAAAAGTCTGAAGCGAGTGTGAATACGGAGAGAGGGCCTAGGGATAGACGCCCAAGGGACATGCAAGCCCCTTGCGCGACAATCCACGCTTTCTAGATTTTTCAGTGCACGTTCCCCTCAACTAATTCCGTAGTTGACAGTGTGCCCACTTTTAAGGCCCTGGACGCCACTCTTTTCTGAAGTGAGCTGTCTATAGCCAAGCAGTCGGTTTTCTTACCACGTTGTCCCCAATAAGATCCGCTAGCATTGTCAACACAGTAACCAGCAGTGCTGAGCTGCCAAATCCTAAAGTTGCACTGGCGCCATACATCTGAGTGCTGTGTTGGGGAATAAACCACAGCCAGACACTGTTCATGACAATAAAAACGGAAACAGTTAAAACAGCGCCCCTCTTTCCTTGTCCGTAAACTAACGTCACGACGTGACGAAAGTTTCAGGGCGCAAAGCTGACGTGACACCTTTCGCTGGCAACATAACTCGCACCAAAACGGTTTAGGAAGGGAAGAAACCAAGCTGGGGGCGGGGTAGGATGGGAAGTGATAACGATTGGGCACCGGGTGAGCATAATGACGCTAAAAATACACAGCGTTGCAAAAAAACGGGCTTTTCAAAATGTTGATGATTAAACTCGGCGTTCGTTGGATAGTTAAGGTTTTTAGAGGGTCAGGTTGATATTCTTTCCAAATTCGGTTTGAATAATTAAATGTCTGTTGTTTGGAAGTGCGGCAGGGAAGTGGTCATCGCGTTGGACTTCCGATCGCACTTCGATTTGATCGATAATTTATGGCCTGGTCTCTGAATTATATTCTGTTTTTCTTTACACAAGGAACTTTACTTCGCATTGTCTTTCAGGAAGCAGTTGCATAAAATTAATGGTTTCCATGGAACCGTTAGGGAATCGTAACAAATCCCGCCCCAGGGTGGGAGGGGGGGGGTTGTATTGCTTCTAGTCGCTTCATGTGCTGCAGAAACTAGATCTAGGCACCGGCCTTGATCATCCTTCTGCCTCGTTCAATCCGTTGGATTAGACACCACTTTACGTTTTCTTTTGGTGTAAAGATTCTTGAACGAGTTCTTACGGTTACGCCGACAGATGAGCACATGTATGACGGGATTTAGTAACCAAGAAACTGAAATAACCAACGAAAGAAGTGCTTACTAATTTATGCCATTTACCAAGTGATTAGGAAACTGCTCTACTAACAAGAAATAAGCCAATAGCCCGCTTATAATAAGAAACCAAACAAAACTCGCGACTGCTCTAAATTGCATTTTGCACGGGGCACATTGACCTAATGTTTTTTGCCAGGAGTCTATCCACTGACAGAGGACGCAAAGAGCACCGCTCACATCATATATGGCTACACTACTTGTCTGCGCAGAGCGTTTAGCATACCTTGTTCCCATTACCACGACAAGACCGCCGAGGAAAACAATCTACAACAAACAGCAAGAAACCATTTGAATACGATTAAACTTACGAAGTCTAGCCTGTCTTTCTTATTTCTTCACGGAGCGTAAAATTTACCATCTTTCTTTATTTATATTCACACCGGGCGCTCTCGAAAATGCCGATCCTAGCAGTATGCAGGACCAACCTCGTCCCCAGGGCCTTCTCCTCGTTCAAAATGGCGGTCGGAGAAACCCCTGGCCAAGGCTGCTGAAATACTCCACGAGTCGTGGAGTATTTTGTCACGTGACACATGATGAAATGGCTTTTTCGGACGTTGTTTCCAGCGTCTGGCGGCCCTAATTGTTTTCTGCAATCGGAAACCGTTATTCAAACAAAACGAAGACATTTCATCGTGTTTGCGTGACAAAATTCTAACGAACTTTTGGAGCCACTTTGGCAGCCTTGGCCAGGGGTTTCTCCGACCGCCATTTTGAACGAGGAGAAGGCCCTGGGGACGAGGTTAATGCAGGACGCGTTTCATAACTCGCCACCAGTCTCCCAAGTATCTCAGTGGTTAGAGCGTCCATCCGGAGTACGGCAGGTCATGGTTTCGATTCCCGTTGGAGACCAGATTTTTTCTTTGTCCCACGCTCATAACACACTGAATGTTAAATCTTATAATCAAATAATTTTCTCAATGTTTAAAACAACAGTCTACCACACAACCGTTAGTTGGGCGGTCTGGGGAAGTGCGTCGCACAATGACACGGCAATTGACGCGGCTGCGTAGAAGACTATAAAAATCTAATAGTACTTGTATATGTACAAAGACACCTCGAGAACCAATCAGCTGGTGCAATGTGATATAAGTAAAACGCGACTCCCAGCCTGTAACCAGGGCGGAAGGCGATTTATCAATAACGTAGACGGTTTAGAGGAGTGAAATCATTCTTCTTTCAGCATGTCTCATAATCCCTTGGTCGCTTTTAAGTTTAACTTGCCTCAACTCTCCCCCCGTTTTCTTAATCCAAGACGGCGGCTTTGCCCAAGGCATGCCTACGTGTAACGTTTTTCTACGTCTCCAAGTGAAAGAAGTTTATCACAAAATCCGTTGATCATAGGGGAACACAGCTACTCACCTTTCTGCCCAGATACTTGTTCAGCGGTTTGGTAAAAAATGTTGACAGCAGTCCACTCACGTACACCATCAATGGCATTATAGCAATAGTTTGCTGCGGAGAAGAAAAAAAAGTATTAAAGGGGCTAGAAAATGCATTTAACTATTTTTCATTACAATTATTTTCAGCATTTTTTTTAATCCTTTAAGCCCTAACAGTGACGAAAATGAAATTTTTCATTACATTATCACTACTTGTTCAAACATTGAAGTGATAAGAATAATTCGGAAGTGATCACCAAGGATAAGATGTCTTGATATTTAGACGAATTCTCCTTACTAGTTCCATAAAAAATGTACGAAGAACAGTAAGGAGAATACATATTTTTATATCAGGGCTTAAAGGGTTAAAAAGGTAAAAGACATATTGGAATCAAAGGAAACCGACAAATAATGAATCAGTTAAAATTCCTTTCCTAGCTTTCTCAAACAAGCCTCTTCTGCTACGGATAGCCAGCATGGAAATGGGTGGCAACTTGAAGTTCAATTTTTTTACGTTCTTCCTTGGTGTCTTGAAAATATCGCTTAAAACCAAATTATGGTTTGTTCTCAGATTGGGAAATCACGATGTCTTCCGCTTGGTTTTCCAGGAGAATTTCTTGTACGAAATCCAAGAAGCCAACAAGGTGCAAGTGGATGAATTTTGCACAACGCGCCGAAAACGGGATCGTTGTGGTTGCGCTGTGCGAAGAGCTGACGTTAAGTTGAAAGACAGTCCGTATTTCGCGTGAATTTGTTGGGTGGAAAGCGGCGGCGCGAAAAGAAATGGAACGAGCGGAAAAATTACGAGTCGAGATTAGGGGCGCACGGGAGCTTATCATCGCATCGCGCTCCCTTTGCGCATCAAGCATCGATATTCACATCGATATCTCAACAGAAAAACGAGTGAAAAAAGAGACTGTTTTACATGCAAATACAACATGCCCATACTCGATCGTAACAAGCTGTCTCTTATCGGGGAAAGAGATCGGTAAGAGGTGTCCAAGACCATGACTCTGCACTTGTCAACTTACCTTTGAGAGGTTAAGAGTCTCTAGTGTGTACATGGGGATGTAAACCTGTGTGACATTGATGATCAGTCGAACACACATGTACAGCATTCCTATCTACAAACAAAAACAGTTACCCGGCAAGTTAGTTGTTCGCAGTCATGTCAGTCAAACGTTTTTGCACAAAGTTGAAAAATTGGGTAGCGTTCCCCTAAGTTAATCAAGTAAATTCTCCATTTACAAATAAACCAATCCAAACCATACACGTATCTTGCAAATCACGAGTCAGTCTACATACATCTTAAACCTGCCTTGCGTTCACACTAGCACTAAAACATGTTTAGAGTAGACATACTTAGATCAAACAAACTCAGACTAAATATTTTTCGATCATGACTACTGGGCACAATATGCCGCCTGGTGTGAACACGGGAATACTAAAAGTTCCTAAGTTCTTATATCTAAGAGAGCTTAAAACCTAAATTTAAAAAAATTAAATACAGTTAGATCCTGTTAATACAACCCCCTAGCGTCATAAAAAAAAAAATTCGGTCGTATTGACGCGTGGTCACATACATAACTTTTTTTTGGAAAAGAATCGCATGCAAAAAACTGATCTTATCGACGAAGTGGTTATATTAACAAGGAAGTCGATAAGGGTGAAAAAAAAGTTGTTAACCGTAGTGATGAATACCTGATAAAACATCGGTACTCGAAACCAAGCGGACCAGTTAGCGGCCGATCTCTTACTTGAGCTGGTAGCAAATTCAACGCTACAGTCACGTGGGTGTTCCTTTACTCCCAGGTGAAAGATGAACATGAACAAGATACCCGTTCCAACCACAATGAACACCACGTACTGAAAGAGGAAAAAATGTCAACAAGCTAAAACCATAAATGGTTACTGTAGTGCGTGATGCTTGTGCTGGGAGATGAAAGAGAATAAAAGGGACGGGGGAAGGGTTGATTTTTAATGTTGTGCCAAAGAACATGAACTAACGACTGTTTTTATTCTTTTGAACTGTGATCTGTTAAGCAGAGCCGTGATTTTCCACAATTATTTTCTATAAAATAAGGACCGAGTCTTTAAATTTTAGTGAAATGTGATTTTGTAGCCAGCAAAAAAAATTTTGTACAGTGAATGATTGTGGGCTGAGCTTTTCGTGAAATGACTGTTCCATTTTCAATTCCTTGAAACAAGATCGATACTAAACCGTTTCACACTTGTGATAGAGAAAACGAAAAAACTTTAGCTCTCTTCACTAGTCTAACCCACAGAAGACTGTAACGAGGACAGTGCAATAACAAATAAGACCAAATAATGTTCTTAGAGCGGTCATATCAAGTTACAACAGAAACTCATAAGGAGTTTTCAAGTCCTTATGAGTTTCTGGCTACAATGACTTCTGTAGACCTATCAATGGAAATTTGAGAAATGCAGTTCACTAACTTTGCTTTCAATAAATTGTTTATATGTAGGATGAGCATTATGCTGGAAGAAGTGGAGCAATTGGCAAAATCATGATGCAGGAGTCAATGTAACCCTCCCATCCCCCTACCCTGCAACAGGGTGGGGATTTAATAAACCTCATTCAAATATTATATAGACAAATTCCTCTGACCCTGGGGATGCTGTCTGCATACCAAAGTCCTCAAATGCCCTCACCACCCAAGGCTCCCCTTTTTGGCACCCTGAGGTCTTGATTAGCATGTAGTCAGAATGAGCACTAATATTGAACTAGACCTGTAGTGGATCGACTAGATTTCCACTGCAAATTCATCACCTCTCCTTCATGTCTCCAAAGCACAACTTGAGCTAATCCTCAAGACAAACAATTGCTGACTTCACAACAGCAAGCTCATTAGAAATCCCCACTATTACCTGTACCTGGGGGACTGATAATACAAAAAGCTCCCAATCCCCTATACCCTTGGGGATGCCTTTTATCTCAAATCCGCTTTATTTCCTGACTAAACCCCACCCTGTCTTGGGGTAGGGGCTTGGGGGATTACATTGACTCCTGTGCAATACCGTGTAGAAAAAACAAAAACAACATAAAAAACAATTTAAGTCTAGCCACTGACTAGCAAGTTTAGATACAGGACCAATGGTGGCTTCAGTTTCACCCAAGCATCAGGCTTTTTTTGGTGGGGGGAGGGGGTGGGTGGCCCTCCCCTTCATTCTTTCTGTTCTCTCCCAAAGGAAGGCCTGATACTCAGGTTAGCTTTAGTTTGACAATATTCTACTTACCGTAAAAGCAGTGGCATCAGAGGACCCCAGTTTCTCTGAACTTGTGCTAGCTTCATTAGTACCCAGCAAGACCCAAGTGATAACAAACACGAAGATGTTACACGATCCAGTAGCTGCATACCTGCAAATCAAGGATTAAGGTGAGGATGAAGCAAAAATACCATACCATCAACTGGAAAATTGAACCACACTTTTAAAAAACTGAGCTTGTATAATACGCTACAGAAATATCTCAGTCTAAGCTTCCTGAGGGGTAAGGGGTAGGGCAAAGAACCTACTGCTTTCTCCTCTTTGCCACCTTTGAAATTTGCCCAAACATGATATTTATACTGCATCAAGGAGAGAAGAAGAATACATCTGGCAAGCTTTTTTTTTCCTTTTGAGAAATCATCTCGACATGGAAAAACATCTAAACTCCAAGTAAAACTTTGAGCTCTTTTCTATCAGTGTATTAAGTGAAGTAGATTGTGTTTGTTAGTTTAAAAATAGTATTTGTAATGTAGTAGTACTTTTTTTGTAAGTAAATAGATGTATAGGACAGTATTAGGACAGTTACTATTTGTAACTTAATAGTACATTTTGTAAGTAAATGTTTTGTAATTTAAGAACAAATATGTCAGTTCTAAGTAAAGAATGTTATTAAAAATTAAAAAAACAAAACAAAACAAAAACAAAAAAAGAACATACCGCTTTCTTTCACTTAACGTTTGATTTAACTTAGACATCATCACAGTGTTGGAAATCCTTCCCTGTTTCAAACTCGGAGACATTTATACTAGAAACTTAGTCCCAAAAGACTAAAATCTATACCTTGTCTCACATTCTATTTTCCTGGGCACCCAACCCCTCCCCCCCCCTGCAAAGATGACAAATATAATTCATTGGGTTTCCACAAATGTTTCTCTGTTGAATGACATCAGGTAGGCAAGTCGCTGTCAGCTTCAAAAGTACTCTAGCTGATTCCAATGTGCAACTCCAGAACTCCCAAGCTTAAAATTTGCAATTTATCTTACCTAAGCCATGTGACAATCCCACTCTCAACCTCTCGGTACAAAAACTATGTTTAAACCTAATCTCCCTCTTTTAATTCAAAGTTCCTAATTGTTGTTGTCTGATTTGGAAGTATTTTCAGAATTTTCAAAGCCATATTTTAAACTACTGAACGAAATACTGCAAATAAAAGGCACCCAACTCAAAAGCGCTGGAAAAAACTAAAAAACGTAGCAATTTTAGAGATTTATGGGTACAGCAATTTTTAAACTCAGTCCGCATTTTGTACTCAGTCCGCGTTTTATACCCAGTCCGTAGTCCGCAGTCCGCAGTCCGCACTCAATCTTTTATATGTACTGACCGGTTAGACGCGGTTAGAATAGATCGAGGAAACACAAATAAACTATTGCTTCCTTTCATTTTGCTTTAGATTTCTTTCAAAATAATTATCAAATGCGATCTACACCAATGACAATAATCATGGAGAGGTTAAATAAACACCTCAAAGGGTTGATTTTACAGATTGTTACATTAGGGTTGCCACAAATATAACTTACCCCGCCGAGACCCCGCCGACTGATACTCGCAAGGCTCTATATAATTAAAATACCAAGTCTTACTAAAATCTTAACACTCGCCTGATTGCGGTTAGGCCACACTTTTCGTTGTCATCATCGGTTAGCTCTGGAATTAAACTCAGATGAGAAATTTGTGATGCCGCCCAACCGAACTGAAAAAGAGCTATAAAGCACGCGTAATAAAGAAACTTCGCCCATTGATCGGAGTTCTCGCAGCCTAAACACGGATTAAACACGAACGGAAAACTCAGTGACACGAACGTAACCCCAGCAAGATGCCAAATCTTCCGTCTGCCATATTTAAAGCGGCCTGTGTGGTCGGACGCAATTCCGACAAGAGGAGTAGAGATTGCATCAGCAACTTGCCCTATCAACAATAGAGCGCCGGCGTTCGTGTTTGAAAATTTAATCACTTTGTGAAGATAAACCAGTAAATAAGTGAACCACATTGATGCACATAGATCATTAAGTACATGTCCAACACCGTAACAAATCCTTGTTCTCCATGTTAGCGGGGCTTTTCTTTGACTTACAACGGCATAATTTATTGCCAATGTATCCTTGTCGTCCGCCATTAAACTTTTTGCTGATAATATTCCCTTCCTCGTGCACGTCTATCCAAATTTTTCTAGGGAAAAAGCTGTACGTTAGTCAATAAGCAGATATTTTGCTTTTTTGACTTTATAGTTGTTTAGTTATACTGCCAAGGCCTTTCCCCATTTTCATCAGCCGGTGGAAGAACCACTTTGGTACTTGCACTCGACCGCCAACTGAATAAACTTTGTCACGCAATCTGAGTTTAGATGTGTGCTATTTCGTGACGCAAAGCGGTAGCTCTCTAGCGCCATTTCTCGCTTGCTTCAGTCTTGCTTGATGAATTGAGTTCAGAAGCGGACTCATTGAGAGCTAGCTACTTTAAAGGAATTTATCCCAGAGTTACGTTTGGTGACACCAAATTTTGGCGCCGATGAAACGGAAAATTGGTAAAAATTTCTCCCACTGAAACAAAAGTGATAAAGGAGACACCCTTGGCACGAGGTTTAGTTGGTCACGGTAGTAGAAGTACTAGTAAACTTTATTTCAAACTCGGATTGAAAAGTAGCGCATAAGCGCTAGTATCTCCGAGAGAAAAATGACTAAATAGATAAATGGATAAAATTCTGACTTTGTATATGTATGTGCATTCTCACAAAACAATTAATAATAGATACATGCTTGTAAAAATTATATACTATAAAATTAATACAATCAAGTAAAAATTTAAGACTTGTCAATCAAGCTAGTTAACAAAGTCCAGACAATTTAATTAATGAACATTGATTCTAAAGTGGGCCATGCTAGTGGTAGTTCTTAAGTCATCATTTAACAATTCCATAATTTGGGCGCCAAAAATTTGAAAGAGTATTTCCCACAAGAAGTAGTATCACTAGAACACATGGTAACTGCAACTTGTTTATACCTCTAAGCCCATTAGTGTTAGTTCTACGTGTAAATAATGCTGATATGTAGGCAGGTATTGTGGCCTGAGAAAACAGCCGACGTTCACGAGGTCGCCACTTGAGCCCTCGAGGGCTCAAGTGGCGACCTCGTGAAACGGCTACAGGTGTGTCTGCTTAAAAGGACTTGTGAACAAGAATCAACATGTCGAGAAATCTTCTCTCTCTCAAACTGACAAGGCCCAGTCTTTCCAGAAGCATCGCAGTTGCAGCATATGTGCTGCGTTTATCATCAACAATAATTCGCAATCCATGTTTATTAAGAAGTTGCAGTTTTTCAGAATTCCTAGCGCCATACACTCTTTTTTTTATAAGAACCATTTTTATAAGAACGTTGAGGCTGAGATTTGCCCCAAAATTTTAAATAAGAACATCCTCAGGCTCAGCCAAATTTTACGCGTTCTTATGTAAACAAAAGAGTGTATCGTGCTACAGTACTGAAAGTGTGGCATAATAAAAGCCTTCTAAGCCGTGCTTTAGTGGAGCAGGAGTCCTGAGTAAAGTCACTGAGAATGTGTCTGAATCCTTTAATAACTTGTATTTGACAGGTTATTACCAGGTTTACCGCTGATAGCCAATAATAGAATCCTTTGCATTTACACAAACGACTGTATGAAATAAATGGAAAATTGGCAATGAGCAATTAGCGGGGTTTGTTGTTGAAGTCAGTGTCATGGTGAGAATCCAGGAAGTACATCGTCAACGTGACTATTACGGACTCTCCGTCACCCAAATGTAAGCGTTATTGGCTTCTACGCACAGAAATTTCTGATGACTCTCTTGGGGTCAATAGGCAGCTTGTGATGATAGCGGCTTTTCCAGCATAATGAATTGCATTTACGTTTTCACTCTTATGATCTTTCTGGTATTGCAGTGGACACTGCCATGGTTAGAAGAATTGCAAGCACAGTGGGTACATTACATATTCGGGTAAAGGTTTTCAGGTTCTTCCGTTTCTAGTGGGGGGGGGGACAGGGGAGTTTGAACCTCCCGCTTCCCGTACCCTTTAATCCCGGTTCCCGCCCTGTATTTTTTGGCTCCCGCCCCTTTGCATTTTTTCGATTGCGAAATATTGCGCAATGTTGCATAATTTTTCCCTTCTTCTCCCGCTTCCCGCCACCTTGGGAATCCCGCTTCCCGCCCCATCTTCTCCCGCCTCCCGTACACCTCCCGCCCCCTTTTCTCCCGGTCTCCCGCCCCCCTGTCCCTCCCCACTTTCTACCCCACAGCAAGCGCCCATCTCACTTTGCACCCTAAAATCTCGTTGTCTATCACTTATTAATAAGTAGTACGTTGAAGAAAGCATTGTGTATCTTTTTTTGGATCCCTGTCGAGTGCTCCGAGCCGGGAAGGTACGAGGTATTGACCCAGGAACCGGTCATACTGAATGAGCAGCCTGTCGTTTTTTTCTTGGGGGGGGGGGAGGACTTGGAATTTTGGTATTTTTTCCCCAAAAAAAGTGTTGGCCCTCCCTTGCGTTTTAATTAAAAAACTCCTGCCCCCCACCTTTAGGTAACTGACAAAAGTGCGACCTTACCCTCACTACTACATGGTATCTTCCATGCTGTAGAAACCTCAGAACGTTTTGCTTGTGAACGCAAAGTGTTTGAATATGAATATATCTTGATATTGAATGTGTGCGCGCTGAAACAAGGAAAATGCGAACAATCAATGTGGGATATTTACGTTTTGTAGCTGAAGTTTGAATATGGAAGTATAAAATACCAAATTAAATCAAAGTAGGGGAAAAGAAAAACTTAAACTGTAAGAAAAATGGAAAGCAACATCACAAAAACTCTCATTAAAAAATTGTGGAAAAGATGTGTGACCCTCCGTTGAATAGCTCACATGAGGTATGGCCCTCCCCTTTTGGTGCTCACTTTCATTGATGACCCTCCCCTCTGAGGCCCCAGCCCCCCCTCCAAGAAAAAAACGTACCTTCCCTTATAGATGAAATTATTGACAGGGGGAACTGGTAGAGGGTTCTGTAACAATAATCCTGGCTCTGTTGCGTTGACAGCAGACACCATTGCCTACTGGGCTTGATATCACAACCTGCTGCCAACTGCCAACTGCCAACTCTCTTTCATGCTCAAACAGTTCCCTCCTCCCTTCACATGTTGATAATTACCCTTGAAGTATGATCAACAGTACACCGCTGCGGAAAACTGCCAAACTGTTAGATGGAGCACAAGTACCCAATCGCTTTGGCGTCACCATCCTCTGCAAAGGCTCTTTAGTACCTGTGCTACCACTGGAGAAGCTATACGAAACATATCTTGTGCAGATCTGCTTGCCCATCGCGTCTCACACAGGGTTCCTAACTTGTCGCACCTTTGCATCGTGCACCCTTAGTGTTGCATATTAGGACAAACAACCCTGAAATGCGAACAGTTTCTTTGCAAAGTTTATCGAACGGAAAACAGATCTGCTGTAGGATTCGGAGCATTGCTTCTCACCAGGAGCTCCTTACAGGCATGCCTAATTGCTAGTTTCAGGATGGACATCAAAGGTAGCATCAGAAACAGTAGGAGAAATTATGGCCTATTAGCTATTAAAATAGTGGATACAGAATTTCCCGTTAAGCCCAGGCTTAATAGCTTAACGGCTAGCTACGCCCCTGATGAATGAAGGAACTGCACAAGTCTAGCGAAAACCCATCGTGTTTTCAATACATTTCGTGCGAGGTGAAAATAAAGAAAACGAAGAAGCTGAACGCTTACAATATACGTGCTTCGTCGTCCTCTCCTTTTTCTCTCTGCTTTAGTGTCAGTTTGCTACCTTGTTCATAACGCGAATGGAGGCACTATTCAAAAATGTTTCCGAAAACCATTCCTTACACTCTTAGAAAATTTTAACAGATTCTGCTTGTTGGGCTCTTGATCGGGAGATCGGAGCAGACTGCTAATTCCCTTATCGAACAAGGCACACTACGGGCTCTCGAAGCAATAGCTAACAGGTCACATGCAACAATGCTTTTAACCCCTCTGCCCCCCCCCCCCCACACACACAAAAATTTTATGAGAAACCGATGAGAACGTACCCAGCTAGCAAAGGTTTTTTATCTTGCCGCTTCTTTTTCGTAGTCTCTTTACAGTTGTCTTTACCGTTGTTGTTTTCTTCCACCGCGAGAAAAACCTCTGCCACGCTACGATTCCTTTCCCTGTTGAGCATGCTCTGTCGTTACTATAGAAACGACTAACTTAAGACACGGGTCTTGTCTGTGATTGGCCAAATGATACCTTGCCTCTCAGTCAAACTACACAGCTCGGGAAAGGTTGGCCAATCACAGACAAGACATGTGTCTTAAGTTAGTCGTTTCTGTAGTAACGACAGAGCATGCTCAACAGGGAAAGGAATCGTATCGTGGCAGAGGTTTTTCTCGCAGTGGAACAAAACAACAACGGTAAAGACAGCCGTCTTGGTTACCTGGCTCATTCAATAAGAGCATTGGACAAGAGACTCTACCTTACAGATGCAGTCAGAGCGGATGGGTTAACAGAAAACGCAGAGGAGAGGCAATTCCCGAGTACTCTTTTTGAATGCACTTGTGCATCGTGGCAAGTGCAAAAAGGAGAGGGAGACTAGGGAGAATTCGAGGGCAACTGAGAGGCAATCGAGCTATCGTTAACCCTTTTCCGATCGCACTTCAAATTCACTCTGTTCCTCTCCGATCAAGCAGGCTAAATCGAAACGGGGACACGAGACATGTGAATTGCAATTCTTTTAATATCAAATGACGACATTTTCTCAATCATACAAATGATACAAATTCCTGATTTTAAAACGCTGGATATTGGAAATGTTTTATAGACGCTTTAGTTGCTTGTAGCATCTGTTGGCATGAAACTACTTTTCTTTTTCTAATATATTTACACACTCTTCTTTTGTGTTAAGAAATCTGTCCAGATTTTAAAATGGCCTAAATCTTCACACTAAAATGTTATAAATTAATTTCTTTCATTTCTACCTACTACACGTACGATAGGAAAATATGGGATCGAATCCAAATCTTAGAAATACTTACAATTTATGTACACAAGTTAAACATTCTTGTTTGATACTTTCGCTAAAAATTTCGCTAAACATTTTCTGTAACATTTTTAGTCGTTATTCAATTTAGTTTCGGCGAATCGGCACAGTCTCCATGCTGGCTTCAAGACTTCTTGACTTCTCGAGTGAAAAGTTGGCTGTTGCTCTTTTGCTTGTCATGTCAACTCAAAACGACCGCGTGGTTCTCGCGAAGTTCAAGCTGCTGAAAAGGTGAAATGGAACGGGAAAAAAGAAAGTTAGCATCTTCGAAGTGACTCTGCTTGATTTTGCTGCAAAAACTCCGTTTCAAAAATCACAACTATATGTCCTATTCTGATCTATTCTAAGATGGCAAACATCAATTCTCGATTTTTGATCGGTTGTCCACTAAGACAGACGAATTGCCTCCGGTTATGCGTTTACTGAGCTCTAATCAAAGGAAACATGTTGCTGTTGTTATTTGTTTTTTTAAACAATCAGGGAAAACCCAAAACCAACCACGATTTGGACTACACAACGCACGTTTTCCCCCACTTGGCACCTGCTGCATGTTTTCCCGCGCTTGGCACGGATTCGCGGTTTTTTCTTCGAGTTCTGAAATTGCTTTGTTGCGTGATTTTGGGATTCTTCTGACTCACCAGCCATTAGAAAACTGTTTTACGTAAGATGAAGAAATTATATGCTGCGTTTGCAGGACAACTTAGCTACCCCAGGAAAGAAAATTGTGGCCGCGTTCAGTCGTTCCCTTAAAAACTACTACGGATTTCTATAGACAACAAAGTCATTGCTAAACATGCCGTCGACGTTACAATGAAAACAAGAGAAAGCTATAGTATTTACCTTCAAGCGCAAGTTGTTCGTAGCTCCACGCGCTCTTTGAGCTTTCGTTGATCTGGAAGAATAAACAAAGCCGGTCAGTATACATACGGTGTTTCCTTTTTTGTTGTTGTTTCCTTAAACAAGACACTTTACTCCGCTTTGTCTCTCTCCACCCAGGTGTATAAATGGGTACTGGCAACATGCTGCAGGGGGATAACTCTGCGATGGACTAGCATCCCATTCAGGTGGGAGTAGTGCTCAGTACTCTCACTTGCTTCCGGCCGTGTGGGCCCTCTTGGCTCGTGTGCCACTTTACATTTACCAACTCCCCATTTATACACGTGAAAGAGAGAAACAACATGGAGTCAAGTTTTTGTCTAACCCTTACGATACCAAGGGGGTCACTATTTTTCCTCAGCATAATTATCGCTAACATAATCATTGTGGTCATTATAGTTCCAGATTAGTTACAAACGTATGAAAATTATACATTTTCAGAACATATAGATATTCTTCATTCTCTCGTCAAGGTTAAGTGTTGATTTGAAGTGAATTTGACATTTGACAGCCGAATGAAAACATGTATCACGTTATGCAGTCTTCTTCATGTCACGAACATAAATCACTATTAACTTTCTTTCCCTTTCCTTCTTACCTCCGACAAACTTCGAGTACTGTTTACTATCGGATACCTAGCGGATCATACAGCATAGCACTCGATATGCGCCGATCAATTCGAAAGTTCAACATCCCCCCCGGGCAACCCCCCGGGCATTTGAACCTTTGAAGATTGGCTTGTTCAAATTCCCTCCCTTCGGAGCAAGAAAGCCGTTCAAATGCCCCACCAATTAGTACTGAACTGCCTCTCCTCAAAGGCAAATTTGGTCTTCCATCAAGCACTTTACATGCCTTTCAGAGAGAGATATGCCGTAATGACACCTTCAATCTTCTTTTAAAGACCCTTTTCAAAGAGGTATTCACTAACAAAGGCGAAATTCTATCTTGTAAATCCGTCAGACACCGCAAAAACCGAAAAAATTCACGGGCCTATTACGTCAGAACAAGAGGTAAATCCGGTTCAAATTCCCCACCCTTCCAACGCAACGTTCAAATTCCCCTCTCCCCGGGCACGATGCGTAGTCAAATGCCCGGGGTATGCCCGGGGGGGAGGATGTTGAAGTTTCGAATTGATCGGCGCAATAGCGATAGTTCACCGCACCGTTTAGATGCTACTGCAGAAAAAGATACGTTCCCGTTCGCCACAGATGGCCGCAATACTTCGGCGTAAAATTTGCGTCTGGAGTTCCAACTTTTATCGGAAAACTGCCATTTCTTTTAGTCAAACCCAAGATTTCCCTTCTGTCCGCCAATTTGACTAGTTATTTTCCATCCAGTCTCGCTCGGTTATTCAGAAACGAGCATTTTCTGGGACTGGTATTTTTCCACGCATATATGCGTTGCTGGTAGCCTAAGGGCTAATGAAACAACACGACACTGCAGAGACCAACCTGGCCTCGAACCAACGACATTCCGGTCTTCCCTTTAAAATTTGGACGCGCCAACCACTACATCACCCCCTCCCCCCCCTTAAAGCGCTTGTACCAGACGACAGTAAAATTCCGACGAATTTGTGCTTGTACCAGACGACAGTAAAATTCCAAAGCTCAACAAACAGAGCGACTCGCTCCGCGCAAAATTATTTATTTAGTTATTTTTAGGTATTTTTAGATATTTTAATGTTCTTATTCCCGTCGCCTTATACGCTTTTAATTATATCTTTTACAGCTATGCATGCCATTTGCACAAAGTTATTTTTTAGCCACTTTGAGCCTTTCATTCTTATTGTCTATTGTTTGTATGTACATATTTTTAGCGCTTTTACTATATTTACACATGTAACACCGAACTTGAAAATGACCGTTGAACGGTCGAAATGTCGTTCATTACTCGCGTTAACTTTTATTGCAAAATCAACTTCAAAGAACTTGTTGATTCGATTTTTAAAACATGTTAGGAATACCTTGCAGCTAACTGACAAAGCAAAATAACACGTCTTATCCTAAAATAAACATTTTGTCACACTCTGTCTCACCTTAAAAGGCCGGACGGTGAAGCTCCAATCCTGTGTGAGGAGTTGCTCTCTTCAGGTCGTATGCCAGTATTGGTTGGACTTGGTCGGTGATTGACAGGCGCTGGGCCAGATATTACAGACAAGTTCATTCCATTCTGAGGCTGCGGTGCCACCTTAAGTACATTAGGAAACGTGTACATTGAACACATGTAATGCTGCGCGTGTGTGCTAGGTGTAACACCTCCTGGACTCGAGAGGTTAGTCTGTGATCCTTCCACGACACCCGCGGCCAACACGCGTGGGTTTACCGCGCGTGCACCATGTCCTTGCATTGAATCTCCGCAAGTTTTCAGACCTGTGGCGCTCAAAGTCCGACGCCGTAAAGTCGCGTGGGGTTGATTGTCCAGCCTCGGATCAATCATACCGTAAGTAAGGCCAGCAGTATCGATCCCAGTGTGTGAACCCGATCTCCAGTCGTATTCTGCATTGTTGTTAACAGTTCTTGCGTTTCCCGCAACTTTCCTTGAGCCATACCGGTGTTTAGGCAAGCCCGTAGGTACTGAAGGGACTATACCAACAGAGGCTAAAGCCCGTCGGTCATTCCGTGTTAGTGTCGGAGGTGCTTGTTGATTGATCGAGTTCATGTTCATAACAGCTGAAAGAGCCGCAGGTTGATAGGTCTGGAACCGAGACAACTGAGATGTGACTGCGTTGCTGCCAGCGACAACTCCTCCAGATGTAGATAGCAATCCCATAGAGCCATACATGGAAGAATTTCCCAGACTGCTTCCCGTTTCACGGCCATTGACCGAACTGCCTTTAGACGAAGAGTCTTTCTGGTTGTTCTGTGTAAGACAAGAAGATTAATTCAACCTTTCCTTCCACAGCCAAGATCGGAATAAGAAAGCAAAATAACAAAGTTCGTTTTGCAAAATATCGCTGACAAACAGTACCAAAGAAAATACGTGATGGGGCTATATAATGTGGGTCGCGATGACGTTTTTGGGCAAAGCCGTCAAGGGATTCCAAGTAAAAATACGGCTGGGCCAGTAAAATTCTAACACCCCCCCCCCCACCTCCACTTGAACTGGAAAAAGAAATGATGTCTAGTATAAATGAATACAATCAGCACTCACCGGGTGGTGTAAAGAGCAGTTTTTCTGTGGTCCTCCAGTACCAGGTGTACAGTGTAGCAGTTTATACACAAATTCCACCACACCCAGTCCACGTATGAGATTGTCTCGCTGAAGAAGACAGGTTATTCTTTCCAGTTCTTCCTCTTCAGAGATGGCCATTGGTTTGGTGGTATCCGGCTGCTCCTGACTAACTCTTCGGCCCTAAAATATTAACAAAGACCGCACGATTTTTCAATAGAGGTACTCGAGGTCTTGGTTAAAACAGCATCTGGCTGTTAATAATTTTTGGCGACATTCACAGGTAATGCAATGCACCCAAGTTGCTGATGAACACGCTTTTGGGGTGGCCACTTGGAAAGTACCGCACTCATGTTTTTTCGATCACTTATTCCCTGCTTATTCAAAGTTATTCCTGGTGAGGCATTTCCAATGCATAGCTGGAGTAAACTAAGACCAAAAATACAAACAACGTAGACAGTTGCTTATAGAAGTTCCTGAGATTGACATGAAAGCTACAATAATGCAACTCACGTTTTTAATAATAAGCAACAAGAACGGTCAGCTTTGTTTCAAAATGGATTGGATTGCACACTACATGCACTCACCGCAAAAATTAATTACATTATTGATAACGACTACTGTACCTCAAACTTAGCTTTGGTAGTTTGAAACATTGTTCTAACAGGGGGCCTTCTGCGTCTTCGGCTTTGTGGGCTCTCTGGCCTAAGACCATCTTTGGATCCCTTGGGAGCTCTCCCACTGTTTTTTAGCCTAGCATTCTCTTGTTCCTGTTGCTTTGCCATGATTTGTTCACGTTGAACTCTATAGGAAATTAGAACATAAAAATACCACTTACTTTCAATAACATTTCACTGCCAAGGATACCAGCATGATCACAATCTAGCCCTGGCATTACAATGAAAGAGTCAATTTTTCCATCCTCTGAACTAACTTTCCCAAAGTTCGTCAGACCTGTCACTCATTGAGGGGTCAGTCGAAAATGTTCACCTCCATATGTACCATAAGTCACCGCTGATGATCCCATTCTTTCACTGCCACTGCCCTTAATTCGCTTTACTGTGCAATGCATGGTCTCAAAAATTCGGAAATCATGCTACTGACTGACAGTGAGCCACATGTAAAAAAAGGCAGGCACACACCAGCCAAAGGCCCACAAGAGCCGGAGCTTAACCTGGTTTCTGTACCATGAAGCAACTAAGAGTACTGCTACCCCCCCTCCCCCCTGGATGGGATGCTAGTCCATTGCAGAGTTACCGCAAGCAGTATGCTGCCAGTACCCATTTATACACCTGGATGGAGAGAGACAATGTGGGGTAAAGTTTCTTGTCTAAGGAAACAACACTATGGCAGGGACTGCGCGTTGAATCACCGACCTTCAGAGCTGAAGTCCAACGCGCTAACCACTACACCACCACGCCCCCATCCATGCTACTGACAGCAATTTTGAACATGACGAGCCACATGTACTAGTTAACAATACACAGATTTGCCACTCACCTGGCACATTCAATACGTGCTTTAGAAGCTGCAGTCTCTTGGAAAAGTGAGCAACTGTTCTCAAAGAAAACTGTGTACTTCTCTTCGTTTCCTTCTGGATAAATACGTCTACAAGAACAACAAAAAAGACAGGTGTAAACTTGATAAGTAATCCTCCAATAGGAAGTATTCCCATTTTGCTGCAAACAACTTCAGGAATGTTGTCTCAAAGCGTTTTTACCGTTAGGCAGGGTAGGTTACACGGTGCTGAGTTGTACAGACATCAACTGGTCATTGTAAAATTGCTTGTTAAGTGCAAAAAAATATCCTAAAGAAGCAGTGGAAGCAGTAGCTGATGTACTCTCCTAATACTTACTAGTAAATGCAGAACTTTACACAAAATAATACGACAAGCACTTTATTACCTGTACTTGCCCAGGTGAGCATCTTCGTATTTTTTTAACCATTCGGTGTACTGCAACTGGCTATCCCAATCTTCTTTCCTTCAAAGCAAAGAGATGACAAAAAGGCTTTATTAATAATCCATATTAATCGAATTTTTATGTCCCAAAAAGGTTTGGGGTTGCATTCAGAAAACTGTAAAAGGTCAGTCTCACAATTTTTTCTTGCTCGCACAAGAAAACAATAATTATTGTCTCAATTATTATTGTCTCGTCATCTCGTAAAGTCTCAAATTTACCATTCGTCACCCCTTTTGTTCTCGTTACAATATTCACTTGACAACTTCCTCTGGGTGTGCATTTTGTGTGTGAGCAAAGTTACCAGCAAAATCCCTGTAACGCAGCCCCTTAAACACATCAAAGTCAAATCACGGTGTTCAAACTAAACAGGTTTTCAGAGTAAGTTCTGACAACCATTACACATCATGAAGTAAAACAAATGTTAATTTTCTCCAAGTTCACGATCTCAATGGTGGTTCCAGAAAATAACCATAAGCACCCTAACAAAGGTCACTGAAAATTATGAGAAGAGGGGGGTCCCCAAGGTCAAATGTTTCTAAGGAAAGTATGACACTAAACTGGAATTTCCATAGAGGTGGGGAGTCATTTTCTGGAACAACACAGTTTTTTTAATTATCTCTGACAGTAAATATTAGAATGATACACCTTTTTTGCAAAACAGTGTATGCCAACTACTGCTTGTCAAGAATTCCTATTAATAAAATACAGGTGTACCCAATACATCTAGTTTTCTCTAACTAACGGTAATAGGGCATTTTGCTGTCCCCTTGCAAACATACTTGTTTTCCCTGGGCCTTTGTTTTTGCAAAAGCCTGTCCCGCACTCTCTTTTTGTCTTCTTCAAGTATCTTGCGGCGATCACATGCTCCAAAATTGAGGAGAGTGAGGGCATCAAACATCAGTCCGTCCTTGATTTCCTTGTCAAGACGAGAGTCAGTTGTAAAACTGGGGGAGTGGTTAACCTGACAATGAAACCAACATCCAGGATTAATACGTGCAGTGTCTCACTAATTTAAAAATACATGTACAATCATAAAATTAAAAATTACGTTCTCATAGGCCAATTTCACAATGCTAACAATAAATCCTTAAATAATCCATTCTCAATGTTTTATAGTTACCTCTAAAACCCAAGCTTTTAACTTCTTATCCAGGAGGATGTCAAAGCCTAGGATTTCAAAACAAGCACTCCCTTTGTTGTGATTTGGAAAACACGTTCTGTAGTTGTGCTTCAGTATTGGGTGTGCAGTAATCAGGGTCTTTATGATTGCATCCTGAAAACAAACCAACGAACATTATTGATTTTGAGATATAAAGACCTGCCTTGAAGGCATAAAGAAAACCTATTTATATTATGATATATTTTACACACAAGTGTTACAAAGCAGAGCTACAGTAAGGCAGTACATCCTATATACCTCTATCGAATCCCATATTTCTTTTACATTGTAGCCATTTTCTTCAAACCACTTGTTTACTGTTGTGATTCGCCTGAGAATAAAACAAACAAATAAATATTAAATAACTAGTAAATAGCTATATACACAAGACTTTCACTACTAAGCAGTACTTTCATACAGTTTTAAAAAATAACTTTGAAAAGGTTATCAATAAACTAATATACACATTTAGCCAAGCCTAAAAGCGGAGCCCCCCTTGTTTTTTGTTTTTGTTTTTGCTTTTTTGCTTTTTTGCTGGCAGTTATTAATTTGTGAAAATACTCTCATTCAAGTCGTTAAATAAAAAAAAAAAGAAAAAAGAAAGGAAAAAATTCCTACCCTCGCTGAGAGCTAAACCCGAGTTGTCGGCGTCTGACGCCGGATATTAGTCCACTAGGCCATGAGCGTTTATTGTCATTTTTCAAGTTAATTTTAATACTTATTTCTTTCTTCGTGACAAGCTGCCTATCAGCATGAAAATGCTGGTGTTTTTCCAGCAAAATGTGTTCGGAACGCCGTAAAAACCATGGTTGTGGACAGAAAAAACAAAAACCACTAGCCCTGCTATATTTGGCATCGAAACCGCTGCGAAAAGCTGCGAACTCAAGCGTTGTGCCGACCAAGTTTGAACAGAACTGATGAGGCAAATTTGAACTTTTCGCCTGAACTTTATCGCCTAATTTTTTTTCGCCTAAATTGAACTTTTCCCTTTCGACCAAAAAGACAACTGAGTATTCTTTTGAACTTTTTTTCCATTAACAAATTTGTTTTTGACTTTTGTTCTTTGCTTGTTTTGCTACAATGCGGGTCAACATGCAATTTCGCACCAAAAACACACCGGATTCAGCACAGGGTTATATCCAGTGTATGAAGTGTATTCATTTGGTAACCCTGTGGTGTGGACGGACGGACGGACATACGGTCATGCGACTATTACGTCACTACCAAAATTTCTTGGCTTGATAGGTTACCAAATTTCCTTAGCAATGGAGCTTCGCTGACACGCTAGCCTGCTGGCTCCACTAATACACTGGTTATATACAAAAACTGCAAAATAATATGACCTGGACAGAAGTCGTAACTAAACATATTCCTAATCCAATGTGTGAGTTGTGAAAAATTTGTGATTACAAACAAGAATTTATAACCCTTTAAGCCCCAAGAGTGACAAGCATTCAATTTCTCCTTACAATATCACTTGTTGACCAAATATTCAGGTCAGGAGAATAAAGGAAATGATCACCAGACACAGGGTTCAAAATAGCAGCCATTTGGCCACTCTTGCCGGCGATTTTTCACCCAAGAAATAGAACAAAGTGACACCCCATCCCTTGATTGGCAAAGTCAACGTCCCTAGAACGTCATAGTAAACGTTCCATATCAGAAAGTAATGCAGCCATGAAACACTTACACACATACCAAAAGTGAATTGGATGACGTTTTAAAAGCTAAATTTAAAAACAAAACAAAACAAAAGACAAATTACGGAACGTTAACAATTTTTGTCTTGACTCTTGTAAATCAACTTTTCACTCTATAAGTGACTATGAATCTCTATTTGCCGGCATTCTTTTTTTTCCGACGTGGTTTTATACATGATCAACAATGTGACTTTTGAGGAAATAGGCCAGACATGGGGTAGCAGTGCCGCAGCAATTCAGTTCTCTTTTAGGAACTGTACGTGCAAATTTTCCTTCACGATTTCTTTGTTACCAATGCATCTTTAATCCTATTCCACTTAGCACCTTGTCGCTTTTTTCGTGTGTTTTCGTCTTCTCGTCCAAATTAATCGGCTAGAGACCAAAGGACATGTACCGTCCCACTGAAAATCAGTGTGACTGTTGCAGCATTTATCATTTTCAAAGGGCTGATCTAATTTGTGAAATGCCAGCAAGCGACCCTGTCAGTCCCCCATCAATGTGATTTCCATACTCAAGGGAAAAATCGAGCAGCCAGATGTCGATAGTTAAACTTCAGGCACACACAGAAAAGGGCACATGCCCAATGCAAGAGACTTGTGCTATGTCACAAAAGCAAACATCACTCCTGGCAAGGAGTTTAAGACAGAATACACTCCATTAAGAGAGAGGCTGAACAGAAATTCATAGGAGCACTAACCAAGTTTCGTTATCGCTGTGTTGAATGCAACAATGATAAGTTTCCAAGAGTGAAATATGATAAGTCTAGGTCAAAGAGAGACACTGATCGGGATTAGCATAACGCCACGTGCCCAGTCAAACAGTAGTTAATGTTCTACACTCCTTTACCACTTGATTGGTAAGGATACATCGATGACATATTATCGCTGTGGAATGTTGATAAAAAGGGGATAGAAGAGTTTATTGTCATAGCAAACAGACACCACCTGACAATTACAGTCAAAGCAGCTGACGCGTTCTCGTTGTTAACGGACTAATGAATTCGTTAATGGAATATTGATTCCGTTCGTTGAATGATTAAATAATCCATTCGTGAAATGAATAATCCAACATTCAAATTGAGCCTCGATTCAATAATTGAATGTTGATTGGATTAATTAACAAAAGCTATACCATATATGGAAGGGAGTGCCGCCGGCAAAAATAGCGGACTTGAATAAAAAACAGGTAAGTTAATTTAGTATTCTAATTTTTCCATAAACAAGCCATTAGCATAGAATGTTGTTACTTTTTCTACCGGCTTTGGTACATACGATTAATTCTCCCTCTTGATATTAGCCGTTTCGGTTAAAGAATATTAATTTGTGAATATTTGCAAAAGCTTACTAGCTTATAGCTAAACTATAAGGTCAGGGAAACACATTAGCATGAGCATATGGGCAGCATTTGGCCTGTCAACACTTTATTGTATACTTGGGATACGTGCTTGTTTATTTTTGTTGACAGCCAGCTAAAAATCAGCCTTGAGAAAAAAAGGCTGCAAAATTCAGGCTAAAAGCTCTGATTTTATTTTGAACCCTGAGACAAGAAATGTGTAAATGTTCAAATTCTCCCAACTAGTAGTAACATAGGAAATATATGGAAAACAGTGAGGAGAATACGGATGTGGATATTGGAGCTTCAAGGGTTACAAACTTTAAGTACCTTTTACTTCCAGTTTCTTCATCCCTTATGAAGTCTTTGCTGTGTTTGTTCACAGCATAGTTTGTAAGATGCATACAAATATCATCCTGAAAGAAAAACATTATAATGCTAAGTTGACAAATTTGCATGACAGCATTTTACATGTACTTACATAAGAACTAACTTACATTGTAAGTTTAGCAAAATGCTTTTGAGATCAACAAATTATATAGTTGCTGCTCAATACAAGCTATTACATCACAAACTATATCAAAACAGCTAGTCTTAATTAAGGAATCATGGCTGGCTGCTCTGTATTAATTTTTTCTTGCACTAACACTTCAGTTGCTCAAAGGAATAATTTTCGGGTTTTCTCTTCAGCACTGAGCTGGACATTTCGGCGTTTTGCAAAAAAGTCCTTAAAGGCCACAAAAGAAGTGCTTGCCAACAATTCCAATGGGAAAAAAAGTTTTATTTTTAAGCAAATAGCTTTTTATCGCTTTGCTCCTCCAACATGGCTACCAAAATGAGCACACAAGTTCTATTAACTAAGGCTTTGCATCGATCACCTCCCTCAAAAACAACACCTGTTCAGGACAATTAAAAAATTATCACCTTTGCCCATTATTTTGGGAAATAAGGCATGTTTCACCTAGAGTAAGTATTCCAGCAAAAAATTCGCAAAAATAAAATGTTACTTACCAAGTTGTTGTTGCTTGGATCCGTATACTTCACTGTTGCAAATCTTCCCAATCCATCCTCATAAACAAATATCCGAAGTGGATCACAGGATGTCACCAGCACATAGACTCTCAAATCAAATTTAAATCCATCAATAAGAAATGGCTTGGAAACATACTGCTGACAAACCATGTGCTCTCCAGGCTTCACATCCTATGTTACAAGTTAAATGAAACAAACATTAGCCACCATGAGAGCTGCAATTAAGTTGGTCTCACTCGTGTGATCATCTAGGTCCTTACTATTTATTTTTAATTATTAAAAAGACTGCCGTCAAATACTGTATAGAATGTTTTGACAACCTAACCAGAAGTCAGCTTTATCATTTTGGAGTCAACTGTAAAGTGCATGCCATTATAAGCAGTAGACAACCCTCTCAAACAGTTTAGAAGTGCTTGTGGCAAGGCTGCAAAGGCCACATTCTCTTGCCTTCTACGGAAAGAAGACATGAGTCTAGCATGAAGTACATGTAAGTAGCACATAATGTAGCCGGCAAAATCACCAACTATCGGCACATTTTAAAGAGGCAAGAGTGACTAATATTATTGGCAAATTAAGATTATTTTATTAATTCAAGAATTCAAGGTTTTCTAAGTTTACCTTGGGATTTTTGGTGAGGAAAATCCCTTTTCCTTGACTACCACTCTCAGGCTTGAGAATAAAAGTTTTATTCTTCTTCTGTCGACAGTAGGCTTGAAATTCTCCGTAGCTATATAATAAAGAGAAGCAGGACAAACAAACACATCAATCACTTTAAGTAACAACTGGTCAAATAAATATTTTTCAAAGATTTACTAAATATCAGTCACAAAGCAGATAACAAATGTTTACATTAGTTTCTTTGAATAAAAAACTTGTGCTGCATTCCCTTTCTCCACCCAGGCAGGTAAAAAAACAGTGGGTAAGAAATTAAGGTACCTGAGTAGCAAATTAAACCTAACAAAATTAGAATATCCATACCCTTCCTATGGAAGGTTTAATTTTCTTTTTTAGACTCTCTCTCCCCTCTGGAAATGCCAATTTATCTTCATACTTTCCTTTAAAAACTTTGGCTGTTGAGACCCCCCCACTTCCTCTCCCTCCTTTCTGATGACCTTCTGTGGGAGCCATGAGTATGGATATCATCTGGAAACTGCACAATGTTCACAGACCTCTATTTTCTTGTGTTGGCCAAGTTTGACCACTAACTTCAGGAGAGCAAAACTTAGGGAGTACAAAAACTACATGATTGTACCCCATGATCTCCATTCCCAGCCTCCCTACCCATTTGAGAAATGTTAAAAGTATTTGCCTACAGCTTGTGCTTTCTATATAAATGGGTGATTCCAGAAAATATCCATACCCTACCACGGGTGGCATCTTCATCTAGACCCCCCCTTGCCTTAGGAAATTCCAAAATGCTCAACCCCCCACTGCCCTCAGAATTCCAAACCGTTCTACCCCCCTATGCCTTCGGAATTCCGTAATCATTCAAACCCCCCTTAGGAATTGCCGCTTTTTTCTTCCAACTGATTTGGAAAGCCCTCTATATATTCCAAACACCTTTATTAAACGGAAATTAATCCTTTCGCTCCCTCCAAAAGAAAAAAACGAACATTCAGCACAGCAAACAATCAACGTTGCGTGATGACAAACAGCGGCCGACTGAGTGATATTTTACATTGTAACCTTCCACGGCAAAACGTACACTTCCGATAATCCGTTAAACATTAGAAAACTCAAACGGCTTTGAAGTCATTCCAACGCTTGGTCCAATGTTTAAACGTGTGTCTATAATTTTTATTGTCGAGGGTTGCCATGAATAATTTGCGTGCCGAATGCGACGTAAAATTTTAACAACAAAGCTAAAATTTTCAGAATTGAAATTGGAAATTCACCATTGCGTTTGCCAGACTCAAACCTGCCGTCAAAAGCGAAACTGTTGAATGCAACCTATGCTAAAAATCGCAGGATATGATGTTAGGAAAAGAATTAGAGTAAAACAGCAAGCTTTTTTTCCTGCAATTATTTTCAGTTCACAGTGAACGCAATTTGCATACTGTACTGCGGCCTCAAAAAAATTGCGCGAGAACAAATCAAACTTTTTGCTCGCACTTTATCCTTCGATTAAAATTAAAATAGTAAATGAAACTCACATTGAAATTCAAAGTCAATGACAACTTTAAAAGAATTTGTACAAAATAGTGAATGTAGTCTGATATAAGCGCATCAAATTTGCATAACGCGTGAAATCTGACCTTTTCAATGAACGTCGCATGGTATGTAATGCAACAATTTCACATGTGTCTCGACGATATCTGCTTTAATATAGGGGCTGAAAACCCTTTGCTGGGATCTACAGTATTGTATTAGAGCAAAACAATCAAAGAAAAGCCTACGATCGCTTTTGTGACTGATCTACTGGCAAGTGAACAGCTTTCAGCCGTCATGTTAGCATAAACATTTTATTGACCATGACCATTGAAACGTGTCTCCGGCGTGTTGATTGAGTTGAACGTGTCTCATGTTTAGGAGTGAATCATCATCCTTAGATAAGTCGTTTTTGACGAGTTTTTCTTGAAGAGACTTAACCACACCAAACTGGAAGTTACTCTCTTGAAAACCCCTGTATGCGTTAGGAATTCCAGTCCAATGAAACCCCCCCCATGTCCTCGGAATTCCAGTCCACGTAACCCCCCAAAGTCCTCGGAATTCCAGTCGACGTAACCCCCCCCCACCCCTGCGGAATTCCGAGATGCCGCCCGTGGTATGGGTATGGATATTTTCTGGAACCACCCAATATATACTCCCCCCCATGGAAGGTTTTCGTTTTGCACCCCTCCTTCCCCCAGGAAATTGGCTTTTATTTTGGCTTTTAGGATCCCCCTCCCCCTAGGAATTTCCAATGACCTTCCAGGCTGTGTGGTAAAGCGGAATTCCACCAAATTAAATTATAGGTAAACAGCAAAACAGCAAAATTAATCGTTTGCAAAAAAATAACATTTTTCTTACTCTGCTGGTAGGCACCATGTTTTAGGAAACACAGCATAATCCTTTGGAAACTGTTTCCATAAACGGTTCATATTCCTTGCAAGGAGGTCTTTGCGGCATATCTCACTCATGCCTGGAAAATGGTTGATTTTCTGTTTGATGAATAAAAACTTCTCTTTGAGTGAAACATAACTACCAGTTGAAATAGTAATACTCTTCTGAAAAAGTGCTCATTTGAAAACTAACTTGTTAGCTTCATAAGATTATGTTAGCACTGAAGTCACTCATCAATTTAACAAACACATAATAAACATATTATAATTGTAACATTAACTGCTTTGGTATTTGTTTCAACAATGGCAGATGAATCATGTTTTGCATGGTTCAATTTTACCTGTTACCCCCCCCCCCCCCGGGCAACCCCCGGCCCAGGGGTGGGGAATTGTTTGAAGCAGTCTTGTCCCGGGGGTAGGGGGGGCGGGGCAAATCGAAAATAACTTCTCGTTTTTTCTTGTGAAGCATGTCACTTTTCAGTTGACACAATGGCGCCGGACCGCGTAGAGAAGACTGCCTATTTCCAGGGAAAATCTCCAGAATTTGTAGCAGACTGGTTGGAGAAGAATAATCTCTCAAAATTAAAATATGTATTCGAAGGCATGTTTATTATAAATTGTTAAACGAATGTGCGTTTGATGCATGCATACTCGAATGGATGGCATTCGTCACAAACCTAGAAATATTTCTTAAGCGTATTTTTGTATCCAATAAGATGACTGAAATAGTCTTTATATAAAAACAGATGTACGGCTTTATACTAAACGGAGATCTCAGTACAGTGTTCTTGTGAAACAAGCTCAGAAAAAACTCCTTTCAAGTGCTGGACCTCTTTTGTGTATGTGCTATATTTATAGCAAAACACGCGGTGAAGAACATTTCTTTACTCGCCAGCCGTATGCCAGTGCGGTTAGACTTTTTTCTTCAGTTTTCTTCTTCAGTGTAGTGTTCATGTTTTTTTAATACTATTCATGTAGTATCCTTCGTTCAGTAAACTCTAGAAAAGCATTTAAGTTCTTGTAAAAACATCTGGTTTTGCTATTGTATGGAAATCAATATGGTTATCCATATTTTGAACACAAAACAACGTATTTGTGGTCGATTAGTAGTCCCGGGGGTGGGGAATTGTCTCTTTATGCATGCCCGGGGGTGGGGAATAGACCCCCAAGAAAGAAAAAATTGCAAATCCCCGGGGGTGTGCCCGGGGGGGAGGGGATGGTAACAGGTAGAATTGAACCCTGCATTACGTAAACACAAATGGTTTATGTGATGCGCTTCTAGTTTCACCGCTTTTAATTAATATTTTGATGATGAGCACATCAAGCGTATCACATGTACAAACACACGCACATGTCAAGTCCGAAATAAGGGGACTTAACTCAAAGTATAAAATGCACGGAATGTCAAAACCAAATAAGTTACTACTATTTCATGCGTGTATAATTTGAGCTTAAGGTGATTCCATCGAAAAAGAAGTTGTAATGAGAATTTGCTGAAACTTTGCACAGTTACTAATTACACCTAGCACATTAAAAAAATAAAATAAAAAGATGAGGTCACCGTGTCCGATTTCACGCTACGGGGCTGTAGTATATAGGTACTTTGCTATCTTTAGACAGCAATATTAAAAAACCTTATCCTTGTACTAGAGACAAAGTTATTACTAGCAATGAAATATAAGCATTATTCTTATGATAGAAGAACAACGTTACAGTAAAACGTCTTAAAATTGCCGAAACAACTAAACTACTTTGAAATAATAGGCAAATCGAGCGTCTGCACGGTTGCAGTGAAACGCCTAAAATCTGACTGTAACAGTGAATCAACCGGAATATTTCAAAATTGAATAATGAAAAATTCTTCAAATTTGAATATATCATGTAAAGTCGTATTTTCCTTAAATAAATGGAATAAAAAAGTGGGGTCACCGAGTTCGTTTGGGAGAAAACGACCATTTATTTCTCTGAACCGCTCAGCTTCCCTAGGAAACCTATCAAGTTCCGAACGCGCGCGCGCTCGTGCGCGCGCTAATCACGCAAAAAATGATGCGCAGAAAGGATGCGCAATGCAATTGAATGGAATCACCTTAAATGATATAAGACTTAACTATATTCAACTGGCTTCATTCTTGAATCCCCTATAAATTTTTACCCTCAGGTGATGTAAATTACATAGCGACATTAATCCACTAACAGGACTGTTTTTTTTAAAGTCAACTCGACCACAGAAATTAAATCATGTACAGATCGAGTTCGCGAACGCGTTAAGGGAAATGCGCTGCGTTCTCAAGATCGAGCGGCGCAAGTTCCTTGCAAATTTAGCTCACTTTACGTGAAGTAAAACCCAAACGCACATAAGCTTAAATTTTATAAGTTGTTAAATTTTCGCCAACCTGATATCGTTTCATTTCCATACATCTTTCAAGAGCAACAGAACAATCGGTCCAAAACAAAGCCCAGTCTTCATCTTCACCGACTTCTTTCATCCCGAAACGCTTCGTTACCCTGCGAACTGTAAAAAGCAAAGATATTACGAAACACGACACCCAGATCCGCTGTTTGGAATGGTGGCTGAGCTAGCAAGCGATGGATGGCTTCAAGAGTTCAACGATGCTTACCGCTTTCGTACTTGCAGTTTGTCAAGCACACATTCATCCATCTGTAAAGGAAATGACGAAAGAACATTGTCAAACGAATCTTTTGTTAGAGAGCGTACTCAAAGAGCATTAAAGGCAACATCAAGTTCATTATTTTGGGGATCAATTTCCTTACTTCTTTTTCTTCTTTTTAGCCTTCGCTTTCTTCGGTGTAGCAGTTCGTTCGTCCGTTGTCGTTTCAGCAACTTGCTCGCGAACATCTTCCCCTCCGCTATCCTCACCCTCGCATTCGCTCTCACCATGTAAGCTTACGTCACTCTCGTTGTCGCTGATCTCTCCCTCGAGTTCATTGTCAGCCATAGCAAACTCCTTTGCTTTTTGCTTCCTTTTGGCGATGACAAAAAGAGGCGAATTTGTTCACGCCTTCGGACTCATGGCGTTTTGGAAGCCATCTTGTCGTTTGGTTTATGTCGCCAGGTTTCAGGTAGCAACTATCCTGGCTTCTGATTGGTCAGTCGGTTGCTATGAAACTCTATCTCTTTGAATTATAGTGCCCAGGCTCTGTGCTGAAGATTATTACCAGCGGTCAACTAGAGTACGAAGGTACTGAGAAACGAACAACGAACAACACACACGCAACGATGCGAAACAACAACAACGAAACAGAACAATCAAACGAAAAAAGGACAAAAAATCTGGTGGGAAAATCTTATACAAAACATTGATCTCAAGAGGACAGTAAAAAGCCAAATCTGAATGGCGTCCTGTATATTAAAATTAAAATTAATTAATTTTCCCAAAGAAATCTAGTGATCAAATTAAAAATCCCAGAACAATCCAAAATGAAATATTTGTAACATTTTTTTTTTTTTACAAAATCGCACTCTATTGCTAGATCTAAACCCTCCGGACAGCCGGTCATGGTAAAAGATCTCGTTGTCCAATCTCGTTACACTTTTTTTTTTTTTTATAAGAACCATTTTTATAAGAACGTTGAGACTGAGATTTGCCCCCAAATTTAAGAAAATGTATGGGCTAAAATAAGAACATCCTCAGGCTCAGCCAAATTTTACGCGTTCTTATAAAATAAAAAGAGTGTATTACAAAAGTCCGGCATGTGTGACTGAGCGATACAAATTATAATACAGAATCATCACACCGTGCAAATATTTGGCACAACAAAAGATTCCTATTTATTCCGCTTTCTTCTTTTGTCGAACAATTTCATTTGTTGTTTTGCAGATCGGACGCATCAAATCAGTGGTAGAAATTCGAGGAACTCGCCGCCAAACTAAGGTATTCATAGTTTAAAGTTGTGTCAAGTTTCAACTCCAAAGATCTCTAGTTTAAACATTTGAGCCTATAAACGCAAATTCGTTTGTGAATGCATGCGGACGAAGACGTAACTGAGAGATTTTATAGTCCACGCTAGATACATAGCAGAGAGGAGAACTCTTTCAGTCATTTTCCATCATTTACTTGTCTCTGGGGGAAAAATTCAAAAGCAACAAGCCAATTGGTTGATCGGTTTGTTGATACTGAATTATAAATTCTGAAGCCAACTGCATCAGCTACGCGCGGATTTTGCATGACAGCATTGATTAGTGATTCTCAACGCACCGGCTAATAAAGATAAGTAACTGTTTTCAAGTTATTTGAGATCAAAAGTTTCTGAGGCTTATGATAATACATGAAAAAAAAATAAAAGTTTCTCATTTTTTCGTGACTGAAAAACACAATTCACTAACATAAGCGGCGTGTGTGATGAAGGAATGCATTTTATTTGAACAACGTTCTGCTTCGTGATTACAAAGTGTCTCACTCAAGAGAAAACATTTTAATTCATAATTTAATGACGATAGTTCACGATATACTTCTAAATCGCAAGTATCGGCCATCTTCTTACCCTCCCCCATCGGGTCTTACCCTAACCCCCCGTAGAGGAAGGCGACAAAAACTGTCTCGTCTGCGCCCTCGGGCTTCAGCTGGAACCCCCGACTGTCTCGGACGTCTGCAATTAGTTCTTTGTTTGGTTTGGTCGGTTTTTCAGCTTTTATTCTTGATTTCTATTACCATAATAGGCTCAAAACCTGGTAGGGAGTTTCTTGTTTTGTGAATGAATATCAGTCTATGATGAAAACACTCGGAATGTATGGAGAAATATTAGACCGGTACGTTATCAGGCAAGAACTGAGCCAGACAAAACGAAACCAACATTTGATTCCGTTAAAAAAGTCCTTTTGAAACGTTTCGTTGGTAAAAGCTATAACCTTCAGACAATAGCGTGCACCTAATTTTTAATAAATTTAATTTGGGCTTTAGGTTAGATGGCATGAAAAGTGAAGAGAGGGTGTCGGAATTAGCAAAACGGCTAAACTTGAGGCTCCTGACGCTTAACTAAATTTCTATGACGGTTTGAATGTTTTAAAAATTCAAAAAATCCCTCAAAATTTCAAACCATCCAATTGATCCATACCGTGAAATAAATCCCTCATGAACGTCAGGGGCCTCAAATTTAAAGGGGCTCCGTCATGCACCTGTTTTTAGGATTACTCAAGCTAAAAGACATAAATAATGGTTCTGTTTTGTTTAGAATTACTCTACCAATTTCCTGATACTATAATTTACGGTAAGTGCATGTGTTTGGCAGCAGTTGGCTAGGATGGAAATGGATTGCAGCTTTAAAAAATTAGGCTAATGCGGTCAAGTTTCTCCCTTGTTTCTTGAAATAAACAATAGCCAGAAACTGACCAAGGTTTGTTCTTCCTTTGTGAAAACTATGCGATTTCTTTTCTTGGTGTTATAGGAGCATTTCGTGTTCGAAGAAAGGTATTTAATTTGAATTTCAGCACATTTCACCCACAAATGTGAAAATCCTCGTGAAAGAGCCCCTTTATTAGCCATTCTTGACTGCTAGTTTTCTCCATGACTTCCCAATCCTGGTATCCATTAAGTGCTATCCATAATTCTAACAAAATTTAGCCATTTTCCCAAGCTGCGAAGGGCCTACTGCAAGTTATTGCCGCTAGTTCGTTAACGTCCGGCTTTATATACGTTTTCTGAGTTTTCTTTGCAAAAATTTCAACCGCGTTGGGTACTCAATACAGATTCATACGGATGGGCTTCCCCGAGATTCAAACCTTTACTCTTTAACAAAAGGCAGATTTATATCAAAATGTCACCCCTTCCATATACTGAAAGAATTCTGTGAGCTCAAAGACGAAGATCATTTGCTTCAAATTAAATTGGCCCAAAAGGAAATGGTAGCGTCGATTTTTTACGACCTTTCAGTTGCTCAAAGGTTTTTCGAGTCGTAGATTTTTCCAAAATTTGCAGCCCTTTCCTTAAATTTATATTAATGCTATATCTACTTAACTTACAGCGTTCTTCGGTGTGAAATAATGTGTATTTTCCCAACCCAGCTTTTCGTACACCGCAAACATAAGAAAATGCATCCCTTTCGTCGTGGCCTCGCGGTGAAGTCCACTATAGCAAGTATACTCCAGATCTAGGAAAGTTCGTTACGCCATAACTGCAAAGGCTATCTTCATTTTATTAGATTTTTGATCAATTCTCGGTCCTCTTTCCAGCCATCCTCGGAGACCCAGGGGCAGATAGTTGGGCGAGGGAAAGTCGAAACAGGTAAAAAAAAAAGTGGGCGAAGAAAAGTCAAGTTTGCTCTTGACTTTTCTTTGCCCACTTTTTTTCACCCTTTCCGACTTTCCCTTGCCCCACTGTCTGCCCCTGGGTCTCCGGGGATGCTTTCCAGCAGAATTACTGACTGGCAACCTGTTAAAACTGTTAAGCTGGTGGGAAGCGAATGAAAGTTGGCTCGATAATTCCATCTTCGCTTCCACAATCTAGTGCAAGAGAACCGCAGGCCAGTAGGCCGGTCTTTTTTGTAACATGGCTCGGGCAAAGCAAAACTATGCCTCTTGAGTGTTTTCAGATACAGATAAAGAAAGCTAGGATAGTGGGTTAAAACAATCGTTTCTCTCGACTGTTTTCAGGATCATGGTAAAAACGGGTGTATTCCTTTGGTGCGCTCCTCGTTGCGTAGCAACCGCGGTGGAGAGATCAGTGCGGACACTCGAGAACGGACAAGTATTCCACGAGCCCTTCTTAACCATCTTCTACTACAGTCCCGAAAGAAAGAGCCCGCGACCCGCGTGTGCTGGATCCTTGCAGGCATTTTCTCAGTCAAGCTATGGATCGGTCAGTAAGATGCTCCAACAAGATTTCACTGGCAAGGACTTCGTCTTTATTAAAGATATGGCATACTGCGTTGAAGGCAAGTTCGACATCTTTCTGGAAGACGGCTTCAAGAACTTCAAGCACACATTCATGATTCGTGATCCTAGAAAAGCAATCAGCTCTCTGTACAGGCTCTCGACAAATCCCGCGCTTGCAGGATGGGATTACTTTGATCCCGCGGAGACGGGATTCAAGCAGTTGCAGGAACTGTACCAGTTCATCGAGCGTCATGTGCATAAGAGTCCAGTTGTCGTGGATGCGGAAGATCTTTTGAAGTTTCCAAAGGAAACTATGCAGATCTATTGTGAGGCAGTTGGTCTTCCGTTCATTGAGCACATGACTTCCTGGCAACCGGGCCCTGTTGCAGATTGGGGTCCCTGTACCGCATGGCATGACGAAGTTATGAATAGCTCAGGGTTCATAGCACCTCCAGAGAAGGACACAGGGTCCCCAGGTGATCTGTCACCTGAAGTAGCCTCTGCAGTGAAGGAGTGCATGCCTTACTATGAAGCACTGGCAGCAAGGAGAATTCTTCCCAAACAGTAATGAACACTGGACGACTTTTAACTTTTTACTTTTTCGGTTCATAACACCTTCAGGGTAGCCAGGTGATCTGTCCCTAAAATTACTATTTGAACAAGGGTTAAGTAAGATGAACGAGCATATTATTTTCTAGTCCTTAGGACCAATTAAATATCAACAAGACGACTGTCCTTTCGTTCATTGTCTTTCGTTTTCTTTCCACTGGCAAACTTGTATCCAACAACAACAACAACAACCATTTTATTTTGCCAAAATAAATAGAAATAATTACAGCATAAAATAAATTAACTAAAATAGGTAAAAAACTACCCAGATCGTTCTCGTTGTCTCGACTGTACAGGTAAACGACACCAGCAATAAAGTTGATTTAAAAAAAGAGATATTTGTCCGCATACCAAGAATAAAGTTATCATTGATTGGAGTAACACTGAATTGTAACCGTAAGCAGTTGTCGTCCTACTGCAGACTAAATATTTTAGTCAAGAGTTTACATTAATATGGTCAGTGTACCTTTCATTTTTTCACTGAAAAAAAAAATTGTTTAAATATTGTCGTAATAACAGGAAGAGAATAAGAAATTTGACTAATTTTCGGTTTCAATCAAATGGTAGAAATAACAGATTCTCAAACCTTTTGGTGTCAAAAAGTATGCCATAGACGGGTTTAGTGAACTCGGTGTCTTTTCCGCAATAGCTCAATGCGCTTTTTACATTAACCATGTTAACACCAGATTTACATTTCTGTTAATGCTGAATGATCAAAATGCCTGAACAGTGGACTCAATGGACTATCACTCCGATCCTTTTCGAAAAGGGTGAGTTTTGAGCGGGATTTGGGGCAAGGGATGTTTTTTGCGGAGGAGGGGGGACGCCACTTCCGGGAAGCGACACCACCATATTTGGCCTAAACTACCTTTACCTCTGTCGTGTGTGTCTTCCGTTCTCCTTTGTACCACTTGTCAAAGGGGATTAACAGTTTTCACTTTCAACTACTTCAATTTCAATTCATCCATTTCAATTTTTATTCATTTCAATTTCAATTCATTCATTTCAATTTTTATTCATTTCAATTTCAATTCATTCATTTCAATTATTTAAAGCATCTAATTTCTACTTACACTAGACTGTGATCACGCATACAGGCACGAGAAGTAAGGAAATGATCACCAAAGATAAAAGGTTTTCGGATGTTTAAGCAAATTCCCCCAAGTAGTACCATAAATAATACATCGAACAATGAGGAGAATGTACAGGCTGATCTTTGCTGACTGGAGCTTAAAAGGGTTAACCTAAATAACATCGTGCTAATACAAGGAGCTCAAAAAGGGAGAGCATTATTGCATAGGTCGACCGAGAGAAACTTTGGTATTGGGAAGTTAGAATTGAGTTGCATAATGGCTCATTGCTCAATTGGCCTTTTAAATTTGCCTTTTAAAAAGGCGGTGCACTTGATATATAAATAGAAACATTATTCCTTGCAGCATGCAGCAGATGTTATGACTTCGAAACTTAGCAACCGAGGTCGAGGTCAGTTAGAAAATCGATCTGGTTGGCCTCTTGAAATAAACTGCTACGTGCTGTTATTGAAGCAATCAGGCGAAAGATTCTTGGAATCAAAAGAACAATAGACTGCTGTGTGTCCTAAATTCCACTCTCAATCTGCACGTAGCGATGGAGTCTCTGTTGAAAAACCTAAGAAAACATGTCGAATGTTCGATTTGCTTGGATACTTTCACCGAGCCGAAGACCATAGCGTGTCTTCACACGTTCTGTTGTGAGTGGTTGAAAAGACACGCGGTGGCGAGCCAGAGAAATGGTCAGTTTCGCTGTCCCGAGTGCAGGCACAGATTGATGTCCCCGAAGGAAACCAATTTGATCAGTTGCCGACCAGTTTTCATCACAATAGCCTGCTCGGTCTTCTCGCTGTCCAACAGAGTACCGATGGAAGTGAGATCAGCTGTGGGGTTTGCAAGAAAAAGAGCGCTGAAATCAGTTACTGCTTCGATTGCGAGAAGTTGCTGTGCCGTGACTGCGTTAACGCCCACGAAGTATTCAGAAATGTTGCGTTCGATGGACACAAGGTGACTCCAGTCAAACAGTTTGCAGCCAAAGATTACGAAGCCTTGTTGAAGCGAAAGGCATTTTGCTCTCAGAAGTACCACGAGAGAGAGGTAACAAGGTTTTACTGTCGCGTCTGTGAAACTTGCGTTTGTCAAGTTTGTTTAGTCACGGATCATAAGAATCATGACATTGAACCCCTTGAAAAGGCTGCGGACGGCGAAAGAGCCGAGATTTTGGCAGGAGCAGAGCGGATGAAAGAAAAGAACAACGTTTGCAACGATGTGATTCGTGAATTTGAGGAAACAGCTGCTCACCTGGAAACTAACTTCACCACGGCTAAACGCCAAGTGTCCGTAGCAGCCGAACAAATGATCGCCGCAATTCGAGAACGCGAGTGCGAAGCAATCACAGCCCTGGAGAACACACGCGTGTCGAGGGTGGAGAAATTAGACTCCGCGAAAACAAGTGCAGTTGTTAGCAAAACAGATCAACCAAGCAGCAGAGTTTGCCAGTGACCTGGTGCAGAGAAGTTCAAGTTCAGACATCATGCAAAGCAACAAGGGTCTAAAAGAAAGATTTGATGAGTTTGGTCAAATTCAATTCCCGGCACCTCCGGTTAGTCCGTTTGTGAAGTTTGTTGCGACATGTGCACCAGAGAATACGATGCTTGGCTTTACGAGCGAAACAGATCCAAATCGATCAATTGTAAAAGGACTGAGTCAAAATTTCCAAGCCGGCGTAGAAGCAGAGATCTCGATTTGTCCCAAGACACACGAAGGAGAAATCAGTAACACACAATATACAGATCAAGTTGAAGTACTTGTGGAGCCTGTTGATCAAGTGGCAAGTTTGATAATCAGCGAAGAGTCAGATGGGAATTTTCTGGTGAAGTTTGTTCCTAAAGTTCCAGGCGCCTACAACATAACTGCAAAGATAAACGGTGAGGACCTCGCTAAAAGCCCGTTCACTGTACAGGTGAAAGAACGAAGGCTTGAAATTGTAGGCGAGTTACACGTGCAAAATCAAGTTCTGGAAAAGCCAACTGGGATTGCTGTGAACAGTGAAGGATTAATCGCCGTAGCAGACTATGCAAAGCACTGTATCATGATATTCAACAAAGAAGGAAAGTATGTGCGGCAACTGGGTCACCATGGAAAGAATCCCGGGGAGTTGGACAATCCAGTTGACGTGGCATACATTAACGATGATGAAGTTATAGTAGCAGATGAATGTAATCACCGAATACAGCAATTCAATGTGAACACAGGGAACTATGTCAACTGCTTTGGACAGAAAGGGACAGGAGAAGCAGAGTTTCGTGATCCGGCCAGTGTTTGCCTAGATGGTCAAGGACGCATTGTCGTGGCTGAGTATGCTAACAGCCGAGTTCAGGTGTTGACAAAGGATGGCGAACCTGTGTTAAAGTTCGGGGATAGCGGCCCAGAAAAACTAGACCATCCCCTAGGATGCGTCTACTACAAAAACATGTTAATTGTGTCTGACCACGAGAATGGTTATGTAAAAGTGTTTGATGCTTCAGGGAAGTTTTTACGCAAGATTGGAGATAGAAGTGAAGCAGACGGACAGTTTACAAAGCCATGGGGATTGTGTGTAGACAAACATGGTAATATTCTTGTTAGTGACCGTGACAGTAATCACGTGCAACAGTTTTCTATTGAAGGTCACTTTACCGGAAAGACTGTTGCTAAGTTACAGCTTCCCTGGGGAATAGCCACAATGCCAGACGGACGTATCCTTACATCCGATTACACAGCGAAAAAAGTTTTCATCCTGAAATAGGTATTTTAATAGACAATGGAAACGAACCTTATAGTTCGAGATTTTACGTGACCTTTGAAACAAAGTGTACATGTAAAGCAGACATAGAGACAAAAGATTTGTATGACGTTATAACCATATTTGACGGTTAAGTAAAATCTGTCCAGTGAATAGTAAGACACCATAACCTTAACATTAATAGTCAAGATGACTAAGATACTTCAAAGAAGTCAGTCGACGACCAAGAAACCATACTGACGCATATGTTAAGCAGCAAACATTTATCAGATAATATACCGGTCAAACTCCCTACCCAAAATAGACTGGGTCTCTAGTTACATTCTTCAATCTTGCTCTATTAGAGTCTGTGGATGACATCCTAAAGTGTGACCATTCAAATGAAAGCTGTTGAGCTGTACTTTTCTATGTCACTGATTATTGCCCTGTAAAAGGTGGTTCTTAGTTTTGGGTCTGTAGGTAAAATTCTAGGACGGTGTGACCTTTCAAGTGAAAGCTACTGAGCAATACATACCTATGGTACTGCTATGCTGTACAACTAGACGGTGGTTCTACCTTTTCAGTCTATGGATAAAACTCATAGAGTGTGAAAGCTGATGGGCAGTAATTTCTTGTAGTACTGTTTGTTATTCATTTCCTTTAAATTAAATTTAGAACGCTTATTGGTACTTTTTCAAGTTGATTGTTACATGTGTAAAAAAAATTCTTGTAACTTTCGTTAAATAAAAGATTATCAGCTAAAATCAGCAAGCAACGTTTTGTCAAGCAATCTAGGCCTTAGGTTTCTGTACATAAAATAGCCTGTTCCAGGCGTTCAGATAGTGGAGGGTGAGCAAAAATATAGCGAGCGAAAGAGTGGGAAAAAACGAGGAGAGACTTCCCCAGTCTCCCCTCGTTTTTTCCCGCTCTTTTGCTCGCTATAGTTCACGCTCCACTATCTGAACGCCTGGAACAGGCATTACATAAAAAAATAGGGAGAACAAACATCTGATTACGATGACAAAATAGCCCTTTAATCTTCAGTAGGAAGAAACCACTATGTACAATACTGAGTTATGGGATGCTTACAAACAGTTAACAAGAACTAGCAATTTTACAAAACTGAAGGTGGTATTTTTAAAGACTAAAGAGATGAATAAAATTAATCAACCATTAAGTGTAAAATACAGATCAAGTTACATTTAGACTTGTAGCAAATAAATGCATTACTGTGCCTTTCAAACTCCATAGTCACAACTAAACTAAGGGATGCATTTTCTACTACCATCAATCACTGTACTGGAAATCTCAAAAAACAATCAATTTTAGTCCAACAGGTTCAAGAGGTCAGTGCTTTGATAGACTTTGTTTTTCATGGACCTTTGGTTCAAAGATGATTATGTTCAACAGCAGTAAAGATGCAAACATGTGAACATTTGAAGTTCAGAGTTTAATTGTTAGAGCAGTTGTCAATTGAGTGTCAAAAGTTATGTTGTGTTTACTTTGGTCTTGCTTCACTATGCTCTCTGATTGGATAAGAAAGATTGTGCCACTTTGTCAACCAATCAGAAGTTAAACCAAAACCAATCATGACTTGCTCGCACACATTTTCCCACTCTTGACGCTAATTACTTGTATTTGCTTCAATTTCTGATTTGTTCATTTTGTTTTTTTTTCATTCCTTTCGTGATTGGTTAGAGTAATTACTTTGGTTTTACAACACTCACTTGAAAACCACTCTTAACTATTGAAAGGCACAGTAACGACAACCAACAGTTGCCTTTAACTACCATGTTTAATGATTATAAAGATAAAGATAATTAAAATTAACAAAGCAATGAGTCAATTCTCAGCCATTTTATTAACCCCCTCCCCCCTCTAGACTCCCTGAGTCAGCTCTTTCTTGTGACTGATCACTAAGTAAATAAGTTGCCTGACAAAAAAGTTTCCAAAGAAAGGTGCCCCAAAACACAATAGCTCTCCAACAATGGTTTCTTGGACCAAGCCAAGAACACTCCTCTTTCCCCCCGTTTTTCAAAGTTTATACCAGGTTGTTACCTAGCTGGAGTCCAGGACACCCAGGACACTGATAAGGGCACTTTACTTTAACTGGGGCACCATACAATTCACAGCCTGGACTCCTTCAAATTGAAACAGATCTATGAAAATGCCCTATGGATGGCTACAATGTACCCATCCAGAAGACAAAATTTGTCCAAACAGTGTACTTGTCTGAGGTAAGATGGATGGCCATATCTTCTCTCCCCTAAGCCAAGTTTCATGTCTCACCCTCTAAATACCCTGCTCCATGCTTCCATGCAAGCGTACCCTGTTCCGTGCTAGCATCAAGGTCAACATTTGGAATTTTAGCCAAACTTTCTAAAAAAAAGGGAGGGGGGGTGCTGGAGTACCAGAAAAGGTGGCCTGAAGTAGAATTAAAAAAAAAAACAGGAGGGTAAAGGGGTGGGGAGGGAGGGGGTACAGTACAGGACTACTGGAGTGTGAATGTTTTGGAAATGTTTTGTTCAGGCCTTTTTTGCAATGAACAAAAAGAGGGGCATCCAGTCCCATTCCCTTCCCCACACCTGGAGGTTCCTCCCCTAACTCAACTACTATGCACTACTGCATTCACAGGGAGAGGTTTGGCTACATAATTTGTGCAAGTATAAATTAATACCTACATCAGTTATGATTTACATAGCAAGTAGCTAGTTGTAGATTTGAAATCCATTTACCCATTCAGGCAAAAAACACCATTTTAGGAAGCTTAAAGATATTAACTTCTTATGGCAACACACTTCCTTCCCTCACACAGGTGATCATGGTGAGCACTATAAGACGAAGTCCTCTTGCCAGGGAGCATCTCTGACATCTGACAAATACTAGGGTCATTTAGTGACATTCACACACCTTTCCAAGATACTTTTGCCAAGCATGACTATTATTTTCTCACAAAGAACTTTCCTCAACCCCTTGCTTCTAAAAGTAACATTCATAACTACACCTGTTTCAGGAAGTTTTTCACCTGCTTTGTGGGAGAGAGCATCAGTTCTCAAACAAAACAGTCACTCATAGTCATGTTACAACCATTAGACCAAGTTTTACAACAAAGGATTCTTGCTTTATGTTACTGTGGCAAATCTTCTGCATGTATGCTTGCCAGACAGTATTATGGCAATGCCTCAATCCATAATCAAATTCTTCTTATCTACTCTCAAGAATATGATGGTGCTTCAGTCATAATAATTAATTAATAACTGATGAACTTAACTTTTAAAGTAATTAATAAACATTCGTCGTAGGTGTACAGTGTACAGACACATTTAGGAGAGGAAAAGTAAAAATGGAAGGGATACTCCCATCTTGGTTTTCATTAAATCTTCACAGTTCTACCAAATAACCTGTCATGTACAGCATCAATAAACTCTCATAGAAAATACCCCATGCAAAAGGCAGTTCACAGAAATCAGAAATTATGTGGCAGTTGAAGTCAGCCTTCATGTTTGGGTGGAGTGTACCATCCTAAAAATAGGACAACAAAGGAAAAGAATGTAAGTGGATGCACATGGAAACCTGACACTGTTATGCTACAGAAGTACCGTATTTTCTCAATTTAACATTTATTTCAAACTGGCATTTATTTCAAACTTGACATAGTGGACCCAGCATTTGTTTGAATCAGCAGTTTATTTGGGCCCGCCATTTTTAAAGAAAGGTCATTATTCATCTTTCTTGGCAGCCACAGTGTTCAATCTAGGCCGTGTCTTTGCGTCATTGACGCAGTAAATTATATCCTGATGCAAAATGAAATTGTCGTGGTTTCATACTGACGCAAAAAAAAAAAGTTACCTCACATAGAAGTACTTACAAAGTAGTGGGTATTTGGCAATAAATAAAAGTAAAAAAGCGCACTTATGAGTACTTTTTGTGTCAGGCATTCCACACAATTCCTAGAGAGACCAGAGCCCCCATTTCGACGTTTTGCAAGTGTTGCTTGAGCCATCGACGTTTTTCACGGTTCGGTTGTTCTTCAATTTGTAAAATTAAAATGAAATGACAACAAAAGCTATCATTTTTTATTGAAGAGTGAATGGCCGTTGAACTTCCTGAGAACGATGAAGAAGGACCGGAGAAGGATGGTGAAAGATCGGATGAGAGTTCGATAAGTATCACTACAAGTCAACTTCACAAGCCAACAGCTTCAACAACTACCACAACTGTTTATGACCCAGACTATTTTAAAATGTCCCAATTTAAAATGACATGTGGGACATATGTCCCACTTTGACGAATTTCTAGATTGAACACTGCAGCCATGTATCCTTCCCTTAAATCGTAAGCTTATTATACAACAAATATTCCTCTGAGGGGCTTATTTACAATTCCCTCTTTTATACCAGGTGTTTATTCAGGCCCCTGGTTTTCAGAGGGGATGTCTCTAACAGTTATACCAGTCTAAAGACTACTTAAACCAATTAATTACAGTTAGAATCAATTGAAATGAACAAATCTATGGCTAAATGTCTTCTAACGAGTATGTATACCAGGTCATTGAGAAGAGATGGATAAGCCAACATGCTTAACATAAGAGCAACCATTTAAAAATAAAAATGTCAAGGGAACCGTGCTTTTAAAATATCGTTCCATTTAATGCCATTGATTTAAGGTGGATGGGTAGCAGTGTCCTCACCATTCTTTTCATGGATCTGCACCAAAGACCTAAAAGACTGTTGAGCTCGTACAAGACTGTAGACCCCTGGCTGTTAGGAGACAAGAAAATAGAACGACAGAATCAAATACAATTGTCTAGTTAGTTACAATGCAAAAAGGCAAAATGTGTGACAAGATTTTTCTGAAAATTCACCCAACAATCACTTTTAATTTGCTTGTACAAGTAAACACACAGTTGAGCATTTAATTTAAATCAGTTTACCTTTTTGTTATCTTGGAAGTTTATCCTTGCCTTTCCTTTCACTAGTGTAGCAGCGATTTGCATGATCACAGCTTCAATTGTATAGGCACTGCTCCAGCCCTAAAGGAAAGTTTCCATTCAAATTTTTTTTACACACTTGTAACAGCAATTATCTTATTGTACTTTTGTAATTCTCGCTTGGCATTCCTATTAAGTGTCTGTTACTGCAATAGCTACGGCCTTTTCAATTCTAAATTTACATGTACAACTCAAATTTATCTTCCTTGAATAAATGTCTTTTCACAGGTATATGAGTTTGTAATACTCTTATGGAATGTAAAATAGAAGCAGCAGCAAAGCATAAAACAGGAGGTCTCCAGGCCCAAGGGACCAGTAAGTATAAGTACTCAGAAAAATTCACACTGAAAGGTTCACGTCCTTCAACTTGTCTTACTAAAAATAAAGCGCTTCTTATATTTTAACTACAGTTTTCATACCTGAGGTGTCAGAAGTTCCATGCAAAGAGCTCCTCCACTCAGCACATAACTAAAGAGAGAAAAAATGCTAAGTTCTACACCTTGTTCAACAACCTTCTAAATCAAATCTGTACTACAGTGTAACTCCTCTAATGGAACTCCTTAGAAGGAAACTGTCCAATCACAAATGAAAATGGCAGTGTAAGCTCCATTTTTGGCCTCACGGTAAAATTTCTGTTTTTATTTTTTTTGGGGGGGGAGGGTGGTTATGGGAACAGCTGGTAATTACAATACAACAAAACAATGGCCATTGCTGTGGTGAAATTCATAGATTGAAATTTAGCGTTTGGACCAAAAATAAGTTATAGAACAATGTTATGTGCACAACTTGAAAAAAGAATTTACCTGGAGGCAAGACCTACATGATTAAGTAACTTTTCAGCACTAAGTGATTTTGGCCAAAATCATCAATGTGTGGTTCCAGAAAATATCCATACCCCCCCCACGGAAGGGATTTTTCATATGACCCCCCCACCCCTCTGGATTTTCCAAAAACGGCCCACAAACTATACCCCTTCCCCCCTCCGGAAATTCCAATTTTTTCCTACACCCCCTGGAAATATTTCTATTTCTTGTTTAAAGCGAAAAATTAGCTAAACTATAGTTTAAGAATCCAAATTTCGAGGGTTACTGGTGTTTTCTGGTAAATTCGCGTATATGAGCAGAAGTTACGTCGCATGTCAAATGCTATTATGCATGCATATCGTCATAAATTTTATTTACGACCAATTCTGCTTCATTATCTTGACGAAACAGCAACACTTCAATTTATAATCCGAGTATTTGACAAATTACAAGTTCTCTTGAGAAATAAGTGTTGAGTAAGAATCGCCAAGTTACGCTGCCAAGGTAAAAAAATGAGTACTGTAATCAAAACAACATATTTTTTGCGGGCATATTCAAACCTAAATTTTATTGAAGGCTTGCCAGATATATAAAACCCGCATGCAAATCAGTAAGACAGCTAGAAGTTTTGCTGTAAACCATTTTTTTCTCAGTAATTTTGGAAGATGACTGCAATTGCCTTCCGGTTTCCATCGTGCAGTGTAATTCAATCTTCTCCACGACAATTAGCGTCCCGTTGTCTCGTCGACTGGCGGTGAAAGTTTGACATGTCGCCGATTTTGCAATTTGCATAATTCTGCTTTTATTTATGCTGTGGTAAACCGCCTTCGCTGGAGACCGGCAAAGCTAGAAAACTTTTGCACAACTAGATTTATCTAATGTAAAGTTAAGCCGAAAACGACGTTGCAAGCAGCATGAATGTATTCGAAAACATTTCAGCGCACACGCGGGAATGTTCTGTAAACAAACTTATCTGAACAATGGTTCATGTTACGCGCTCCCATCAAACACTTCCCTTTTAATACTTGGGATGTCTTTTACTTTATTTTATACTTGCTTTATGCAATTGTAATGACGCCTGCGTGATTTTCCACTGCTACCGAAGAAATTTTGCCCGTTTCTTTCATGCCGAAATATTATAAATGTTTGAGTCAAAACCCGTGAAACGGGAATGTTTTTATATTTGATTTATATAACGCGCCTAAGTCGTAAATTTCTTACAGATAATATTTGTTTGCCGAACTATAATTATTACAGTGTTTTTACGTAGTTTTCGATCAAGAATTACTCTTAGCGGGATCAAGAACTGTTTTGTGTCGATTCCGAATTACTACTGTGCTCAATGTTGACGCAATAATTCAGTTCAAACGATAGTTTTCACGCCGGCGAACAACAACGAAGAAATGCGACGTAAATGTCTGCGCTGCTACTAGCAGAGACGGATACAGTTCGAAATCAAATGACAGACGTATCTGCTTAAATATGTGTGACAGAGATTCTTGGTGTAATTTACGGGATTTACTCGTCTTCCACAGCATGAGCTGTTCGCTAATCCGCCGCTGTTTGGTAAAATGACCGGACTCTCGCAGCACCAGAAATCGAGCCTGACCACCTTGAAAATATTAGTTTTGTGCAGTTAACAAGATCAATGTTTGCGTCCGCGGATCGGTAAGCAAAATGCAAACAGAAAATTTAACATATAGGAATAATGGAACCGGTCTGGAAAAAATTATATAAATTGATACAACACCCCCCCCCCCTCAGGATTTTCCTGGGCCTTTGACCCCCCCACCCCCCTGGAAATTCCAATCCCTTCCGTGGGGGGGGGGTATGGATATTTTCTGGAACCACACAATTACATCACTCAGACTCTTGGAACAAGCCCTTCAAAATACTGTTCGTTAGAATAAGGTTGAATGGTTGACTTACCCTGCAGTTAAGACTGGATAAACAACTCGGACAAATGGAGGATCAAAAGGAAATTTGTCCTGAAAGAAAACAATAAATAGGAAATAAAGTAATCTGTATTTTGGGGGGGGGGAAGCAGTAGAGCTACATGTACACCTGTACCTCTTACCAAAAGAGCACACTGGTACCAGGAAGTTTAAATGTCAAATAATTACATATTAATTTTATTTAATACTAGCGACTGATGAGCAAACCCTAGAAAAAAAAAAAAAACCTAAAACAAAAATGAAATGTACCAGGATTGGACTTTTAAACAATCATAATGGGATACTTCTCAGAACAGCAGATATCAAATGAAATTAACAACAATAATTATGCATCAACTGAAATTGACAACAATTTATGCATGTTTGTATAATTATTCATGTTCTAACAGGGTTTGAAAAAACTTAAATTTCCACTTGCTGTTTTTTGGGGGGCGAGCTTCTCTTGAGTTAATAATTGTACTTACATGAGACTTTGTGCCCAAATTGAATTTTTTGTTTATACATACATAGCTATTTATTTAGCAGATGACTTGCTCATTGGGAAAGTTTCAAAAAGCTTCTGCAAGATCAACTTGTCCCCACTGACAGGGGGTTCACTAAGTTTACTTGTACACCTCAACCTTATAAAACTGCACTCATACATGTATAATATGTGTCTGATCTGATTTGTAAACACAGGGATGATGTCACCTAACATTCGTTTGGCTGAAATAGAAAAAAGCTGCTCTGTATTAATAAATATTATAACCTGATGCAAACACTTAAGGAAGTCTTGAAGAATTTGATAAAGTTCTTACATAAACCCTCACAGGCAGCAGCTCGCAATAACATAAACTTATGAGTTCTTCCAGACCTCATCTGGTGTTAGCACTGGGTTAAGTTACCCTGCGAGTTATCTAGGAAGATTGGAGGGCCTCTGCTAGCAGGGTAGGTTAGGTGAGAATGTATTCCATTTTCCACTTCTTGAAATAAGTACAGTTCGGATTACAAACTGAATGAGAGATCACTTTCCCTTTCTAGTTAAGAGCGTCAAGTGAAATGAAAATATGTAGCTTAGACACTAATAAGCCTGGTTTTTTTCAGATTTTCTTTTCGCAGCTGCATATGTTGCATTAATAACTGCGAGGGTCTTCTTTACATTTAATAATTAGTTAATAGTAATTAAAATTATTATTAAAATTATTTTAATTATTTTATTTTATTTTACTCACTGTGAATGTCATGTTTAGTGACACATGATCTGTACCATCCTGACCTCTGAGCTGCATCAGATCTTTGTGTAAAGTACTATCTGGGTCAACTCTACAACAAATACCAGCAACAAATAACAAAGGCATTAGCCAACAGTTTCTACAGAAACTGTGTGCTGTGTCAGAGGGGTAGAGAAGCATTTGAATTTGATAACAACAGACTTGATATTAAGTAAATTAGCCACCTAAGAGATGTTCAATAGCTGACTGTAGCCCTTTTAATTATCAGAGTGAATCCATACAATGTATTTGCTTTGACGGAGGGTCATGCTCAAAATAATTATCAGCTTTTGAACCTCTAACAGTGGCTGATTTACATATCAACTTTATAACAAGCACATTCAACAAACAATGTACTGATGAGAAACACTTAACACCATTAATCCAAAAAAAGTGCTAAATGCAAGGCACATTTTGTTTGTTGCAGAATAACATGCAGATGAGCTCTTCTAAGTAATACATGCGATGTGATGAGTACATAATTCAATTAAGTCATATAGATGAAGCAGGGTAAGCACTTGAGATCTTTCACTTGAAAGCCATCGATTTGAGTCCTGGTCTCTGTTAACTCCCGATGTCTCCTTCCTCTCAAAATTACATACACATGGTTATCAGCAAACTATCAGGAAAACCTTAAAATTGTAAGGGGTGACTAGAGTTGAAACAATAATATTGCAATTCCGTGTTTGTGGAGGTTTGCCATATCACAGCACAAGTTTTATGTTTCCCAATTTTCTATAGCTTGCCAACAAAAGTTTGCAAACTCTAGTCTGTGGTGGGAACAGTGTTCTCCCTAGTTTTCAGGGTAACAGGTAAGTCAGTTTTTTAGACCGGTAAAGCAGCTCTGTTGAAAATCCTTTGCTACCCTGGAGTGGAAGTGTCGTCATGAGACCCAGATTGTTCTCCTGACACTAGGCTCACAGATGTCTTGAAAACCCTTCAAACGGTTTGACGTGTGCGATTCCTGTTACAAGGAATAGACTAACGTACCGACAAACGTCGAGAAGAAAAAGCTTACAGCAACCTAAAAAAACGTACGGAGAAATGCCTGGATGCCTAGACGAACTCTTTACAAAGGCACAAACGAAGAACTTCGAGGAGAAGACAATACTAACAGCACCTTACGAACCAACCTGAATGAACCAATGTGCGGATAAAGCTACCGTGCAGAGAAATGTCAAGGAGATACAGCTAACAATATACTAACAAGGACAAACGTCGAGAAGATAACGATGATATTTTTCGAATGTTCTAAGGTACGGAGAAATGTCGAACATACTATCCCACAGAAAATGTCGAGAAGACTAATACCTTAGGAATGTACTAGTATACGGAAAAACCTTAAAAAGATACGACTAACGTAGAGAGGATAAGACTTTGTCTAATATTGTACGAACGCATGGACAATGAGAAAAGTTACTGAGACAAGACTTTTGTGGTACGTAGTACAAGTACGACTGACGTAAATCTTTTCATACTTCAATCTGATAATAAGTCTTTTCCCAATCCAAAACTGTCGGATGTTTCTAACCCAGGCCTTAGTATGTGGTTCTAACCGGTAACAAGCAGGGCTACAAGCGGTAAATTTTACCAGTTACCGCCTGATAAGGAGAACACTGGGTGGGAAGGTGCATTATGAGGGAGTCTAGGGTTTATTTTATCATAACTTGTTGCCTTGTGTGTCAACCTTAAACACTACAAACACAATGTACGGGATGTCCTATGCAGGTGAATGAAACAATTGACCACACAATGCTTTCAATGATTTGTTCTAAATGTAAATACACACCTGATAATTTTAATTGTCCAGTCATATAAATTATCATTGTTTAGACACACAGAGTATGTTCCTGAAAGGAAAAGAAAGAGGGCTAAGCTACATGCATAAACCCTTAACAATGACATTCTTACTTGTTTAACTACACACGGTGTATAACGTAAGTACATGTACAAGTAACTTATTACTTACATCTAACTCAAGCTTGTGACCTTACAAATTGAACCACAGCATCAAGTTTATTAAATGGCTGTACCTTTTTTGAAGCTGTCAGACCTGTACACGTCCCTCAGTTCTTTCATTAACCTATCAGTTGCTTGAACAGACCCAGATACTGTACCCTGCAATAAACCAAAAGAAGACAAACAAGAATGTTATTGGGCTTGAAAAGTCCCCTACATGTACACATAGGCATGCAGTTGTGCACATTTATGATGGACACTGAAGTATCCAAAACATGTCTTCAATTAAATGACAAAAAAAAACACTTAAATTCAGGATTAAGGAATGTTGTACATGGTTTTTCTTAGATGCTTAATCCTCCAAATGTGTCACGAACATGATTTTAGTGATTTTAGTTTCACGTTTCTAAGTAGTTTGCGCGTGAAAAATTAATAGGATTATGACATCATGTTATTCTTAGATTTCGATAAAAGATAGTTTTTTCTTAGCTTTACCCAGTTGTTGTTATCGATTTGTCACCGAGTTAGTTGTTATCAAGTTGCTACAAAGTTATTGTCAAGTTACTTATCGAGAGTTGAGATTTACACGAGAAACGAGAAAGTACGCCACTACGATTTTACAGTTTTCCATATTATTGTCAACGATTCAAGAGTTAATTGTACCTTGTCGAAAGCCCGATTGATTCAGTAAAGCATCGTTTGTTCGAGCCAAACATTGTGTGCGAGTACCTTTATGCAACGTGCATAACATGGCGCCCAACGTGGGGCAGTGAATCCCTGTCTACGACTACTCGAAGAAAACGCTAGGAATATTTCAAGGATCCTCAAGTACGATGTCTGAAGCACTTGCCCGACTACGAGCGACGCGAACTGGAAACAGGTCAGTTATTACTAGACTTATAAACGAAACAGACAAGATTTTGGGTTCAGATTCATTGGACAAAGGAAGATTGAAAACTATCGCCAATTTGTTAGAGGAAAAATTAAAGTATGTGGAGGATCTAGACAATCAAATTTTGGAAGCATGTGGAGTCGAGGAAATCGAGGGGGAAATTGAAGCTTCGGCTGCAACAGTTTCGAGGGTTTTAGACGCCCAAAGAAAAATTTCTGAAATAACGAAGCCATCGCCAGTGGAAATTCCCCCACAATCCAGCTCCCTTAATCAAACCCACGCAATATCGCCGAACCAAGATAGCGTTGGAATGTTCTCTGAAGTTTTAAACCAAGATCCTTTGTCCTTGCCGCATCGCGTGAGATCAAAATTACCGAAGTTGGTTTTACCAAAATTTCGAGGAGACGTCACACAATATCGTACATTCTGGGATAGCTTTGAAAGTGCAGTGCATTCTAACGCCGAACTTTCACATATAGACAAATTCAATATTATTTGAATTCGTTACTGGAAGGCCAAGCTCAGCGCGCGATTCAAGGTCTTCCCGTGACAGAGGATAATTATGAGGCCGCTGTCAACATTCTAAATCAACGCTTTGGCAAACCACAACAGATCATTTCCGCTCACATGGACGAGCTACTCAAAATTTCTGCATGTAATGGAGATAAGCCGTCACAATTACGTTTTGTTTACGACAAAGTTAGCGTCCATGTTAGAGGACTTGAAGCTCTTGGAGTGAATTCTAGCCAATATGGAAGTCTCTTAATACCTGTCATAATGGCAAGCTGCCTCCCGAGGTACGAGTGCAGATTGCACGTAACACGAATCAAGATGTCTGGGAGATATCCGATCTGCTAGCTGTCATCCAAAGAGAAGTCGAGGCACGCGAGATAAGCGAAAATGTTAAAGTTAATTCTGAACAACGCAAAGAACAGCCGGCGAAACCGCAACGAAATCTGCCGACAGCTGCGACTCTTGTTGCACGAGATTCTTCAGTTTCCAGCAATGGCGTACCACAGTGTGTTTATTGTTCTGCACGCCATTTTTTTGCATCGTGTGATCGCGTGACCGATGTCATCAATCGCAGGGAAATTTTGAAGCGTGACAGAAGATGTTTTCTGTGCCTCCGTAAAGGTCATCGAAACACGCAATGCCCTTGCCATGGAAATCACCATCAATCTGTCTGCGAAAGACGTCATATCGACCCCAGAGCAGTTCCCTTTCAGCCACAGGCGAACCACGCAAAATTAGCCCAAGAGACAAACCGTAGTTCCGAAAACAGCAATCCGACTTCTGTCAGTCACACAACGACTGCTTCTTCAAAGGGTCAAAGCAAAGTTTTATTGCAAACAGTCGCCACATTGGCCCACGCAGACCATCAGTCCGATCCAGTCCCAGTGCGAATCCTATTGGACAGCGGCAGTCAGCGTTCCTATTGCACTAACACCTTAAAGGAGAAGCTTGGATTGGTTCCCACAAAAACCGAAACGCTTAGTCTGAACACCTTCGGAGACGAAAGGTTCACCAAACAGCGATGTGATCTCGTCAAGTTAACGCTACAAGGGAAGAACAAAGACATCGAAATTTCTGCCCTCTGTTTCCGGAAAATTTGTTCTCCTCTACCAACCACCCTCGACCTGACTAGATATCCTCATCTTCAAGGGCTACAAACCATTCAAATATCGACATCCTTATTGGATCTGATTACTATTTTGATGTTGTCACGGGAGAAATAATCCGGGGAGTCAGCGGACCGGTCGCCGTAAACAGCAAGTTTGGATGGGTTGTGTCCGGCCCAACGCACGAAAAAGACACGATTACCGGCGTCGCAGTTGCAAACCTTGTTATCGAGAAGACAGGTCCCTTTTCGACTGAAAGTCCTTTCCTGGAAAACGACGACAATCAAGAACTCGTCAGTAGTTTGCACAGATTCTGGGATATCGAATCGCTGGGAATAAAAGAAGAACACGAAACACAGGAAGCTAACTTCCTCCGCAATGTGCAGTTCAATGAAGACGAAAAACGGTACGAAGTAAATTTACCCTGGAAGCCTGATTGTACTCCAAAGTCCAATGGCTACCTTATGTGCGTCAAGCGAGTACGTCAGCTCCAAGCACGCCTCAAGAAAGACAAGTCACTCTTCAGGGAGTATGACAATATTATCAAGGAGCAAGAGAAAACGGGAATTGTCGAACCCGCAGCCGAAACTGAAGATACGAGTCACTTTCTGCCGCATCATGGCGTAATCAGGCAAGACAAAGAGACTACCAAGCTGAGAGTGGTATTCGATGGTTCTGCCAAGGCCACAAAAGACGATGTATCGTTAAACGACTGCCTGGAAAAGGGACCAAACCTGGTGCCACACCTGTTTGATACAGTAATCAAGTTCAGAGGTTACCCTATCGGAATTGTCGCCGATATCGAGAAAGCATTTCATCAAATTCAAATTGCGCCCGAAGACAGGCGAAATCTAAAGTTTCTTTGGTTTGATGACATCGACAAGGAAAACCCTGAGATAAAAGAGTACCAGTTTCGACGCCTTCCTTTTGGTCTTACCCCTAGTCCTGCTATTTTGGCCAGCACTATCCGTTACCATTTGTCTCGGTACCAAGAAACACACCCGAACATTGTTTCCTTACTTCGAGACTCTCTATGTGTTGACGACTTTGCTGGAGGAGCATACGAAGACTCTGAAGCTCTACACGTTTACCACACATCTCAAGAACTCATGAACAAAGGAGGTTTCAAATTGCGAAAATGGAACTCGAATTCGAAGACTCTGCGTGACAGTATTGCTGCTGAGGAGGCATCAAGATCGCCTAGTAACGAGCCCGAAGTTGACAAACAACAAGCCAGCGTTAAATCAGACAAGAACCGTTATGTCAAGTTCTTGGGAATCAATTGGAATGTGGACACTGACGAATTCATTTATGACCTCGCCGAACTGATTGCGTTTGCTAAAACCCTTCCATCAACAAAACGATCTGTTCTGAGGCTTACAGCAAAGATCTTCGATCCTATGGGTCTTGTCACACCATTCACGATTAACATGAAGATCCTATTTCAATCCCTTTGTACTACAGGCGTCGACTGGGACGACAATTTGGAAGGGACAGCCCTTGCAAGTTGGAATTCATTTATTGTCGACCTCCAAGCCCTGAATGAGATTAAGGTTGCCCGTTGCTACTTTCGCCACACTAACGACCCCCCACGCAGCTATCAAATTCATGGATTCTGTGACGCTTCGGATAAAGCGTTTGCAGCGGTAGTTTACCTCTGAACGGAGCACAAAAACGGAGAAGTAGAGACCAACCTCATACCCTCCAAGACACGAGTAGCTCCCATCAAGAAACAGTTAAGCTCCCGAGACCACACAAGCAAGTTCCCGACCGGCCGATGCGACCCAGCACGATGGTGTGACTGCGACCAGTACCCGACCAAGACGAACTGCAGCAATAATAGGAGAACTTTTGCGAAAGCAAAACTGAACTGATTATCATTTATTTCCATATGAACTATTAATTTCGGATTATTCAATGAACTTGATCACAGCTGGTGATCAACCCCGGGAGTGTCACAAACGTGATTTTAGTGATTTTAGTTTCACGTTTCTAAGTAGTTTTTCTTAGATTTCGATAAAAGATAGTTTTTTCTTAGCTTTACTCAGTTGTTGTTATCGATTTGTCACCGAGTTAGTTGTTATCGAGTTGCTACAAAGTTATTGTCGAGTTACTTATCGAGAGTTGAGATTTACACGAGAAACGAGAAAGTACGCCACTACGATTTTACAGTTTTCCATATTATTGTCAACGATTCAAGAGTTAATTGTAACTCGTCGAAAGCCCGATTCATTCAGTAAAGCATCATTTGTTCGAGCCAAACATTGTGTGCGAGTACCTTTATGCAACGTGCATAACAAAATGTACTTTTAAAGCAACTGCTAAGTAATTATAAGGTTTGGTTGAAATATCATGAGATCATCTCCAAATAAGACTTGGCAAAAAATGCAAAAACATAAAAATCAATGGAAAAATGAACACTAAGTTTTACAGTTGAACCTCTCTGTGGTTCTCATAAGTGGCCACTTGTCCGAGACACCAAATTAATGTCTTTTCCTGTTCTTTTTTTTAAATTCAATCCCTATATTTGAAACTATAGTTGTAAGCACAAGCCTGCAAATAACAGCTTGTCATCTGACAAATGTCCGTTACTTTTTGGATTTTGACTGGTGAAAGCTCAGTTTGGCCTGACAAAATGACCTGTGGAATATGCTCCAGAGTTAATGACCTTAATTTGAAACAGAAAATTGTTCATTTCACTGATGGCCTATTAAAGTATCTTGCAAAAAAATGTGTCCGACCAGGTCTGGCGTACATTAAACCTGGACTGACAAATGCAGGGAAAAATTATTTGCAGGCTTGTAAGCAGCCGCTTGTCCTGGGCAAACACCTTTCTTAGCATCTTGGGTGGTCACTTACAAAGGTTCTGCTAAATGATTTTGTCAGCTGGATACTATTCATTGACCCCTTAAGCCCCAATAGTGACAAGCATCTAATTTCTCCTCACAATCTCACTACTTGATCAAACATACAGGTCAGGAGAATAAAGGAAATGATCATGAAAGATCAGATGTGTTGATTTTTATGCAAAATATTATTCTCCCATCTAGTACTATAAGAAATAATATGAACAACAGTGAGGAGAAAATGCATGCTGATATTGGGGCTTAAAGGCTTAAGTGACCAACCTTGAGGTGGTCTTCTCTCCTGTTCACTCGTATCCTCTCCAACACTGCATAGTTTGCAGCACCAATCTCCTGTAAGTCTTTGTTTGAGTCTTGCCTATTTAATAAATACTGGATAGTTAGCTGATTGAAAGATTCGGAGGAAAAAGGGTGCAACTGTATTGATTTTTGAGGTTTATCTGAAATCATTTTTTGTAACATATAGATTTGTCTTCATACACAATATGTCCTATTGTCATATGCAGCTAATGAGTGGATAACACACATAGACAAAATGACCTAATTTGGAATCAAACATAGGATGTCTTGTCATTCAACATTTGAAGTTTCAACAAGCATTAGGCAATGGGTTAAATTTGTTGGAACTTTTAAATAGATTTATCGTAGCCACGGTTAAGAACACTTTCAGTCAAACTATTGATTGCCAAACCTATCGATTGCCAAACTGCTCATGACAGGTTTTAACCTTAAAATATTTGATGACAAAACAAACCATGTTACTTTGATACCTTATCAGGTCAACATTCTAGAAAAGAGTTGACCAAGCTTGAATGCAAACAATGATATTACTAAAGCCCAACCCATTCATCTTACTACCCCAGAAAGAGAAATACTGTACATATCAGTTTAACACCAATGCATAACTGCATATTAAAGTATTTCCAAGCAACCAAATGAATATTTAGGTTCTTACTCAGTGTCTTCTTCCATTTCATAGTTATCAGAATCTTCACTGTCTTCATGGCCCTGAGAAAACACGAGGTGCATAATTATAATCTTAAAAAAACAGGCAACGGCAATTATCGGCCGCTTAAGTTGTAACCTTTAACAGCAATGGTTGGTATCATTTCATAATGTAAAAACAGTTGCCTAGGGAAGAAAAACTTTCTCTTTGAGTGTTCAACTTGACATTTTACATGTGAGCACAGCAACAGGTGAGATGTTGAGTTAACTTTCATATTTTCAAGGAATTACATATCATTTTACCACTAATTATGAATCTGCCCAACACTGATCATAAGGTTTTCACGATTTTGCAAAACTCAATGCCTATTCTACCAACTTGAGATGAGCCCCAAGATCTAACTTCAATCCTCCCTTTTTGGTGTGCAACTGGAAGATTGTCTTAACTGGTCCTAGACATTCTCTCATCTGATTGGCCTGTAGGCGAACTAATTTACTACAAAGATGGTGGTAGATAACATCCATAATCTGATTCGTTAGCACAGCAACTAAGTTCCTGAGGATTTATTTCAAATGTATTTGAAATCTCATTGATTGTCCCAGAAACTAAGTTGTATCATTTGGCAAACTTGTACGTTTTTAAATGGTGAAGTACATTTTTTCTCTGCAAGAATTTTCTTGTGTATAGTACATGTAGTTACTGAGATCCAGCTGACACACCACAACATTTCTGGTGACTTCAATTCCCAGAAGAACTCTCCAGTCTTTTTTCAAGTAATAATATTCTTATGGCCACTTTTCACTGGATGCAAATTTCCCAATTTAAGTCCTAAGCCCTTACGGTAACCCTGGCACACTAATAAAGCTGTGCCCTACATTGTACCTCCTCTAAGCCTTCATCTTCACTCTCATCATCCTCTTGTGATGTTGTAGAGTCTTTCATCTCCACATCTTCCTAAAACAACAAAGGCAAAACAAATAATAAGTATTTATAAATATCAGTAAAGCATGCGGGAATTGTTTTACAACTGGAAAGTACAAAAATAAGCAAAAATGGTTATATATCCTAACATGATGAAACTGGCCGATCAATTCACCCACACAGAACAAATATGGACAGCACTGACCACCTTATTCAGTATAATAAACACCACCACAGTCTTGAAAGTACCGCTCAATAGCTTTCATTTAAAAGGTCACACTGGGGTCACACAACGTGTAATGTAAGTTGTTGTTTCCTTACAGGCAACCTCCCAGTCTTTATACTTTGTTTGTTTGAATGATATATTTGCAAAATTTACAGACAGATGTTTTAAACTGAACATGTATGCACATTAACCTGTACATGATGTACACAAAGGCAACAACATGCACATTTTATCCTGTTATCTACACAAATGTTTTGTGAACAAGATAAGTTGTCATTATTACTTGATAATTTATTGGGTGAACAAAGTTAAGCATGGCTAACCCTTTGTCATCACCTACGTTGCCTCTGGTTTTGTATATTTCTGTCTTCATTTTTGAATACCTTGCCACATGATGCAACATGTTCTGAACCAATGATGTTTTTGAAAAGAGGATGCTTAGATGCACATTTGTCAATGAATGACGAACTAGTCACGCGAGATATGAAGAAATGTACTATCACACAAAATGTGACATGCCCAGATTGACTATTGGCGATTTTTTTTCTCGTACAATTTTTAACATAAAACACACTTCTTACTAGATTTCAACTGATTTTGTGAGTTTCAAAATCTATAATTTATTTACTATAGTAGTACCCTGATAACTCTTGTCCAATAACAGTCAGGTAAAACACATGTAAAATGTCATATATCAAGTTATTGGGGGTAAAATTGAAAGTAAAAATAACGGAAATGCTTTTGACTTGAGTTATCAAGAAGTTCAAGATACTGGGGTTCAAATTGACGAGCTTCTACTGTATTTTATAAAACTTTTGAGTAAGCACAACCACGTGTTAACACGTCGCGTCATGCTTATAGTGAGTCGAAATGATCTGTGAAAACCATGTTAACAATCGTATTTTCCAATTTTTTTAAAATTAGCAATCGTACTATTATGTATCAATAACATTGTCAGATCTTATTTAAAGCCACGCAAGTTAATGTTCATCCTTCTCTGCAGGCGGACCAATTTCTGTTATCATTATCTGAGTTTCCAAACAAATCCAAGGCTCCAAAATTTACTACTTACCTTCAAAAAGCAAGTAGTTTTTGCCAAGGCTGAAAGGTATCTTTTGACGTTTGAAATTTAACTGGACAATTGACAATAATTAAAGGTAACACTGAAGTTCATAGTTTAGATTTTGGGTGCAGTATGAAAAGTGAGATCATCCGGCCATGTTAGTACATTTCTCTATATTAGCCTGCAGTCCGCAGTCCAGATTCTGTATGAGGTTCCCAAGTTATATATCTTGTATGTAGTCCATAGTCTAATATTATATTTATATGAATGGGACATCTACACTTAATTTTATTTTGCCCACAAGTGTCTATGTTGAATATAAATAGTATCCCTTTAACAACAATGCCTCGTATCACTTCATTGGTTAGAACACTAATTTACATGATTTAGCAAGTATGCAAACACAACAAATCACGCATACTAAGTAGCTTCTCAAGCTGAACATCCCACAGTGTTGTACCCACAAATTTCTGTGTAACTTTTTCACTTCATTCACTACACTCGCAAAATAAGCTTACGTATTTGGAACAAGCAAATTGTTAGGTACCACTGTATCTCTAACTCAGATTTACTAAATTCGAGTTAAGCGCGTCACTTCCGGTTACAAACTATTATATAATTCAATCTTTCCTTTAATTTTGGCGTCAAAAAAATCGGGCAAGGCTCTGCCTCGATCTCAGACGTGGAAAAGGAATAATAATCGCGAGTCAGCTGTGATATTGTGATGTCGCATCTAGAATAAAACATGCGCTACTTTAACAATACCTTGAGTGAACCGCTTCACTAACAAAGAACAAGAAAAGAATAAACTTACGTGTATAAGCTGTACCAAATCTAGGCTTTCTATGTGCGATGGTATAGGAAAATTTTGCCATTTGTATAGTTCCTTGACCAAGTGCTTTGTAGAGCGAAGAAGCTGCGAAAAAGTAAATGAAAGTAAAATGTCCATTGTTAAGGCTTATAACGAGCTGAATCTCGAAAAACTTCACAGAGAGAGATCGTTTAACAGTATAAGAGCAAAACAATCTTACCAGATTCGGTGCAGTGGGCTCAATACAGCTCAAGGACTCAACAATTTCAGTGATTTTTGCATCTTCGCTTTCCGCGAACCACATCGGTGGCGGGTTCGGATAAGATTCCTTTAACCAATGGCACACAAAAGTTAGAACACCTTTCAATTGAATCCTTTTCTTCCTTAATGCCTTAACCGAGTAGGTCATTGAAACACGAAAATAAACGATGCTTACATAGATATTGCAGTGAACTACATGCTCGCCATTGGGTGCAAGAAATCGGTATGTCACTTCGTCCAACCCGTTGGCTTCAACGCGGAAATGTTCGTGCCGCAAGCCAAACGTCTTCTCGAGGATACTAAGCTCCCTTTTAAGCTCTTGAAACTTGGACATTTGCCTTGATCAGGCAACGGCGAGAGCTACCTTTCAGTGGGAACAGTTTCCATCAACAAACAACTTTCATCCTATGAAATGAAATTTCGCGTCTTCAAGAGAGTGCTTGCTGTTTAGCCGCTGACCAGTATTGAATCGCTGCCACAGTTCGAAAGAGAAAGAGGGATTTCCCCGGGGAGGACAGAGACAGGGGCGTAGAGGGGGGAGGGGGGATCGGATCCCTAGATCTATTGCATGAAATGCAGTTTTTGTATTACACCAGTCTATCACAGCATTTGGGACGAAATAAATGGGAGCAAGAGAAAGGGTTTTGATCCCGCGGGTCGGAGTTCCTGTCAATTTTGACAAGGAATCCCCTATGGCCTAGGGGGCTGGGAGGAGGTATCAGGGTCTAGGGAAAAGGAAACATGCATGTTATACTGCAGATAGTGTCCACTCTTTTGTTCTCATTCACTGTCTTTTACTTACACTGCGAGCAAAGTCTCTACCTTGTCCGTCCCCCCCTCCCCCTAAGACAGAGAACTTGCTCGCATGCTATCGCTTGTCACTATCCATTTAAATTCACGATTCTGTTAATTTTCAGGTTAGATATTCGATTACAACCGCACGAGAACCATTCAAACACAGCAGTGTTCCATGTACTCGATCAATGCACGTACTGATGGTTAAAAATAAAGGAAGAATGGAATCAGGCTACGGTTACAAGCAGCCCAAGCAGCCTGGGGCCTTTTCTCGAAAACTCTCGATAACCTATCGAGCAGCGACCGAGCCGCAGAGAATTTTTTCAAGGCCGTTTTTTATCGATTGTGGTAAATATGAGTGCAAACCTTTCCAGCAAGTTCCATAAAGTAACTCGCCCGATTACTCCCTGAATTGTGCTCCACTGAGTCCAATTACCATTACTAATCAAGAACTCTTCGAAGTGCAATGAAACTCTAACTAAGAAAAAAGATTAACTTAAATTCCTCGGGGTTGCATGTATTCACTAATAGTCACACTGGCTTTTCAACAGGGTCCTAGGCTGGTTTGATGATGACATTTAATAAATCATCACTTAAACAGCAAGCAGTCTCCTGTTTTCCACTTGCATGAAGAAGGCAAATTGGATCCAGTCTTGTATAAACTACAAAATAAAGCGCAAGTGTAAGCAAGGGCTGTTTCATTTGGCTCCTCAATCCTCTCTAGGATCAGGGGAGAAAAGGCCACTGGTGCAGTTCTATATTATTACTTGCAATTACGTTCACATTTTAATGTTTCAGTATACTTTGATGTGAGATTTTCAATTTTTTTAGGAAACTAAACAAGCCATGGTGCAGTTATACTTTTATAAGTTAGAGACATAGGGACAGGGCATTCATGGAAAGCAGTTTTAGGCAGTAATGTTTAGATTAGTATTTTAACTACATAAGATCACCTGATGAATTTTAACCGTATATAAATAAATGTAATAATAATAATAATAATAATAATAATAATAATAATAACAAACACACACAAAAAAATTGTTTGCAGGAAGATGCAGCCGGAAAAAAATTGTTTGCACAGACAACAACACAGAAAAAAATTGTTTGTCTTGAAAAAAATTTCATCCCCCCCGCCTCCAAAAGTAATGGTCCGTCCCTTAGACGGTCTAAAGCCGGGCGGAAGCCTATATTAAATTAGGAAGGAAAGGGAGAGAGCAGATAACTTCTGAGAACCAGCAAGGCTATTGCTACATGCTAACTCTCCACCCTGACACTAGTCATCATTGGAATCCGACACTTGAAGTGGCTCTAGCAGTGAAACCGAAATTTCAACATTTTCACCTTACCCCACCTTCCTGTAAAAAGCCGCAAGTCGCTTTATGAACGGGTCCCACCCCCTCAAAAGTTTCAAAAGGCTCTTCCCACGATGCAATTTGCCACGCCACAGTTTTACGCCTCTGAGCTTTCACAAATACCATTTTGATACCTTATCTCGGTGAAAAAAGATTTTTTATTCTTTTATCTACCTAAAAGAGCGTAGACGAAGACAATGAAATATGATTGATTACTATAAATTACTATTAAATCAGTCACAATGAAAGGAACTAAAAGTTTGCAGTGGGTAGAAAAAAATTTGTAGTTTGCAGTTTTCAACTAAGTTTATTATTTTACTCTCAGAACTAATCCCTAACCTCAGCTGACAAATTAAATTAGTGACGACAACTCAATAATCTTAATCATAAAAACTACATTGAAGAAACGCAAATAAGTCACAAATTAAAAGTGTAATGTATTGAACACTAAATTACATAATATTTCTTTTCAAGCTGGATGAATATGAGGCACTTTTTACCGGCAAATACTGCAAACACAGTTTCTCTTGATCTTCTAGCAGAAGTTTTGAGGTCGAGAGAAGTAAATTTTTTGTGCAAATGGCTAAGCAATTAATTGCCGTACGATTTCCTTTTCTGTACAAGGAAGTTCGTCAAAATACGTAAGGTCTTAGAGATTTGGCTTTCACTTTGTTTTTCGCAAATAAGTTGCGCACGGTTAAGTGGATAAATCGCCAAAACTACTGCGTGAGACCAGGTAACGGTAGATTTTGAAAAAGTATATTTGATCAGATAATTTGCCTTACTTGCGGTATACTTGCGGTATTTTTATCATAGTATAGGAATTTCATTTACTTAATCGGTAGTTGGTTACTTGTTGAATATATGGGGAATATATGGTCTCGTAAAGAATGAATATTAGGTTAGACCGTCGGTTAGACCAGGACTTGGCCAACATACCTTATTGTCACTTATTTTCGCGGATTTTAAACTTCTAGTGCCTGCTAGAAACAGCGAAACAGAGGTAATTTTTTGTAAAAATTGGAGGCCTTTGATGCTATAATATTTTCTCTGAAATTGCAGAAATAACGCCTTGTCAAATACTGGAGGTCCGTCAAATTCTCGAAATCAAAAAGAAAGCACTCGCGAAACTTAGTTTAAAATAAGGTATGGCATTTTGGTTGGGTGATGCAAATGTCTTCCCCGCTTGGTTACAAGGTACCTCTACTAACAAATGCTCCTACTATAATGGGCTAGCTTTATAGCAAAATTTTAAAGTATTGGTAGCGCGAAAACAAAACTTGACTAAAGCGGGACTACATTATATCATACTAATGTTTCTAACAATACCTCAGCGCAACACTTGAAGTTGCTGAAGAGGAAGAAATTTGTAAAATCAAAGCTAAAACTAATTAATGTGAACTAAATTAGTGAATTCACTTAAATCTTACTTGCCGGATTAGTATGTAACACTGCACAGCAGTGATATGAGTAAAATAACCCGAATAAAAAGGTATACGTTTTCTATGTCGAATCCAAACGGTAGTTTCCGAAGGCACTCCGATCGCGATGGCTGCTTCCGGTCTTTGGCTTTCCAATGACGCTCGATAGCTTTCCGATGCTTTCCGATGCCTTTTGTTGTCACATTTTCCGTTCACTTACATTAGATTCGACACAAAAAAAGGTTCAACCTTTTTTTAAGCGGGTTTTACTCCAGTGTAAGCTGATATATAATATCTAACGTAACATCTTAACCAGCCGATATCAACTGGAAAGACGGACATGTTTCTTTTTCAGGGGCACCCAACAGTTCGTTTCGGGGAATATCTGTTCGGAAGGCCTAAATCGCCTGAGAGACTCGGCCTTTAAGTGCAGTGAAAACTAGATATTTCTTTGGCGAAACATCACTTCAGACTTTCGTGACAAGGGAATGATTAATTCCTATTGTTTTCGGAGGAATAAACATGTCGTTTAGATTGTAAAATAAGGCCAGCTAGCATTTTGGAGAGCTTTCAGCAGCTAAGAAATTGACTCTGTTTTCAGAATTTTCTGCAGCCCAAAATTTCAGCTAAAAACTCCGAACAGTTCAACTTGTGTTAGCTTTCACAAATATACCTTTTAAAAGCTCTGAAACAATCTAAGAAAGTGAAAAATTATAGTTCAAGTATTTCGCTAAAATGTTCCCGTTGGATGCCCCTGCTTTTTGATTGACACCAGTTCAGGAGCAATCACTTTCTGATGACGCACCTGTAACACCTTTTGCTGCGGGCTGTGAAAGCCCCACAGCAAAAACTGTAAAAAAAATGTAGAAACTTGCTTATGAAAACAGCCCTAGCATAACTATATTTGCTATGACACCGAATGTTAAAGCACTTAAATGATGCATTTAAGTGAGACAGAGAAATTTATTAGGGTTTCATAAGCTAGACAGCTAGGCTAGGCTAGGGATAGTTTTGTACGAAATAGGAATGGATTACTGACGTTAAATATGAGGCTTATATTCTGACGGTAACAGAAATTAAATGATGGCCTTCGAGTGTGAGAACGACCGAGTAAGTCATTGATTTGCGTTCTGCACCTATTCGTATACAGTAACTAGCCAGTGTTTCGAGCGGTTTTCAAGCGAGTGTCGTGAAACAGAAACCAAAGAATTTATTCTGACCAATCACACAAGAGGCAAGCAACACCATCAACCAATCAGAACTCGAAGCAAATGTATCTAACCAGCGCTGGGCGCGAGACAACGCGCGTGACGCTGAGAAGATGGAGCGAGTTGCTATAACTAATTACACCGCGTAGGAATACAAAATCAACGCAAACGCAAATTACTCTCGACACTGAATTGAAAACCGCTCTGATACTCTAGTCTTCCTAAGTAGAGAATAAGGACTCACTCATGAACTACTAAGGAGTCTCCTCAAAGGCTATCTAGTGATGTGATGTCAAACGGGGCAAGGTCATCGCCATATATGATTCTGCTACATACTGATTGCTTTTGAAACAGAAATAGCAGTAGATTAAAAAAATGGCAAACTATGTCATTTCGAAGAAAAAGATAGGGTTTCCAAAACAGAAGAAGGCTAACGCAGGTTCACAGCATCACTCACTAGGAGGACAAAACACAGCTGTTCCACTGACATGAAAGCCATCGGCTGGCTGAGAGAAAGAGTGTTTCAACATGCCTGGCTAAGGCAAACAGTACCTCATCCCGGCATCCCTGGGGAGAAATTCATGAACTGAGATTCTCTGAAAAGTTCTACACATGAATTCTAGCTCAACTGGATTAGAGCAGGAGGACGATTTCAATTTCTAAAAATTTTAACATGAAATCACCGAACACGTCCGACTGTTGTTCAAGGAACGTTTCCGATCGTTTACCGAAGATAGTAGCCTGCGTGCAGACGTCTCCTATTTCCTTCCACCCGCGGAAAAGGGACGTCTGCGAAACGGCGTCGCTAATCGTGTTCCAATATCCTGCTGTTTTTCAGGAATTCGTGGAAAGTGCTTTTATTGGTTGCTTGACAATAGCCACTGTTAGAAACAACTCTAACTGGCTATCGTCGGGAAATGCTCGAGATAATGTATGCGATCTACATTTAGCGGGGTTTTCCATTGATCAAAACATGCCCGATTGTGTGTTGTGTTTCTCGACTATTCTGAAAAACAACGACAGAAACCTTGTGAAAAGTCGCAGTGAATTTAAAGTTCAGGAAGAAATCCTTTCTCTTCAGTTCATCGTACACGAAACATCGCCATATATTTGTAGATCGTGCGTGGGAAAGTTGCGAAAGCGGAGAGGTCTTTACGCCAACGTGAGAAAAATCGAGGACGAACTTTTTAGCGATTATAGTTCCAAAGCTTTCAAGGCAGGACTTACAGTAAAAAAAAAAGATCGAGACACTAGGAAAGGACAGCGTAGGAACTTCGGCTTCTCCCGAGAAGCGAATTCTTTTGGAGGAGTCGGTAGATCGTTCGTCGAACGATCTCAGTTCGCTGGTTACGTCAACTCCTGTGAAAGACGTTCGCAATGCTTCTGTCAGAAAAATTCAGATTCCTCCTCTTAGTCCTGTTCGACCTCTGATCATGGAGCGATCAGAGGGAAACGATTCTGGCACAGAAAACAAAACTGTGTTATCATAATTTATGCGAAATTTAAAACCCGAACAGCAGGATACTGGAACACGATTAGCGACGCCGTTTCGCAGACGTCCCTTTTCCGCGGGTGGAAGGAAATAGGAGACGTCTGCACGCAGGCTACGAAGATTGCCGAGGTGTTAAGTATATCAGTGTTATGCAAAGACTAGCTGACTGGTTGGCTAGAAAAACAAACGGACTGCATGTCAGTCGGTCTGGCTAACTGGCGGGCTGAACAGTACTGCCGTGTAAGAGAACATCAAGGAATGCCGTTCTCTGACTGGCATTTGGTTGAATGTGTGTAAGCTGACTGACTGCGAGGCAAGGATTGGCTGACAGGAAAGCACAGTTTTCTTCAGCCAGCTCGCTGTGTTTCGTAATTAAAATAAGCGTTTTTACTCAGTCATTTGAAACGTCTATTCCTCCTGAAGCGTATGCATATGCCGTCAGTATCGATAATAAATTTCATCATACGATCGTCAAAGATCTTTAAGGAGCCCAAGGACGTTTTCAGTGATATGAAGAAGTCAGCTATGATTAACAACCAGATAAAAGCACAAAAAACTGGCATCATTTCGATACGTTTTACAATAACAAATTTTTGCCAATATTCCATCGAGTCAGGTAACTTCACAGGAGAGAGAAAGCGACAAAAGAAAGCACAGGACGCCCAAAAGCCACAATTTACAGCGTCACAGGCTCATAAGCTTTAGGCTAAAAAGAGTCAAAAATTGTCCCGTCTCATATTTTCATTCTTTTCCATTTCCTTCTTTTTGGTGCTTCTCATTTCTAATCTATGACTTAATTCTTTCCCATCCAAAGTCGAATTTTATTACGCATACCGAGTCCCTAAATGTTGAACAATTTTCTCCGCGTTTGAAGAAATCTAGTTTTGACTTAATGTTCTCGCTGAACATGTTGGCAAAAAAAATTAATGGCGTCAGCTATTTGTTTGTCTTCTCAATGCTGTAAAAAATAGGCCAGGGAGCGCGAGAGAAGCTTAACGGTTATTGTTTCACTGGTTTGGAAAAAATGTTTATTGTATGGAAGTGTTGTTATAAACGTGTCGAGATCCGCTGTGTTTTGAAGAGGACAGAGAGGATTGCCATAATAGTATGACCTTGCCCCTTAACTTCAATATAGTTTCTCAAATACATTAATAATTCATTAAGAGAAAACTACCGTGACGGTGGTTTGGATACCGGACCTTAATTAGCATAGAATTTTGCGAACTTTCGCTTTGAGTTTCTCCAAGAATTATGAATGGTTTGAGAAGCCATATCAAAAACTCGAAAGTGTGTTTTATCAGGTATCCAAACACTCCGAAGTCGGTTAAAAAAAAAAAACTCAGCTGCGCCTCGTTTTTCAGTCCACTTCTAGGTGTTTGGATACCCTGATGAAACACTCTTTTTCGTGTTTGATATATTACTTAACTAGACTGACAGGCTTCTAAACCTTCCGGCTGTCTTGCTAGCGCTTGTCCTGCTGCGTAGGAGAAAAGGCCGACTGACAAATTCCTTGCTACGAGCATTATCAATCAGGACTACGACAACGACCAAGCGAAACTTGTTTCGTCTTTCTGAGTCCACAGTGGACAGCTTGTACACAGGCACACCAGGCTTCGTGTGGGACTCGTAAACAGATTCCAAATCAACTGTGAAGAAGTACTGTGAAGAGAATTGTTTTTCCAAGGTCAAACAGGAAGTAGCCTGAGAAAACAGCCGACGTTTCGCGAGGTCGCCACTTGAGCCCTTGCAAAAAGACGTCTGAGTAACGAGCGCAGAAATTGCATACTGATGACGTGCACTACCAAGATCTGGGTAGTGCACGTCATCAGTATGGAATTTCTGCGCTCGTTACACAGACGCCGTTTTGCGAGGGCTCAAGTGGCGACCTCGCGAAACGTCGGCTGTTTTCTCAGGCTAAACAGAAAGGAGCTGAGTCCACAGTGTTTGATAAGGAACAGAATCTCTTAGAATGTATATGAGCAGTCGCCGCGAGCGCAAGCAAGTTGACAGCAGCGCATGAGATTCGACAAGGGCACCTTTAGATCAGTCAGGAGAGTGCACGAGAATCAGTAATGGTGCATACGAGTCAACCAAAGCGCGTGTGATTCAAGGGGCTGGATCGAACATTGACGTGATATCTCATTAGGGTCAATTGCACGATGTAATGATGTGAGAGTTATTAGAGCGAAAGAAATTCAAACAGCGAGAGCACAAAAATCAACGACAGCAAACGAGAGTCGAGTGAAGGGAATGAGAGTCAATAAGAGTGCATGAGTCAATAAGCGCATAAGATTGAACCAATGCCAGTGCAAGAGAGTCAAGTGAAAGTGCAAGAGAGAATATGAATGTACGAGAGCCCACGAAAACCAATGAGGGTGTACGTTAGGAGAGTATAATAAGCGCAAGGGATCGAATCAGTGAGAGTGCATGAGAGTCTATGAGGGCGCATGACAGTCAGTGAGAGCGCGGATGAGGCATTGAAAGAGCGTAAGAATCAATGAGAGCACATGAGAGTCATTGAAAGAGCATGATAGTCAATGAGAGTACTCGTGAGTCAATGAGAGCGCAAAAGAGTCAGTCATAGTGCTTGAGAGTCGATGAATGCGTATGAAAGTCATTGAGAGAGCACGAGAGTCAACGGGGATGCATGAGATTCATTGAGAGTCAATGAGAGAGCACTTTTGTTAATGAGAGTGAACATGAGTCAACTGGAGCGCATTAAAATCAACAGAGTACTGAGAGATGATGAGAGTGCACCTGAGTCAAGGAGAGTGAACGAGAATGGACGAGAGTCAATGAGAATGCACGGCGTGGGGTAATGATAATGCACGTGACCCAATGAGAGTACAAGCGAGCCAATGAGAATTCACCTGAGTCAAAGAGAGATTACGTGAGACAATGAGAGTGCACGCGAGCCAATGAGAGTGCGTGCGAGTCAGTGAGAGTGCACGCGAGTCAGTGAGAATGCAAATGAGTCAATGAGACTGCACACGAGTCAATGAGAATTCACGTGGCTCAACGAGAGTGCACGTGAGTAGATAAGAAAAAATCAATGAAGAGTCACGGGAGTGCATGCAAGACAACGAGAGCGCCAGAGAGTCAAAGAAAGTGCATGAAAATCAGTGAAAGCCCAAGAGGTAGATTGAGAGTACTTGAGAGTCAATGAGACTGCAGAGAGTCAAGAAATGAGAGTGGACGATAGTCAACGAGAGAACACGTGAGTTATTGAGAGTGCACGTGAGTTAGTGAGGGTGTATGTGAGTTGTTGAGAGAGCATGAGAGTGAATGAAAACGGATGAAAGTAAATGGGGGTGAATGAAAGTGCCCGAGAGTCAATGCGCGAGAGTGCATGAGATTCAGTGTTAGCGGGTGTGAGCCAGTGAGAGTGCATAAGAGCCCATAAGGCTAGAGTTCGTGATAGTTCAAGAGAAGCAACAAGAACGAATTAAAGTTTATGAACCTACAGGAAGGCATTTATAACAGTACAGGAGAGTCGAAGAGAGCGCATAAGTGTCGCTGACATTGCATGGGAATGCTTAAGAGTATGAGAGTCAGTGAGAGTGCACGTTCAACCAGATCCTTTGCACTCAGTGTAGTCGGTACTGGAAGGGAAGCATTCCTTAATGAGACGCGACGCCACAAAAGCACAACAATGCAAATCATACAGAAAATAAATCACACGCATCCTCATCTCTGGTGGCACAAAAGACCAAACAGAAAATATATGGAGTTCAGATACCTGATTGGAATGGAACTTTCCTGGCTGAGACTTGAGGCGGACCCTTCCACACTTGTCCCCAAACAGCACAGCGGCGTTAGGGGTCCTTTCCACGTAGGCTTCAATGGTTTGTACTTGAGGACCCAGGGTGATGACTCGAATCTTAATCTTGCCATTTGTGACTTTCTGTCTGGACAGCCGGTTGGCACGTGACTGGGTTTTGTAGTAGACAGGCTTGAGATCCGGGAAACCTACCCTGATGAAGTCTTCCCCAGGCTGCTCCGGTTCCTCAAAAGATAGCTGACAGCAAGTGGTGGGGGTCGTGGGTTCTGTTTTGGCGCCTGATTCAACCGTAAGCTCCTCTTCTAGGTCTAGAATGAAATTACAAAAATTAAGTCAAGTGATTAGGGGGAAATATTATAGGGATACTGTAAGAGGAGACCTCAAGAGGTCAAAATATATCTCTGGAGGGATGTGCAATGATTGGCTAACAGTGACGTTACAGGGTTAAAGGGCATTGACAGTGGAGAACAGAATCTGTGGTACACGTCCGTTAAGAGGGGAGGGGAGGAAGGTGATAACGATAACAGAAATAAATTATTAACACTAGTTTGTGACCGTTTACGCAGTTGTCGTAGATGGCTGCAAACTCAGAGGTTAGCACTGCTAAACGTGGGCAAAAAGAAAGAGGCAGCAACAGAAGGAATTCATTCAGATGTCAAAACATGTCAAAAGGTCCTTAAATGACGAAAAATGACCAAACTAATTTACTTGAATTTTGGTGTAAAATGACCAAAAAATTTGGCAAGTGGCCAAACTAGGATGCGTCGCCAGTTATATGAGATGAGTTTCAAAAATACTTGACAGAGTCGCATCACTGCGAAACGCGAGAAATCGGGCCTAAGCCGTGTGCCATGCAGACTTCATCCGCGTACATTTCTCACATCCCATGGCTATGAGCAGCTGAGAGTCCCCTTCGATCTTCCTTGGTGCTCGCCGGATAATTTCTCAGATGTCCATCAAGTCATCTTGCCATGAATTTTTGCTTGTCTTTTTGTCAATAATTTTGAGGAGAACATTGCAACTGATCGGCTGCATGAAAATGCAAGAAAAATGCACGAAAATCCAAGTAAATTATTTTAAATATAAATGTACCACTTGCTCGTCGTGAAAAAAAAATGTAGCGGGATCATGTACTCTGCCCCGTCATTTCTTCTTTTTCTAACTCGACTGTCACTGAATAACCGTTACCAGAGGCTGTTATTTGCTCCTCGAGATCCAAAGGTGACAAATAAAACCAAAGACGATTTCCGAACGCGGATTGGCATGGTTTGGAAGTGGCTGGAAGAAAGCCGATGTTTACCGCGTTTTACAAGTGTTAATATTCTTAAGATTACCTTGGTTTTGTTATTCGGGTTTATCATGGAACTTCTTTGGACGATTTTTCCGAATTCTAAATCCCACGAAAATATAAGACATTACAATAGTTTACGAAATACAGAGCCCGTCCGGAACAGATGTTTCAGACTCTGTACATCAGCTGTGTAGGAAACTAGTCAGGGACTGCAAATTCGATCCAGGGTACAGACTTTTCATACCAGGCTTGAGACTCGATCAGTTTGGTTTTATCCTCGCTGCCTCAATACTTTGACTTGTGATAGGTGTGGAGCGGTTCGTTGCGAATTGTTCAAGCACTGAATGATTCAGCTTGTCGTAAGGTTTCCAATATTGGCGGCATACGGGATGGGACTGGAACTTCGTTGCGGGATGCGGGATACTTTGATTATAGGCGACATCAAAAACGGAAAATATCTCGACCCGTTATGACCGATTCGCGCCATACCAAAGCGGGGTCTGGATACCGGATGAGATTCTCACTGGCGCAGAATGACAGTTTTTACGAACGCGCTATTGGAAAAGCAGCAACCTCTTACGCTAAACTGAGCTGAAAATAAGTTATTAAATTTCACTTCCTTTAGTTAATCCCCTTGGACCCCTTGAAAATGATAAAAATATATATACCAAGAAATGTATCAAGGGCCATATCTCCCCATGGAACGATCGAAGAACTCTGTTGCATCAATCGTAGCTTGAGACTGGGCACTCGATTGTGTACAGCACAATCCTAATTGCACTGAGCTATTAACTTGGATTCTCATTAGATCACCCAGAGAAGAAAGCTGAGCCACTGTAAAATGAGCAGCCACCTGCACCACTCTTGTCATTTGTCTTAGCCCGTTTCAGATGGCGTGATTTCAACGGCGTGTCACGTGACTTACAACTTCCTGTCTCGCTGAAACAATTGTTTTCACTGCGAGAGAGATCTAAAGGTCTCTTGTGGAAGCAATGGGGCGTAAAATATTTCAAAACCATTCCTTGCAAGAGCATTTATTTCTTTTGCCAAATAGACACCCCTTGTTCATAAAATTTTTCTTTCAAACAAGGAAACTTACGGGCGTAACTTTTTTCCTTTTCCTGATTTCTGTGTTAGAAAACTGCTTGATCCTTGACCCAACTTTAGTCATTTAATTTTTACGCCGTTTATCGCGACTTTCAAATAAAAGGATATTTTCAATCAAGAAGTAATTAATCGTTTGCTTCTTTAATTTTTTGCAATTTGCGACCAATATGTACTGCGAAAAGCGCAGCGCGCTCCTAACAGTGACATGGAAGTTTTCCTTAGCCTCCCGTCCCTAGCATCTAATTTTTGTAGCTACAAACAGCTGTGAAATGGTTTGCTGCATATTGATTAAGTGCGTGTACATTTCCAGTGCAAAAGTCGCATTCCTTTACGTGTTAAGGCGTAAAAATCTAGTTCACTACTGTTTACCTTCTTGCTTCCAAGGCAAACCTTGTGAAATGAAAAACTCCTTCAGCATGATCGGAGAATTCAGCAAGCTAAGTACCTTACTGTCAATCTCTACCTCTGTAATGCAACCTTCCAAACTTTGTGAGACAGATTTTTCCATGAGGTCGTCGAGTAGTGATCGAGAAAATAGGTCTTGGGCAAACCGTACATTCAAGTTTGTAACTGCTAGATTTGTAACGACTACAAATGTTGCCAAAAGTTGAGTGGTAGGGTTACGCCATCAGCTTATGCTATCTTCCTGGTGTCTTCAGCTCACGTAATCTCCCAGCCGCTTTTCTTCCGTGATGTTTATAAACTCTTTATTTCTAATTAGGTTCCACATACTTTTTTATCGGGTTGAACGATTATTGTAATAACAAGTTTAGAAGGTTCTTGCGGCAGTGATCCAACCAGACGAAGACAATATTTGATTGACACTTGTCAATTGTGAACAACTCTTTGCGATTGGCTCGTTTATATGAGAAATCATCTGGCTTTAACCAAATTATTCAACTTTACTTAAAAATACTGTGAGACAAATTGTTGGATTAATGAAAGGGTTCTCATCACCATGGAAACTGCATGGGGTTTTCCCTCTTAAATCTTCCGTTCAAGATGAACGAGGGCTCAAGAATATTTCCAATTCCAAAAATTGCTCATCGCGCAATATACAGTGAACTAAATGTCGTCGAAGGTCATCAAAAAGTGTTTGTGAGGTTTTATTTGAATTGCCATAATTATAACTTTTTTATCCACTCGCTTGTAACGAGGCAATTACTCACAACTTTCTGGCTGCAATCAGAAAGCGATGAAAATGAAAAATGGGGAAATCGTCCAAGAACTTATGACTGTTGTTGGCAAACACTGTTCTTATGTGACAAGGAAATGTGACGCAGTTCACGGTTCATGCACATGGATAAATATCGAGAAGTTTGAGTAAACTAGCAATTTATCTAGTCGTCCTCATTCATATATCAGAAAAACATAGACTACAGGAAGCGGCAGGAAAAAAGGACATGAAAATTAAAGGTAGCAAACGCGAAGCAAATAACGGGACTTGTTTTGGGACGGTGTTATGAGGAAATAAGACAGTTTTGTGCTATTTTAATTACAACTTCCCGTGTCAGTGGACTAAACAAAGCCTCGGTGCTATAAAGGGGTGAGAGGTCAATACATCTCTTTGTTATTTACGTGCAAATTTGCATTTGTGTGACTTTGTGGTCTGAAATGATTTTAATACTTGCGTAAATAAACAGCATAAAGCAGGCAAACTGATGAGATATAAGGGGGAAGATTTACGAAGTTCTCCAAAAAAAAGTTGTTTCTCTGCAATATACACGCCGGTTTGTATTCCAGCAATACTAACGAGCTTTGTAACTCTAAACTAAGCGAGCGTGAAACACTGCATTATTAGGACAAAGGGCAACCCGGTGAATACGTCAGAGAAGTAAACAGAGACGAGTAAAATAGAAATAGAAATTTATTTTTATTTTCTGTCAAATGATTCTGCTTTTCCGCAAGGAACAGGTCCCAGCTCTTGCACTTCAATGTACGTGACTGGCCGAAATACGGAACCATCTGTAATAATTGCTTTGTTTTTTGGAAAACTTCTCAAAAGCTTCTGTTAACGTTTGTACGTAAAAAAAGCTGAACTTGACAATATTTTTTGTTTAAAAATGCTTAAAAGTCACAACGCCGTAGCACACGATTTAACGCATGTGCAATTTTTGATTCAGAAACTGAAAGTTTTACTGAAGAGCCTTTTCATGAATATTTCGAGCAATGTCGCTATCATTCGTCGCACTTCGTGCATACACTTTAAATAAATAAATGCTGATGACTTAGTTTCTCACCCCGCGGCCTTAATGTATTATTTTATTGTGACAATTATCTAATCCAATTTTTGTAGTATGTTGGGAGGAATGAATAAACATGCTACCACATCAATATGAAACTCTGTGCTTTGCTTGCCATTATTATTCTGTATTATTCTCATTTCAATTTTTGGGTAAAAATGGATAATTTTTTAAATGTGCTGCGTCACTCTTCAGCAGTAGTAGACTCCTGCTACAGTATCTCAACCGTTCAAGGGAAATAATTAAGACGGATTCCGCTCAACGTTCGAGCAATAAGTGCAAAAAATATTTACCAAAAAACTACTCATAGCACGGTAACATTTTAAATGCTATTTGAAACATCTCACTCTAGTTCACTTGCCCAAGTGACCCCGCAATGAAATTCTCAAGCATTCTCAAGAAAATTAATTTCAAATCTCGTAAAAGTATGCTAAAAACGGGCGCCATTTTGTTTTGAACTGACATGAAGCGTCTTTTTAATTGAAATATGGATAACTTCAAATCCAATTTTCTCTCGCGGGGTCAGCTTGGGAGCAAAAGTAACGATAAGTTCTTCTTATCTGTTCTCAAAATGTGACAGTGCTGCAAGTATTTCTTTGGTAACTTAATTTTTGCACTTACTGCTCGAACGTTGAGCGGAAATCGTCTTAATTGTTTTAGCTATTGACACTTGTCAATACCCGTTACCCAGTAAATAGTATTAGAACAAAAACTGTATAACAGAATCTAAAAGAAATGGCTGGGTTAATGTTGGAATTTGAACTGCATTTCTGATAACCTACTCTCACTCAACCAAAATAAACAGAAACACCACACACATTGTCTTGGACAACAGGTCCACATCAATACTGTACATCCTCTCTAGAGAGCAATTTACATTACGTCAGAATGAAGAGAGGTGAGTGGGGGGGGGGGGGCGCTGAACGTATTTTCGTATACATGACAGGGGATTGGATGCAAGTTACATGGAAGCGAATGGGAACCAGAATGTTGATCTAACCATTGTGGCCACCCATCCACACCTCCAGTTAAAGCGAAATTCTATCCCATCCCCACCCCCATCGCTCAATTGTGTGGTGCATCGGTGCCTGAGCTTCGCGGGGTTCTGCAAGTCACGTATTTCTAGTAAAATGAACACAGTTGTAGTGAAAGCAAGTTGTAAAGCTTGTGGTACGGGTACTCAAGAGCGATACTGCCTTATATAAGACGCATGCGCATATTAGTCTGCTGAATGTTACCTTCGTGTGTTCTTGTCTTTTAATTTACAGTATTTAAGGTATGAACGGCGAAGGGTTGTTAGGTTTGGGGTTTTTTGTATTTGTCTTGTAAAACGCATGCGCAATTGAGTAAAGCAGCTAATAGGATTGAATGCGAAATTGGCTGTGTTGTCTGATCTAGTCAGTGGTTATGGTGAAAATTTTTTTCGCGCAGGAGTTCTTTTATTGGGATCAGTTGACATTTTGAGGGATGTAAAAATGTGGGAGTCAGAAGGATTTGTGAATGTCAGAAGCATATCACGCTTCTGTGAATGTGATTTGCTTTGAAAGTTGCGTTTTGTATAGGAGCGGTGTAATATTGTGCTACGTGAGAGGCGGTTTCCCTTGGCGCGGCGTTTTATGGGGGGAGGGGTGGTTTGCGAAGTGGATTGTAAGTTTTCTGATTGGCTAACTTATATTTCGCAGCGGACAAAAAGGACAGTTGCGTTTTGCCGGCGTGGGCTAGGAAGAGAAGGAATTGGTACTAGTATGATGATGCAATATTAGTTGATTGCACCATCAGTACATGATAGTTCTTGTGAACGGAGAGAGATGAGTGTTTATTTGAGGCGAGAAGTTGATACGAAGGAATCGTCATTAATAAGGAGATCAATTAATAAGGCAGGTGTTACGAGTCTTTTTGCATTGAAAGAACGAAAATAACTGAATATTATCGACGGATTTGTGTGGTTTGCCTGTGGTGTTCGCTAAAGTCTACGAGCAGTCTCTCTTTCCGTTCAGAGATAGTGAAGAAAAAGAAAAACAAGCGAGTGAGTGCGAAACCGATTGCCGCTCAACAGGCGCGTTAGCTTTCAAAGACGTGGGCGTTTTTCGTCCCCGCCTGGTTGTTTACTTTTGCAAGGGGATTCCCGGGTTAGCAAACCGGATTTAAACATCACGTCATGAGATATGCCTTGACGTGCCCCATACTCTGACGATCTGCTCGAGCTCGTGTTTATCAAGCGCTATATTTTGATTCTACTGCTATGTTCACTGTTTGTATTTAAGGTCTAGGCACAACAGTAAATACTTCGTCGTCCCTGTGTGAGCATTCTCAGTTAACAGTTGTGGACGAATTTATATCGACATTCAACGTTTGAGTGAATTTGCGTTTTTCAGCACAAATAAAAGCGATAAGAAAGATAAGCTGAGTCATCAGAGTCTAAACATTACGTCATCCAGTACCGCTATAGGCAAAATATTGTGTCACACAATCACACTTTTCGTCACGCCGGTAGGATCGCGCTAACATATGTGAAACCTAGGGGTGGGGAGGGTCAGAATGGCCGGTTAAAATGCCCAATGGGCTTTCTTGTTCTTTACTCCTCTAAGCTCGACGGTTACAAGACTTTGTATCAAAAATTATTACTCGTGCTCTAAATCTGCTACTGATGAGAAATAAAGTTCTCTTTTTAATTTTCCTCGGTGCAATTTTTGTGCCTTTTCTTCGTTCAGGCAATTAGTATGCACATAAAACGCCTCGCTGATTAGGCTGAGAAGCCATGCCAATAGCCGCAAGGATGTCACGATACGGCTAGCGGCTACTATCTAATGGTAAACAACTGACATTTGGCTACTTCTGTGTATCGGTCTTGGGCTATCTGTGGCACTTCTTGTCAGCACAGGTCTCCTTGTACTTGCCTGCGCATCTCGGTATGGTCTGAGAAACTCACGTTTCTATAGGACGGTAATACATATAGATTACTTCATAGAAAGTGCGACGTACGGATTTTTATTCACGAGTTGCAAAACTTTGGAAAACGAACGAGTGAGCGCATCGAACGAGTGAGTTTTCCAACGTTTTGCAACGTTTTATTTATTTTATAAATAACGAGAATTAAACATAGCTTTCAAATCAGTTTTCTTTTTCTCTCTCTACTCCATAACGGCTTTTATTATTCAACAAATTGTCACTATGCCCATATATGGTAAGGAAGCCCTCAATATCTATCATCCCACATGACAGATATCCCGCGATATACGTAAATGACCATATGTGGAAGTGCACCGCAGATTTTCTTTCATTGCTTGTTTGGCGGCCATTTTGAAAAGCGAGGCAGTTTTAGCATTGTTCTCCGTAAATTTTAACTCTCTGGAAGAAACTTTCCACGATTAAATGCTCTCAAAAAGTCAACAAGTATTTGCTTCAGCTCACAAAGATATCCAGAGGTTGACTTGGAATTTTCATAGTGAGAACTCAACCAAGAAAATGCTTTTGCGAACGAAGCAGCACACTTGCCGGCACGGAAAGTTGTAAAGACTAAAGTTGAAAAGATCTTAATTCACAGAAAGAGGACTTATTCTCGGTAAGGTAGCAATATTTTTTTCCTTTGTCTTGTCATTTCCAAACATGAGTTTGTAAATAAGTCTTTTTAAGTGAACGGTAGTAAACTTCGATTTCTTGAAGTTCTGTTTTGATTTTTATTAAGCTTATGTGTTGCTAGCTTTTAGCGTTTTTATCATAGAGCCGTAGTTTTTCTCGTTCTGAAAATGGTAGGCGATGAGAATTTGTTGAATAATAAAACAATTATCCCGCTCAATCTTGCGGAATATACCTTTGATTTAGCCAACTCGGCCTACGGCCTCGTCGGCTAAGTATCAGGTGATATTCCGCGCGATTTCGCAGGATAATTGTTAAATATACGCAAACAGCTCAAGACTGATCTAAATGACCGGGAGTAATAAAAACCGGCTTTAAATCTGGAATAAAGTTGAGATATACCGTATTTTCTCAATTAAAAGCCCCCGGCGTTTATTTCAAACTTGGCATTGGACCCGGCGTTTGTTTGAATCTGCAGTTTATTTGGACCCGCCATTTTTAAAGAAAGGATTTTTATTTGTTTTTCCTGGAAGCCGTGTATTTTACTCTTAAATCTTAAGTTTCAGTATACAACAAATAAACGTCTGAGGAGCTTATTTACAATTCCCTCTTTGACACCCGGCGTTTATTCGGGGCCCGGAGTTTAATCGAGAAAATACGGTAAGCTCCTTTTATAAAAATAAAAAATACGCGTGAATTCGAAAATACAAAAAGTAGTATCTTTTCGCTTGTCCCTAATCACTGTCTGATTCAATCATGTAATGGCGGTGCTTCACGCTGAGCAAAGACAAATTTGGACTCTGTTGACTTACACTGTTTATCGAAATGTTAAATGTTCCTCCTTGTTTATTGGCCCCTTGGAAAAGAGATAATGCTTGCTGAGGCGATTGCTGGTTTCCCGTCGACAAACTGACTTCCTCGCTTTCTTGAATGGCCAGCGATCTTGAAGCTGAAGTGCTAGCACTCATGATGTTGGATATATCCCACTGCTGTTTTTCCGAAAGTGGGCTGTAATTATTGAGGCTCTGAACGTTTTTATGCCCAGAGATTTGGATAATATGAGTCCGAGGTACCTCGTGGTCGTTCAGCTTCCGGATCATTCGCTTCCGGGCACTGTGGTTGGTCAGGTTTTCTACATTCAAACCAGCTTTTTCAGCCATGGTTTTCATGAGTGAATTTAATTTGTTGGAGCCCATCGGCGCTGCGTTGAACCAGGGTTTTGAGGAATTGGCCACTCTGGTGTAGCTTATGGCCAAGTGAAACGGGCTGTCGTTTGACTTCATTTGCTCTGGTCTTTTGGAAGCATACAGGTGATAGGCTTGTACAGGATCTCTGTCACTGCCTGGGACAGAAAACATTTTTGGTTTAACTGCGCGAATATCTTTGGGTTCGTCGCCGGTTCTTGTTTTTGTCTGTCTGTCTTTTTTTAACTTCCACGATAAATGCACACAGTACTTCATCGAGCTCCTTCGCTTCCAAGTTTTCAATCTCTTTATCGACTTCTTTCACTCTTAAAAATTCTTTGAGCAAGGAGACGTCCCTGTTTGTTTTACTCAACGTATTTTTGTTTGATTGCTCCTCAATAAACTCATCTAACGGCAATTCCAGGGAACAAAACGTGAAGCCGAAGCCATGTTTTTGAAACACAAACTTCGAGCTGGCGCTGTTTTTTAAGCCGCGCGCCTTGAAAGGCATTTGAGTCTTTGCTCTGATTGGCTAGGTGATTCCACTCTAGATACTGATTGGTTATATTTTTCACATTTGAAGAAAGCTGTACGCGAAGCTGATTGGACGTATCGCTTTCTTCACAAGTGAAATATAGCAAATATAGAATTCTATTTCCAACGTTTACGGTATAAAATTCTCGCTATATATATAACAAAAAGGTATTTTTGCGCTGTTTATGACTACGCCGAAGAAGCACATCTTATATGCAGAATTTCTCGTTTGCTTCAAGAAAATTTGAGCGCGACCGCAGTGGAATACAGGGATGTTGAATTCAGTCATCATTTAACCTGTACCGTGTGTGTCCGTAACATTGCTTTACACGAAACACAGGACAAACCGTGACTCGAATATCAACTCGGAAGCCCGAACATTACAGACACGCTCCGCCGGCTAAAATCCGGGACACGCTGCCCTAAGAACGAAAATAACACTGAAATTCTGATTGATGAAATGGCGGCAGTTCTGAAATGTCTCTGTTTTAGCTCTCACACACTTTATCACTCACTTTATTACAATGACCAGCTTTCTTTCCAGTGCTGAGTTACCGAATGGTGTACTCTTGCGCGTCGGACTTTCGAAGTCTTTTATAAGGAGATTAGAAGTTCCGGTAGCTCGTTTGTTCCTTGCACCTTGTCGCGTAACGTGTTGATTGCTTGGGACCATTTCAAATGTCCAACTCAGTCATGTGCTGACTAATGCAAATGAGCAAGAGTTATTCTTTTGTCGGTAAACGGGCCAAGAAACGCTACTCCACATCGTCTTGGTACTAGCTAACCGTTAGGGATTTCAAAGCAAAATGGCAGGGGGACAAGCATTCCAACCAATGCAACGGAATAGGGGTGGGGGACTGGGGGAGTTTAGCGGTAGCCGTGTGTGCTTCGTGTGGTCCGAGTATGGTTTTACTTTGATACCAGTATCATACGGATTAAGACCAGGTTTCCCAGCCTTCGTGACTCATGTGGCGTTCTTAATTTTTTAAAAAATCTGAGGAGTAATTTGGAATCTTCTGAGCATAATAAGTTTCCCTGATTCTCCTATCCGGTGTGGTGGGAGGGTGCTATCGTTGCAAGGGACCAAGTTAGAAATGACAAAGTCATCGTATAACAGCAAAGAAGATATGCTAATGAAGGAAATTCCCTTAGAATAAGCAAGAAAAGAGAACACAAACATACAGTTTCACATATTTTATTTCTAAATTTAAAATACTGCAACACATTTTTTAGTGTTACATCTAATGTTCATAGTCAAAGGCAAGAATACCGTTTAATGTCATAGAATCGATGCAATTCAGTAAAAATATACGAAATTCACAGAAATGCAGAACAAATAGCGCGATATGCCAAATGCACGAACGTAACTATCTATTTGGTCTGCTATGGCGCTACAGTTGTTATTAATCGTTTCTGGAAAATAAGAAAATCAAAAAGCTTAATATAATTTTTTTTTCAAAAATATCTTAGTATGTACAAGATGTAAACTAGTATTGCGTCCGTCTGGGTGAAAATATCAAGCAATTTTCCTCTAACCATAACTAAGAGATGAAATTCTCCGTTATAGTAAAAGGTACTTTCAGGAATGAAGGATATGAGGAGTTTTATAACTACGTTTGACATGACATGCGTTCAATGTTGTAAAATAGCATTTGGAATTGGACTAATTCTAAAGCACTTTATGAGACGAAAATGGAAAAGCCTTGAAAACGAACGACAACCTTACTTACTTACCAAAAATCTTATAAAATACAGTTTTGGAAAAATATTATTTACAATCCTTGTAAGATGTGATTTTACTTACCCGTTAAAGAACCTATTAGTTAAGCATGCAAGAAACAAGAACATAAGAGAAACAAACAATAAACCGTGCGTTATTTCTAGAAACTATTGCACAGGTTAGTAAAATCGGACTATACGTGAATCATGACAATACTCAACAAAAGATAAGCTAGATCATATAGATTGTTTTGTACCTTATATACATTAACATCACCCTGAAGGTCTAAGAGCTTAGGGAGTAGTTCTGACTGAAACCACTTCGTAGAAGTAAGATCTGCTCTTAACTTTTTAACGCTCAAAGCCTAACATGCAGAAAAGTAGCATTCATGACAATTAACGTCGCTTAATAAGGAGAACCCTTGGAACTTCTTTTGCTCTTGAGTAAAAATGGTTCGCTGTAAAACGGTTGACTTCTACGATTGTTAGCATACACAACATAAGCTACAAGCCAGAAGCGGTTACGTCTCTCCGAATCCACAGTAGAAAGCTTGTACACAGGCGCACCAGTGATGGGGTTATGGTACACAGAGTCGAGGTCGACCGAGAAGTACTGGTCTTGCCTTTGATAGTTCTGGGAAAAAAAAGGAAAGAAGGACGGTTAAATTAAACAAAAGAAAGAAAGAAAGAAAGAAAGAAAGAAACATGCTAGGTAATATCTTGTACCGGAACGTAAAATTGTGAATAAGTATAAAAACAAGTTACAGGAATCAAGAGCCAAAAGTGTATTCTCTGGCAGGAACACGAAATATTCAGAAATATCTGCCTCATCCAACTTTCAACACAGAGATAGTGGTTCTATCTTGAGTCTATCACGGTCGATGCAAATTTGAAACTGCTATCATTCAATTAAAAGCCATTCAGCAGTACTTTGCTAAATCGTAAGTAGTAGTTCACTTGCGGGAGAAGGACTCCCTATAGTAGGTTATGCGGGAGGCGGTCCGCTAGAAAGGGGTACTTCTTTGTGCTTGTAGTAGACGAAAGGGTAGGGTGATTTACCATTTTAATGCCTTAAAGGCTAGCCGAAGTACACGTTTAACTGAAAGGGATGGCAAAACGTCTAAGTAACTATATTTGCAAAATTTTGGTAGACATAAACATGAGGGTGTCAATGGGGTTAACTGACTAGCGTATAACAATGGATTTTTGTTATCGTAACCGTATAAATAACAAAATACGAGCTGACTACCGTATAAAAGGAAGCCGTTTTCTTAGCGTATGTGGTACATAAAAGACAAATTTTTAACGTTTTTTCTGTGCAAATAAAAAAATTGAGTTTGCCATTACTTCGTTTAAATCATTTTTGAGTCGATTTTCGGCCCTGCTTAGACCTTCCGACCATTGTTGTCGTTTTTAGTCTGCTGCGTGACTGAATTTCGTGACAACCCCTGAGCCTGCGCTGTATCTGCGGCTTTATATAATCGTTCCAGGAACGCTCCTGACTTTCGACCTTGGCAAACGTGGCAAGGCATCCATTTGTGCTGTGTAATGCCGAAGTTATCGAGCGTTTTCGCTCAAGAATGTTATTTAATTGAGAGCTTCAATAACTTCAGGCTGCACGTGGAGGGCTTTCTTGGTGTCAATTAAAGGACCTTAAAGGGGCTATGTCATGGAGATTTCGACGTTTTTGGGTCAGAACTGCCCTACATTAAAACTTACTACCTTTCTCAGACACAACATCAGCTTGTCGAACACTAAAAGAAAGATATCAAGTGAATTTGCAAAGAAAGAATATATCATAACCCGAGGTTTTTTTGAGTTCACCAAGACACGACGATAAACTTGAAAACATTACCCTAATTTTTTTCAAGTTGCAATCCATTTCCAGCCAGGTCTTAAGGTCGGCACACACGACGGGACTAGTCCCTGCGACTGGTCCCCTGTAGAGTGTGCACGAAGGAAATAGTTGCGGGGACAAGTCCCTTGAAAAAATCAATTTAGGGCGCTTTATCTGAAATTCGCCGAAATGTGGAGACGAAAAATAAAGCGATTCTCAACAGTGAAACTGAATTTACTAGATTAACCACAAAACATTAAAATAAATCAACTGCAAACTGGTTCATACCTCGTGCGGTCTATCAGTGTGTGACATTTGCAATTTCGATAAAGTTTTTTATCCAGTATCCTATATTGCTGGCACAGAAGCGTAAAAAGACAACTGTTCGACCAAGACTCCCAATACAGACAAGGTCAACCAGAAAAAAAGTAAAAGGTCCGATGAAATATTTTCATTTGGTCGCAGGGACTTGTCCCACGAGCAGTACACACGAAGGGACCAAGCATAGTTTGTGGGAATGGTCCCCGGGACTGGTCCCACGAATTCAAACAAGTTTGAATTCGTGGGACTGGTCGCAGGGACCAAATTTTGGTCCCTGCGACTACATTTTTTGACTAAAATGGGTAGTGCACACGAAGGGAATTGGTCTCCGGAACTAGTCGCAGGGACCAGTCTCAGGGACTAGTCCCCTCGTGTGTGCCGACCTTTATGTTGCTGAAGGATTCTGGACACTTATGTTTACTCTTAGAGCACTAGTAGAAAAAATTTGAACAAAGCTGAACCAATTTGTCTAGGTTCCCACTGATATAAATATGTGCTTTGGCTTTTTAAAGTGACACTAGAAATGGTGACGTAGCCCCTTTAAGTCTTACGGTTGGCACTTGAGACCACTTGATGGTGACTCCTGTTTGATTCTGTCGATTCTGCTTGCTGCTGTCTTCAACAATAGAGTTTAAGCCATAGAAAAATGCGTACATGTGATTTTTGTTCACTCGTCAGAAACTCACCCGTTCGTCAGTGAAGTATTTTCCATGCTGTTTTTTATTTTTTATTTTTTTTTATTTAAGACCGTTTTATCGATTCTAGGATTTTTTTCCTACCACTAGGAAGATGAAAGGTTGTGATCAACATCGCTGTTGACTACATTGTGAGAAAAAAGTTAGTAAACGTTAATTATTAACCGACTTTTTTCCCCGTTTGCTGTTTACTGCTAAAAGGAATTTTTTTTACTGTTTACTGACTAAAAGGGATTTTTGTAACTGTTTACTGACTAGAGGTATACCCCATTGACACCCTCAATCATTTACTCGGTTCTTGGCTTCCTTTGGAGGTATAAAAGAGGTGGGAGTAACATGTGAACTACGGGTTAAGTGGCAATCACATAAAAATACATACATCAGAATACAAGAGATTCTCCATCTTGAGCTTGAGTGGCACCCTTCCGTTACTGTCACCACAAAGTACTGCAGCTTTAGGCAGCCTCTCCACATATACTTCCACCTTAGCTATGGGAGCATCAGTTGTTACTCGCAAGTTTATAGTGCCTCCTTGTACACGCTGTTTCGATTTCTTGTTCTTCCGGCATTGTACTTTCTCGTAGCATTTCTGAACGTTGAAAAACACCACCTCTTCCCTGGGAGCTGCCGGTACGCGCTGGAGAGGTGGCAGGTCGGCGTAGCGCAAAGGCTGTGGACATGTTGACCAGTTCAAGAAGCCGTTGGTGGGCAAGTCGTTGTATCTGTCGCAGTCCTTAGACTTGGGCAGCGGCTGGAACGGCTTGATGTCTTTGAACGCGTCCAGGTCGCAATCTGTGTATAAAACAATTATTCAATTATTTAAGAGTACAACTGAGAAAAAAATGATGATCCAAGATGCAGAATCTAGGGCCATTATCTCGTGTGCTCGTTTGTTCTATTTACTGCATGCAGACCAATCCAAGCTGAACTGTCCTGAGCCACCAGATTTTGTAGACCGTAGACACACGCAGACATGCACTACACATATCCAATGCCAACTAAACCAGTTTGACTGAGCCGCCAGTCATGTAGACCCTAGTAGCCGAGAAGTCCACTACAGAGCAAAACGATCCATCAAACACCTAGACCTAGTAAGGTTCTTTGCTGATCCACGCGGCAAGCCAAGTGAGCTAAACGAATCACTGATTACATACTACTTTAAAACGGACCCTGGTTTCTGTGTTTGCTTCTGAGAATGCTGGCTGCAAGCAGTCGGTCCTGTCCTTATGAATTGCCTAGCAAGATGTGATTCACGTGCATTTGGAGAAAAACTGCGAAACAAACGTGCAAAAACTCAACGCACGTGCTTGAAAATCGCTCGACGAATTCCGAAAACATGCACAGGGCCAGGGGCTGAGGTTACTGCAATATGATACGTGGATAATAATAGCTGTATATGTACTGCAAAGGAATACGTGACTACAAACACAAATAGATAACTGAAAAGATCAGGTTGTGCTGTGTTCAATGATCGCGTCTAAAAGTACACACGAGTGACCACGAGTGACCACGAATGATCACGAGTGACCACGAGTGACCACGAGTAGACCACGAGTGACCACGAGTGACCACGAGTGACTACGAGTGACCACGAGTGAGATTGCATCTAAATATTTTGCTGATGTTACAATGACGTCATCATTAGATCACTTTATCAAATAATCACTATTTCACGGCAAACTGGCCGTTTCTTTAGACCTTAATACCTGGATTCGACATTTTCGCCATTTCTGACTGAATGGGGGAGGGGCCAGGGGACGGACAGGGAGGGGGATGGGGGCACAAACTTCCCGCCACCCGCACCCTTTAATCTCAGTTCCCGCCACTTTTCTTACCTTTTTCTTCCCGCCCTTTCTTCCGCCTCCTGTACACCTCCCTTCCTCTTTTCTACCCGGCGCCCCAAATTCTGTCCACCTCCATCCCTACCCCCCCTCGAAGGCTACCAGTGACCAAGGGTGAAAAAAAATAAAGAAAGAAAGTGAAAATGACAAATACAAAAATTAACAAAATGGTTTTCTGTGAAAGTACGTGATTTAAGGAAATATTTAATTGTTAAACGATTATAGTGGTTCACGCTAGAAATTTCTCATATCAGCAAAACAATACAATCAAACCACTTTGTTAACTACAACAGTCTAGAAAGAGGAAATCAAAGTAATTAGTTATCTTTGATTTCTTTAAATATTATTAATAACTTTTCACAGGCAATAAGGTAGCTGCGAGTACGTCCAAATCGTGGTTTGATTGTATTGTTTTGCTGATATGAGAAATTTATAGCGTAAACCATTGTAATCGTTTAACAATTAAATATTTCCTTAAATCACGTACTTTCACAGAAAACCTTTTTGTTTATTTTTGTATTTGTCATTTTCACTTTCTTTCTTTTTTTTCACCCTTGGTCACTGGTGACCTTCGAGGAGGAGGGGGGTAGGGATGGAGGTGGACAGAATTTGGGGCGCCGGGTAGAAAAGAGGGAGGGAGGTGAACGGAGGCGGAAAAAAGAGCGGGAAGAAAAAGTTAAGAAAAGTGGTGGGAACCGAGATTAAAGGGTGCGGGTGGCGGGAAGTTTGTACTCCCCCCCGCCATGCCGCCTCCCTGTCCGTCCCCTAGCCCCTCCCCCATTCAGTCAGAAATGGTGAAAATGTCGAATCCAGGCATAAAGGTCTCAAGAAACGGCCAGTTTGCCTTGAAATAGTGATTATTTGATAAGATGATGTAATGATGACGTCATCATGACATCAGCCAAATATTTTGATGCAATCTCACTCGTGGTCACTCGTGGTCACTCGTGGTCTCTCGTGGTCACTCGTGGTCATTCGTGGTCACTCGTGGTCACTCGTATGTACTTTTAGACTCTATCGTGTTCAATGGTGTTTGCCTTTCAGTTTGGGAGAAAATTAAACTTCAATCAAATATCACCTTTTCTGAAAGTGTTATCGAAGTTAACCCTTTCACTCTCTAGCCGTTGCCTAAAGTCAAAATTTAACACAAATCCCAAATTTCATTTTGTAAAATACTTAAATATAAATGGTATCATGTGAAAGGACTGCTGAAGAGGTTTCATTTGAATGGTCACACCACAGGATTTCATCCACAGACTCAAAAGTTAAAATCACCTTCAAATGTCTCCATGATCTAACTCTGAGAGTGAAAGGGTTAAAAGATGAAGTGTTCACTGTGTTACGTGTTGCCTCTTGTCACCAATGCTTCATGCCGTTTCTTCCGCTGTATGGTATGGAACGAGTTCGACAGGAAGTTCAAAGGGAGATACGTTTGATTTCAGTTACCGGCTTACGTTTAGATACGTTGAAAAACTTTTTAATTTTGGGTTCGCTTTCAACTATTTGAATTCCTTGCCGGCTTCGAAGACCCGGTCCTCCAAAGATGCGAAAATAACATCTTAACGGCTACCAAAATGTCTTGATTCTTTCAGAAAACTGCGAGGAAGTCGATGTGACCGGAAATCCTATGTGTTCCGGTGGCTGACGCGGTCAGTTCAAATCGTGATTACATGAACAAGTAAAATCACTTCTTAAACTAAAAAACAATGCAATCAAATTTTACAACCGAAAAGACATTATATTTATCAAGTAATTTCTTCACACAAATTGTCATGACTGTGAAAATGTTCGAACTTAGAGTAGCAAATAGCCGAACCATAATAGTGATAATACTTGCATTCAAAACAAGAGCAGGAGAACAATGACTTCCGGTACCTCAAAACCGGAAATTTTGTTTCGTTGAAGATTGAAATGAATCGAGGGAAAATGTAGGGCTTGCTGAGTTTTAAAACCACACAAAGTAAAAAATATTAGTCATAATAATTAATAGCACACTTCGATTCCTGGAAGAAATTGAATTGACTGAATTGAACGCTACATTAAGTTGTTAATCACCAAGTACACAGTCCTTCCAAACTGTTACTGGGGGACTATCTCAAAGTGCAAATTAAAAGCTAAAACGTGTACTGATAAGGCTCCCACGGACGAACTGACGAAATGTTTACAGTACAAAAAGTGAGAAGTAACCAATGGTCCTATAAAAAATTTGGAAAATATTAAAACTGACGAATTGAGGCTTACTGTAAAATTACTTCGACGTCAGTACTTCGACTTATCTCTCATATCATAGCGGCAGAAATGCAACTTACCCGTATTTGAGTCAGTCTAGATGTAAGACGTTTACACTTAATTCTGTGGTCAGTTTGCAGCTCGATCCCGTCCTTTTACAAGCATTTATAAAGACACAGTATTCGACTCGATCTGGAATTGTACATCATCACCGACCTGTACCGGAACTAGTTCGTTTATCAAACGTTTTCCTTTTTTCGTCGAAAAAGGTTTATTTGCAGTTCAAATGCCAACCGAGACCCTTAGAACAAAGACGCAAAAAATTGTAAATGGGATTAGAATATAATGCGGGAATCTTATCAACGGAGTTAAGTCAAGAGTTGAATGTTGAAGTAAAATGAATGAAAATAATGTTGCTGTAGCGCTGTGCTGAGCTAAATCATCAACCTTAATTCTTACTCGACTAGAAATGCTCATAAATTTATACCGTAAAGATCAATGAGTGAATTTCAGTTTTAGTACCTTCATTATGGACATGATCCTTCATCTTTTGTGCTAACCACCAAGCGTAACACATGAAACTAAATTCTGTACAATCAATACAAGACTTTAAAATATGGTTGCTACGGAAATGTGTCCCGCAGACTAAGAGAATGTCTTCCTGTCCAGTGACCATCGGTGCATAGAACCGGTGTCATCTCAATTACATAAGCATTTTTTTAGGACTATAACTATGATTCTTTTTGTGCAAAGAAAAGGATTATCCCTACAGAAATAAAGTTAAAGTAAAACTATAGAAATTAAATATACTAAGTTGACTTAACTTACTCAAAATAAAACCCATTTTGCGTCTTTGAGATCAGACATGAGTTGTATTTACAAGCTGGGGAATCGAGGTGTGACCGTCATGTGCGCGTCTCGCGCGCACCATAAGAAATTTTTGTGTTAGTTAAATTTAAGCAAGGCACATAATAAAGGCCCAAACAGTTGCTATTGAAAATCAGTGGCAATAAAAGTAAGCATATTTTCCAAGTTCATGAAAATTGAAACGGTTTTTAATTTTTTTTTTCAAAACGGGAAGTTCAAGAGGTGTGTTCATTCTCTAGGGCAATTCAGCCCCAAAGTGAGGTCAGCAAACGAGGAACTTTACCAGCAGAAAACCGTTCAACACATGTTATTCAAGGGCACGACACAGCGGATGCCTTGCATAACTGTCAGAAACTAAAGGCCTTTTTTATTTGTTTCGGAAATTTGGAGGACGTCAGATTGTGATGAAAAACTTAACTGATCTTTCCGAGTGCAATTTATCCGGCAACTTCCAACTTTCCTTTTGTCTGATGCAGAAAACATAATTCTTTTTGTTTCGGAGGAATAAAGTAGTCATTTTGGGTAAGAAAAAAACAGCAAAGAGTTTTTTTGAACAACCAGCAGCTCGTAAGTATACGAGTGATAATATTATCACCCCATAAACGCCTTCTTAGCTTCTGAAGAGTCAGAACAGATCTAGCCGCCTTAGTTTACCCAAGACTGGGTCTTCAATAAAACGAGAAAACAGAAATTAAGTCTTTTCGCTATATTTTTTCTTGGGGCACCCGTGGGTTTTGCCTGAGACGAGGACACTTTCAGTTACTCGTTGATATATTAAAGTCAGTCTTGCAAACAAGTCCGAGGGTAACTCCATCGGCGACGGGTACATTCAAGTCCAATGACGAAGGAAAATGGGTAACCTAACTGCCGATAGGGCAATCGGTTTTTTGGTAGGTTACTTCACAGCAATCATAAACACAATCACATAACCTTTTCACGAGCTCTCAAGTTTGTAAGACTTCTTGTTCGTCTGTAAATTCGGCCTCTTCTCAACTTTAGGTTGAAACACAATCAGACAAAATTTTACGATCTCAGATCACATTTACTTATGCACCGATCAATTCGAAACTTCAACATCCCCCCCCGGGCATACCCCGGGCATTTGACTGTGCATCGTGTCCCGGGAGGGGGGAATTTGAACGTTGCGTTGGAAGGGTGGGGAATTTGAACCGGAGTTATCTCTTGTTCTGACGTAATACTTCGGTGAGTTTTTTCAGTTTTTGCAGGGTTTGACGGATTTACAAGATAGCGTGTCGCCATTGTTAGTCAATAACTCTTTCAAAAGGGTTTTTAAAAGAAGTTTGAAGGTGTCATTACGGCCTATCTCTCTCTGGAAGGGGTGTAAAGTGTTTGATTGAAGACGAAATTTGTCTTTGAGGAGAGGTAGTTCAGTACTAATTGGTGGGGCATTTGAACGTTTTTCTGCCCCGACGGGAGGGAATTTGAACAAGCCAATCTTCAAAAGTTCAAATGCCCGGGGGGGTTGCCCCGGGGGAGATGTTGAACTTTCGAATTGATCGGCGCATTAGATTTCAAATTAGCTGTCATTAAAATAAAGCTCTCGTTTCCCATCTAGATCGATCTTTAAAAGTTAATTTGAAAAAGCTCAGTGGAATAAGAAATAAAGCCAACATTATACAGGGTGACGACACTTAAGTTGCTGTAACATGAGGTTTGTAGAATGTGGCGAGAAACGGAGTTAAGAGTTCCTTTCCACCGAGCGCTCAAACAAGCAAACGGTATTTCTTCCTTCAGCAATAGGGTTAAACACAGGTGAGATATTCGTGAAGTGTTTCAGTATTACAGCAAAACATTCCAAGTGCAAAAGAAGAATCAGTTCCCGTTGTATCGGCAAAAATTTTCTAGTATATCTAAAAATGTAACCAAAGGTCTTGGCAGCTGGCAGTCGCTGTAAAATGTTTCAATAAAACCGACGTATCCGCCGCTTTGTGGACCTGAATGAACAGCTCCTGTTAGCCAACTGTCGAACCTTTAGTCTACTGAGTCAATCTGAAAGCTGAAAGACCAATTTCTCCTGCTTCAGTATAGATCATGTCTATTATATTGCAAGAATTTATTTTAACTCCCTAGCATTACTCAAACGTTATTTCTCGAACAATCTTCATAGTTGGTTTTCAGCGTAGAAACGATTCAAGTAAAGCATCGGGATTGACTGAGAGAAGTTAGTTTTAACGAAAGCGAGCCTTTTTTGTGAGAAAGCTTGAAGGCTATAGCTCAGTGTTACTTTTCTGTAAAGCAATGTAGGAAAATACAAATTGATAAAGATGTACACCATACGCCATTTTAACACATCTGGACCGCAACAGTATTTCAGTTGCTTCAATCTGTCTTGGAAGTAAGTTTCCTTTCCTAGTTACTCTCATTCCTTAACTTTATTCGCCCTTCATCAATTTTCCTAACCTTTCTAGGTCTGTCTTATCTAGTTTTTGTGGAACAATGAGAAAAGGTGGCCGAGAAGAAAAATCTCGTGAGAGAAATAAGAGAAAGGCCCACACTGGAGAGAACAGGAGCGCTTTTCTCGAACTTGAAGCCCCGAAAAGCCATTCGTAAGAATATGAACCACTCATTCTACGGGGTGTGATGTTAGCTTGTCTTAAAGATAAGTAATGTCTAACTTATAGCAAAGTTTCATGCTTAGATACTTCTTTATTAACAAGATACATGGTGAATTATAGTGCCCGAAATCGAACCAAAAAGTTTCGGGGCTTTTGAGATTCGCACGCCAGCTCGCTCTTCTTTTTCCCTAGTGAATTTTTATTTTTTATATTTTTCTGCATTCCTGGAACAGGTTAGTTCAGTTCGCTTTCCTAGTCTAACATTTTGAAAAATGCTTTTTAGATTCTTTTTGAAGCAACGATGAACAGAGAACTTCTTCAATAGCACACGGACACATTGCAAGGTCCAAGCTTCGCCTCGCTTCTCAACTAATTTTCTCTATACCTAGTTCAAACGTGGTCGCTCAATCTGGCATGTTTTCTGTCTTGCTCCCAATCATATCAGGCGTCCGCTATTTTTTGCCTTTTAGCCCGATGATTGAACGTACAAGATTGTCACAAATGTGGCACACTCGAGTGAAACACTTTAGACAAATGTATCGAGTTTACTGAGCTGACTAAAACGACGGGCATTAAACTTAGGACAGAATTCGCACAGAGTTCAGTCCGTTTAATATTGTTACATTCAAGATCAATGACAAGGAAAATGGCTCCTGATGGCAGCAATCACTATGAGCTCTCGGCTTTTTGTTTCACAGCACTAGCAATCAAACACGTTTATCAACTTTTAAGGTCTCAGCTCTATAAGTTTGTGAGCCGGACTTCTTGTTAGTAAAAAATTCGCCTCTTCTCAGCGTCAGTTTAGGTCGTCAGACACCATGAGACACTGAAAACTTCACGATCTCAGGTCACAGTTACTTAGATTTCCAATAGGCCACCGTTTTAGTAAACTAAGGCTTTCTTTTTTGTATCTATAGACTTTAAAACTCAACTTGAAGAAGCCCAAGGAAATAGAAATGAAGCCAACACAGTACACAGGGTGTCACTTCACTTGCTAAGGTTTCTGTAATGTGGCAAGGAAGGAAGTTAAAAGTTCCTTTCCATCGAGCGCTTAAACAAGCAAATGACATTCAGTTGTTCCTTCAGCAATAGGGTTAAACACAGGTGTGATTTACATGAAGTGTTTCAGTATTACAGCAAAAAACTCCAAGTGTAAAAAAGAATCAGTTCCCGTTGTATCGGCGAAAATTTGTAGCGTGCAGGCAGTCGGTGCAAATTGATTCAAGCTGTAAAAGTAGCCACGTTTGTGGACCTGAATTAATAACTGTTACTCGTCAACTCGAACTTCCCTACTGGTTTAAACTGAAAGCAATTTCTCCTGCTTCAGTCTAGATCATGTCTATTGCGCTAATTTATACCCCATAACTCAAGCTTTCTATTTCTAGAACTGACACTTTTGCTTGCATGTGTTTCGGCCGCTGCAAGCCAAAAAAACGATTCGAGTTAATAAAGTATCTGGATTGAAAAGAGATCAGTTTTAACAAAACCTGGTTTTAAAACAAATTTAGAAGACTTGGACAACACGCTGTTACTGTTCTGTTAAAAGGGTTAAAAAGAAAAATATTTTTTATTGAAGAAGTATGCCATACTGACCGGCACAATCTACTGCGATGAATTGTCAGCCAAAATGGCGTCATCTGGGCCTTTCAGGTATTGTTTGAATCTGTCTTTATAATGAAAAGAAGAATTTACTGCCATTCTTTTACTCAATTCGTCCTTCATCAGCTTTCCTAACCTTTCCAGTTCTTGTCTGTGTCAGGTGTTCCCTTTTTAAGGAAAGAAGTGGAATTATGGCGCGGGAAAGGTGGTGCCAGTAGAAATAGGTGAAAGGGCAGTAATGAGCGGGTGAATGTAGTTCTTTCTCCCTCTCTCATTATTTTTCTCAAGTGTCCTCTTTCCTTCTTTTATACAGTTAAATCTGCATACGTAAAACAGGTTAGCATTTTTAAAAGTGCTTTTTAGTTTCTTTTTGAAGCAACGACGAACAGACTGAACTGCATCAATAGCGTATGCGAGACAATGCAAGGACCAAGCTTCGCTTGGGATCAGTTCTTCCCAACTAGTTTTCGCTATAAGTAGTTTAATGGTCGTTTTATATGGCACGTTTTCTTTGTCACTGTCAATTTTACCAACAGACCGTTCGTTTTTGCTTTTTATCTCGTTGGTTGAACGTACAGGATTGTCACAAATGTGGTACACTCCATCTAGTGCACTAAAGTCAAGTATATTGTAATTTTCGTTTTGTAAACAATAAGCTACACGCAAATAGTTTTGTATTCAAACTGACCTTTTATAATTGTTCTCATAAAAAAGGAAGGCTCCTTAAGTCTGGAATACGTGCGTGACTGCGGAAAATTTCTTCTAGGGAAAGCACCGCGGTAATTTAAGCAAGATTTCTCAGAAAATCGAACGAGTGAGTCGTGCACACCCAACGGAGATGACGTAACTTTAAACAGGATGCCCTGCTACATGATTCAAGCCTGCTTTAGCAAAACCGCGGTACATACAGTAGTAGTTTTCAAACTCGAAAAACACAGGATAGGGAACGAAAATAAAAAAGAGTCGTTCTAACGGCAAGAGGATGCCTAAACGTACAAGTTCGTAAAGCATTATTGCCACGTGGCAACTAGCAAGGATGAGTAAAGTGACTGTTACATTTTTGAAGTTCTTATAAAGATTTACAAACAAAAATATGAAACGGATGCTTATCTCTTTGTAGAAAAACATAAGACAGTTAAATTAACACTTCCACTGATCGGAAATCTCTTAGTCTCAGTGACATCGGAACCCGGCGGTGAAAACGGGCTGATAAAAGAGCTTCTAAATCACATCTTCAATTTTAAGTGTACACTCGTGTGGTAAATAAAAGTCGTAAGTCGGAGGGCTAGAATAGAAAACTCAACGAGGGAAAACATGTTCAAATTTCACGGCAAATAAATGTTTATGCTGCCAAAAGATAAATGTGCAGTCAGGTAATTTAAACGGATTGGGAAGCAACTCTTCAAAACGACCTGCCGTTATATTTCTTCATGTGTTTGCTACTTGAAGACATGTGAATAAAATGTTCATCGATTTCACGATGCTTTTCCAAACAAAATTCAAACAAACTAGCTCACTTCATACAAAGAAACCAGAAAAAGCAAGGATCGTGGCTAGATCGCCTTTTAGTAGAGGGTATTCGTGGAGGTTTGCACAAAATGGCAAGGCAACTAAACTTTTGTGGCCGTCACTCTAAAAGGCAAACATCTACAACTCGGAGTCAAGAACGTGAGAAGACCTCACCGGACACAGCAAATTCAACAGCAGTGTGAGGGTCAGGATGGATTTAAAGGTTGCCCACCCACTGGCAGCTCAAATTTCCTCAAAGTGTTGTTCCTTAAAATTGCCAGAAAAGGGGATTGCATCGAAATAAGAACGTTTGAGTTCTGACTTGTCATCTGAGATACTTTGCTAGTTTTTTCCAAGCTAGCTCTCATAGAACTTGATTCAAAGTTACCAGACTTGATATGTTTTTCTCAGAGACTATGTTTTGTGTATTGTTGTAAAGCTACCAAGGAAAATGAAACCATACTTTGTTGACAGTGTCTTCAGTTACTTTTCCTTGCATCTACAAGCACTGTAGGTTAGATTCACGTAAAGCCGATGGACATCGACCTGGTGAAGTCTAACGGCTCACGTCGTGTCAACCGGCAACTTATTTTTTCGATAAGCGTGGCCAAACCCACAATTAACTAGCCATAAAGGAAAGTACTTATTGATCCTGGTAGAGAACTGAACTCAGCGCGTGCTAGAGTTCGTTTTCTAATGAACATTTTATTATCCGAGTCGCGAGTACTGACTGTTGTAAAACAGCATCAATCGAGCGGATCAAAACAAATGAATATTGAAAATACAATGGATGCAGTCACAAACTACACATATATACTTACCATGGATGAAATACTTCTCCAGCTCTGTAATGTTCAAAAAACCGCTTAGAAATCCGTCTTCCAATTCCATCTTTTTTTTTCTTTTTCAGCGCTTTATTACGAAATGTCCGATTCAGTAGCTGGGCTAAGAGCCTTCAGAATTTTGCTATGGATACTGTCAAAAGGGTTAATTACGACCTTATGGAACAAATTTCAGTACTGAGCCGAACTTAAAATTTTATAGACACACTGAAAATGGCTAAAGTTCTTGGCCGTTATTGCTAATAGATGAGCTTAGAGTTCAGCCCTTTCCGATTTTATATCCTCGTTTTATCCATTTGATTGACATTCTATTTTGATTGATATGGTAATGCATTAGTTAAACAGGAAGGCTATTATTTCAAAGCATCGACACGTGTCGTTTGCGAAAACTCTGCCAAATTTCGTTATGATAAGTGTTTCTTCTTCGTCCTTCAGCGCTAACAGTTATTTCAACCAAACTCTTTCGTTCTCCTTTGAACTTCCGTAAGGTCCCACGCAAAAAGAAAATTTTTCAGTTAAAATTTTCTTTGCTTGCTCTGATAAACTGTTCCGCTTTCAAGCAAAACATTACTCGACCGGAAACGACGACCGGAAAATATCAACAGTTATTGTGCCAATTTGTTTGCGTGACTGTGACACCTTTTCAAGGGTCATCGAACACAGTGTGATACACTGATAATTCGGCGCTTGGAAATTTTATTTGTCACCGAAAGAATAGGGGCAAACTAGTGATTCTCGTTGGATTTGTTCCTGCTACAAAAAAGCGAGTTATAGCTTTAGTAAGTTACATGGAGTGACGCGCTTCGAAATTTGAGTGGCAAACGAGAGATATAAACGTTCATATACGTACACAGGGGTAATCTTTATTCGTTCTATTCACGACGCGACAAGTTTCACTTCCTGTCTGCTTGCAACTCCAATATCTCCATATTCGATGGAATCGGAAAGGAGTTGCCACTTATTACCGGAAACGCCATCAATACCTCCAAATAAGGCTACAGAAAGTCGGGGTGTGCTAGCTTTTGGTAGACCTCGGAAGTATTCTGTTATTGTATTCGAGTTTACCAGCTTTTGAATCACTTCGCAACATCTAGTTGTCTTCTTCGTAGTTTGATTTCTCAGTGAATTGACCGTTTGCCCAAGCTCAAGGTTGAGAATGTTAACTAACCGCCGTCTTAGAAGGCCTGCAAGTTTTAAAATAAACCTACAAGCTAAACCGGAACACGAACGTTTTGGACTTTCCCGCTTACTGTGCGGTATAATGAATAGATCATTTAGAAGGCTTGCCCGACGAAAGAAAAATATGGGCTGGAAATTAATCTTTGGGCGTGCTCACTTGGGTCGAGTGTTTCGAGATGTCCAGACTGCCATCCGACTTCCCTTTAACCAAATAGGGAACGGAAAAATTTAAAGAAAACAATCTGAAATTAAAAAGCAATAACCAAAGACTAAATGGTTATTAGCTTACTGTATTATCTGAAAGGAGTTTCACTCAGGAACTCAAACCTCTTATCCTTTACCAAATCTTATCATTTTGTCACATGTAGAAGCCGCAGGAAAATGGCGCCAATTTACATCCGGATCAATCAAACCGCTTCTGAGCTAATGCGTCCGCTTACAGTGTCACCGTATCTCTCAGCCAATGGTTCTAAGGAGATTCTTGCTTTACCGGTAATTTTATTCTTGACGAGGCTAACAACAAGTGTACATTTCTTGTGTTCACTGAAATTCTCCAGCCAAAATCGCCGGCTACATTCCAAATCTATCAATCACGTCATGAGACTCACAAGTTTGTTTCTCACTTACCTTAATTCCCGAGGGGGGGGGGGAGGACTCCCATATGAAAGTGACGGGGACGCTCGTCGGAAAATTAGAATTAAACCCCTAAAGGAGACCAATCTGAGCGTGGCTCAGGCGTTATTTGAACCCTAAAGGAGACCATGCCAAAACAGACAACCAAATAAAAGCTACAGTGATTTTTAATGCGCTTAAGATTGACGCTAAAGGTTGACAGCGTTTGGTTTTTTCATATAGTTATTTCTTAACGTACAACCCGAAGCGATACCTGTACAGGTTAAAATATTGGCTTTCCGTCCTGTGAACCCTAAGCAAGATCAAAATCCGCAATTTACACCCCTAAGCGAGACGACGAGCATCCCCGTCACTTTCATATGGGAGTCCCCCCCCCCGGGCCTTAATTTTCCAATGGCCTCCACACTTTTCATTAATTATATTTTGTTTGACTTTCCTTTACGTGAAGAGTACTGAGATACTTAGAAATTCGAGCTTTTTAAAACTGCTTGCGTGTGGGAAAAAGTGATAGTTAGGCTAACTTCGCATCGGTAGAGGTCGTAGAGGGGTTGAATGCAATTTCGTCTTTGAAGTGATTTTACGCATCCGCGGTAATAAAATGTATACCTTCCCCAATATCTTTAATCCTTCCCTAATATCCTTAATAACCCGTAAAAACGAAAAATATCTTGTTGTGTTAAGAAACCATTGCATGACCTTATACGGTTTCTTATACGATCGACGTTTAAAGGTAAACAAGAAACACGGACATCTTATCAACAGCAGATCTTCAAAGAAAAAATCGCATACAGGATAACAGGAAACTCTCCTTGTAAAGCACTAAGTATTTCATTTTCAGGGCATGTCTTTTGTTAAGGAATAATTTTGGTTTATTTTGAAACCACAGGCTTACTAGTATGCATAACAGGATGTGACAATCCTCACGCCGCCACGAAAAATCCCTTAAACGTTACTTCCTTAATTAGCTGAAACACGAGGTGAAAAGCTCTCGTTTTTCGTTTCAAAAACACCAAAATGCAAAACGTTGTCTCAGAGATGTTTCACTCCTTAAACGTAGCTTAGTGGGTGGGGTTTCACTGCAAAAACAAAACTGATTCAATGTTTTAGTTTACTTTCATTTTGTTCTCTTTATTTTTCTTTTGGAACACACCCAGTTTAAAACAAGACACGTTAGTTTTCGCTGTCATTTGGGATTATCAAAACATTTCGAATCATTGCTATTGTTTGATAGTATACAATTATCAAGGCGAAGTTTTACAAGTAAGATATCAGTAAACACCACAAAGATCCACAATTCTTTTGTACATGGCTCTCCAAGTCGTGACTTGTACCACGAATCGAAGTGATGCCTCCTCGATCGTCGCACGTGGTTAAGTCCCTGTTTAACAATTAGATTATGAGCTCGAGATTTCTATCGCGTGATAGTTGATGAGGCCGAAGGCCGAATCAACTATCACGCATAGAAATCGAGAGCGAATAATCTAATTGTTTTAGTATAAATCTACTAGACGTTCAAAACTTAACAGCAGATACTACATGTTTTTATTGAAAAATGATATAAATAGGTCACACCGCGCGCGGAAAACACTCTACTCACTATCTACAGCAGAATAGATAGTGAGTAGCGTAGCCAATCAGAGAACAGCTTTAGTGATATAACGCTAGTAGATTTATACTAACAAAGGATAGTTACCCTCTGGCTGTTGTATTAATCATATTATCACACCGCTAAGTAGGTGAGATCCACAAGATTGTGGTCAGTAGGTTTTCTCAAACGAGAGCTAAATTATAAATTTATAAAACAATACCATACGGTATGGAAAACAAATGCACATGGCTTTCAAGGGGAATGGAATCGTCAAGAAGCATCTTGGCTTTAACTGTTGATTCCCATAGCCTTCAGTAAGATTACTTGATATTTTACTAACTTTCATTTTTCCCCAATCTATTTATTTTCTTAGTTCGTGTACTCAAAATGTGTATTTCTTGTTTTCAGGCGAAGAAAGCGCTGGCAAATGATATTATCTTTGTAAATACTGGGTTTTTCAAATTCTTAAGGTGTAACGCTGAAGGAAACATCTCCGATATACAAAGGACCTAACGTTCTATAAAGGCGCAAGCGAATTACTCCAATTGATCTGCCCCCTTGTTAGTCGGGCAAGTTTGCTTGCTAATAGGCAAGCAAACTGTTGACTAGCTTTTATTATCGGTACTTATTTTTTAGTTAGTTTACAGTATTTACTACTGTTTCAATACGGCTTTCATGTAAAGAAGTTTTTTTTTTGTAAACTTATGAAATTACCGTATTCAAATAAAAGTGAATCAATCCCGTGTAGTCAGGATGGGCCGTGGACCGTAGAGGAATGGGCCTGTGATGGGCCATACGTATTGTTCATCACAGAACGAACTCATAAGTTTTACAGTAAGGTATCGTACTGGCTTGAATATGAAAGGTCACACCTCAAAAAAAGTTTGTTCTGCTTCCGTACCAACTGGATAGAACCAGTTTGTATCACGAAGTGCCTTACGGTTTGACGGGCTCTGACAGACTCACACATAGTAGATTCATTTGCATCACACGTGCAAAAGCCAAACTCACTACTCACTGAAGTAAACTGTCTCAAAACCGAACTATGCTGTCATGTTTAACTGTAACACTTTTTTCTGGGTATTGACATAAAAGCTGTTGAATAGTACTTTACTGTGTTATTTTCTATGCTATAATCCTTTGGTGTCACTGATCAAAAATGCTGAAAAATTTTCATGTCAGGGGCTGACAGTTTGAATCCCGACTGGCTAAAGTTCGAGCCATAATGCCTCCTGAAAGCTGCATGTATATACTCCAGTCAGTCTTAAAGCTGAAATTGAAAAGATTTATTTTGTCTGGAAAGGAAAAAACCGACTATAAACTACCTTTACTGATGGGCGTTTCTGGATAAATTTCTTAGGCCGGTGACCTGTCATATCATATGGATGATATTTGTCTTTAGTTAGAATTACTTGTCAGCCCGGTAAAAAAACCACACTGAACATGGGGACACCGTTAGCAGCACCAAACGGCTTAGTTCTCTTATTTTGTTGTCATAATGGTTACGGGACATTTTGATTTTCAGTAAAAAATAGATTTTATTCCATTTAGAAAGTATTGCAGTCTGTTTTGTGATATGTAAGGTGTTGTATAAACAACATTTCGAGAAGGAAAATATTTTCCTTGCTTATTGGTTCAGTTTGGTTTTGTTTACCGGAGTAATACTTCTCAGCTCACTTAATTATGAGAATTCAGCTACAAAAATGCCTTACTGGGTGACACTGTTATCTGCGCAAGGATAAACGTAAGCAGTGGAGTCTATAATGTGCACTTGGTATATTGACTGACTGGGATGAGATTTAGTAAGGCATTATCGTGTACGGACCGAGCCGTAGCGAGATTCGTGTGTTATGTTCTCTGGCGACTGTATTTTCCTAAGGGAGTCGATTATCGATCCGTACACTTATGGTACTGCCTTGTGTGGACCTTTTTTTTACCCTGTTTACCAAGAGCAAAAGACTGGTTGAGTCGTTAAGCCTTGTGATCGCTGTGTGAACTGTGTTTGGCTAAGTGTAGGCCTTGCAGTAGCGACAATTTTACATTTAAATAAAAGACGAGTGACAACTGGAATGATGGTGGGGTGCCAACTTCCTTTTGAAGTCTTTCTACATCAAGTGAATTGGATCTCTTCTGGAACATGTTGTTTTCTTTATTGGTAATCTTGACGAATTAAACTCGCTTAGTTTACAGAAAGCATTGAACGCAAAAGCTTTTCTTGAAGCGGTTATGTCTAAGATTCTTTGCTCGTGTTCCGCGTTCGTATCTCGCGCTTCCTAGATCCTAATCGCCCCTCTCCGTCCCCCTTTTTGTCATGTTTAGAGCGCCTGCCACGCAGGGCATACATTAACGAATTAAGTCTCATTAACCCTTTGATTTCCAAATGAAACCTCGAATCACGTGAAATCGAAAGCAAATAACTTTTACTTTGGGTGCTCTAACTAAAGTGAAACTGAAAGTGAAAGTATATTTGCATTTATCAGAAAGGAAGGAAAAGCACGGATCGTGATGACAGAATGCGGGATAATTTAGCCGACCTGTATTTGTTTATTACTGATTTAGCACGACAATTTCGCGTACGAACTGAGCCGTAGCGAGGTTCGTGTGTTATAAATTGCCATTTTTTGGCCGTTTGTTTTATTTTATTTCGCAATGTCCGTGACGAGTGACATGGTTAATTGGATGGTGTATAGTTTGCCACAGCAGAAGTTTCTTGATTGCGCTACCTTTCCAAGAAAGAATGGAAGGAAATACACCGGATATTTGTATTAGTTATTGTAAGCGTGGTCACGAGGGAGGAATGTTAATATCCGGAATAATTCGCCAACCATGCCTTTTCTACCTATTTATTTTTCGGAGAAAAAGAAAGTAAGAAACTCTTGGTATTGAAAAGTTCATATGCAGTTATAGTGTGCGTGACCGTTAACGTGAATAAATTTAGCCGAAAATGAATTGACGGCCGCTTCGGGAGAAAGCCACAGAGCGGCACTTTCCAATGGTCCTACAAAGACTTCTAAATTTTGTAGACTACGAAAACTTCGCTTAAAAAAACAAAACAAAACAGAAACAAAAAAACTCGCGAAGGGAGACCAACAAATGTGGGACTGGTTCGAGAAGCGTGGATTGGTGTGCGAGTCTTGGACACGGGCCCCCTATGGATGAAATCCCTAACCGTGACCACCGTTAAATGAGAGTTTTTACCTTGTTTACAAAGAAGGAAAGACTGGTTGAGTCGTTAAGCCTTGCACATGTGATCGCTGTGTAGACTGTGTTTGGCTAAGTGTAGGCCTTGCAGTAGTGACAATTTACGATCAAAAAAGACGAGTGACAACTGGAATGACAGTGAGTCCGAGTTTTTAAGCAGTACTACTTGAATAGGGTGTCATTTTTTTCGGGTTGGGCCTTAAGAAGGGTATTAATTTTCGATTTTTTATCCTTAAATAGGGTCAGGGTTTAAGAACCTCTGCCAGGCTTCTGACTCTGCGGTGCACACTTATCCTAAATTGACGGGAGTATCCCCCCCCCGGAGTTTGCCCGCGTCAGTGATAACGATGAAGGAACGTCTACCAGGACTTACACATAACTGCTGATTACATAACATTTTTCTTCGGAGAAATGTGGGAAGAAAACAAACCCTATGCACTTTATTTACATTGATTTATTGTTGTCATGTACGTGAACCTTCGTGAAGGATTGTTATCATAAAGAGGAAAATTTTTGCCGTAATGACTTCAACGCCCCCTTCCGGTACTTCTGTTCTTGTCAAAATAAAAATAAAAATATTGACCCACCGGTGGCTTGCTTTTGTTTTGCTCAGACGCTGATATGGGGCCCATCGATGACGTCGATGAGAAAATCGATGGGCAATTGATGGGAACGGTAGTCATTGTTGACCAGACCACGAGGTGCGCAGGCTCACAACAGGAGGACTGGTTAGGACTCGATGTTAACAATGTGCTGTTTTGTATAGAGATTATCGTTTTCGCTGCCATGAAATAACCGGAGATCATTAAACAGCCAATAAAGTTTACATGCGACGTAACCTTTGTATAATCGTTTAGGGTCGTTGGACTTTTTGAGGCTTTTCAAAACACTTTGTCGTAGGGACAAACTGTCCCCACACACCAAGGGACCTGCTCTCCGGGACTGTAAATCACCTCGTGTATGCCGATCCTCAGTGTCGTACTCAAACAAAAGCCGGTGAGCAGCGCTTTCCTTAATCGGTACTGCTTGCTGCTCAGATTCTCAGTTTACGAATCCTGAAATGCACCATGAAAGACTACGAGCAGTAATTTCCTATTATGTTGTTTCTAACATTTAACAAAAACCCAGAATTGCCATTTTTGTTTGTTTTATTTTATTTTGCAGTGCCCGTCATGAGTCAGCGTTACTGGATGGTAACTGTATTTTCATTGAAATAGTCGAGCTACTTTTCTAAGAAATAATGGAAGGAAATAGACCGGATACTTGTACTAATTCCTGTTAACGTGAGCACGACGAAGGAATGTTTAAAATGCGGACTAATTCAGCCAACCATGACTTCTACATCGTTAGAACTATTTATTTTTCGGAGAAATAAAGGAAATTAGCGAACTCTTTGTATTTTTATGTTTATTTCCAGTTATTGCTGTGGCGTGCGTGACCGTTAATGGGAAATAAATTTAACTGAACCTAAATTTAACTGTCCCTTCTGGAGAAAGCAGCTAAGCAGCACTTTATAATGGACCTGTTAATTATGCCCACAGAGAGCTTCTAAATTTTGTAAACTGCAAAACAATTGCTTTTTTTGTTAATCAAACCTCGCAGAGGAACAAAAAAAAAAACAGTGGGATGTTCCAATTAACAAGTGCTTTAAGAGTAGATTCAGTGTCGTGTAACCTTGGACGTCATGGGGCCCGTTACTCGAAAGTCCCGGTATTTAACTTTTCGGCCCAGAACTATATTTTAAAATCAAAATCTATACTGAGAACGTTGTCGTAGTTTTTAGCCCACATATCAGCCCGACTTGTTTTATCAACCTAGAATTTTATTGCTCAGCTTTCAAAACCAATAAAATTTGAGTCCTTAATGCAAACATGGCGGACATAAAATAGCTTTCGGGGCCCGAAAAGTTATCGGGATTTTGGAGAAACGGGCCCCAGGGCTCTTATAAATGAAAGTTTTTTGAGCAGACGACTACTCACGAGTACTCTGCGATACTGCGCATTATGTTGCCAGGTTAACCTCACGGTTGTTAGAGCAAACCTCATTTTATATATTGAATAAACAGTTGCTAACACATTAACTATATTTTATCACTGTTTGCATGGATGATCACCAGAAGGGAATCATGTCAAAGCGTAATAATTTAGCCGACAGTGACTTATATCGTTACATAACGTTTTTTTCTTAGAAACGTGGGAAGCAAACAAAGTCCATGCAGTTGTTTTCACATTAATATTGTTGAAATGGTCTGTTAGGGGGACTAGCGTACAGACCAGCAACAAAACTGTAGACTAATTTTCTTCTTTTAAGATTGACTTTTTAATGCAACTGATAACTTTACAGCACAAGAGCTAGCTTCGAATCAGACAAGAACTATCGCTCTCATCTTTTTATTTTGACCAGGTGAGAACTGTCAATTTCATGTCAGTTACCCGTCAAACGCAAATTAAAGCTGACGCAATGTCCTGCGCAGAAGTTCCATTACGATAATACGCAAGCGCATGCAGATGATTAGCATAAAAACCTTCGAGCAACTACGTAGATACAAAATCTACTTTACGCTAGATTTTCGGTATCGTTCTCGAGGTATCTGGTCAAAATAAAGTAACAAGAGCAATATAAAAATTACAAGGAACAATTCCATCGATTTAAATTTAACACATTCTACTTAAATACAAGTGAAATCGCAAGTTGAATATTATTACATAACAGTAAGCTACACGTAAACTAATTTTAGAACAAAGGTTTCTTCTCCGGATTTAAGGTCCGCCTTTTTCAATAAATTAAAAAAAGTACGTGAACACAACCTTGGAGAACAAAATTAACATGAACACCGCTAACAATAGACTATTTGTCTTGTTTGACACTTGTGAATTATAGTTTTCCTTTAAAAAAACCGTCTAAAAAGCAATAACTACAAGGAATCACAAGGAATATTAAATGGTACGAATTCAGCAGGAAATACGAAGAGATTGCGCTTAAAATGCTAAAAGTAAGATAGAAAAGTTATTTCCAGGAAAACAATCACGAATGTTTAACCTTAAGGTCAAAACCAAAACAAGCAAATTGATGTACTGTACAAAAACAATTGAACATTTCATCAAATAAGGATTAATTTTCCAGCAACGTGTAAATAAACATTGGAAAACATCTGTTTCGCGCCAAAATCGTACCAAGGAATAAACATCGAAAACACAACCAAAAACGAACTGTTGAAAACGTTGCAATCAATAAAAACCTACAATATCTTACTCAAAACTTATACAATCATTATTCTAAAGAATCAAGCATCACGCAACATAAGTATTGATAAAAACTATAATAGATACGATAATTGCAGTTGTTGTAACACCTTTGGATTGTCAAAACTGATGAATGAAATATGAATGTTCAGAATTTACCGCGCGAAGTTTACTCTGAAAAATTCCGTATTTTTATTGTTTAACAATATATCATTGTCATGAACGTTACCCTTCGAGAAGTATTGCTTTCAAAAAGTGGAAATTTTTTGCCGAAATGGCTTGAACACCCCAGTCCGATATTTGAGTTTTTGACAAAATAAAAAAGATTTATATTTCCTTTTATTTGGCTCAGATGCTGACCTGGCTTGTGAATAACATCAGCTGGGGCCTATCAATAACGTCGATGAGAAAATCGATGGGTAATCAAAGGATAATCAGCTATGTGGTCGATTATCACCTGTGATGGATCATGACGACTGAAAGCTGTACAACTGCATAACCTAGCCTGTGGTTATAGGCTATACAAAACAGTACTGAAACGACGAAACAGCAGGAAGAGCGCGAAAATAGACGCCTGGCCGTGGAGGCTAGGGAGATGCCTCGCGTCTTATTTTTGCGTTCCCTTTCGTACTTTGCCACACTATGCCGGTATCTGAGGGCCTGGGATAACTAAAACATTAATGGGGGGAATATTTGTTCTAGTATGTACCACACAAGTGAATGGTGAGTCAAAAATAGTTACATATACTTTGTTTCTATCCTGAAATAGGTAGGTGGGCTGGATTGCTCGAGTAGCATGCAAGCGATATCTGAACTGCCTCGTACCCAGGCGCTAGCTTTTTAACGAGAGCGAAGGGCCACGGGAAGGCTTCACATGCAGTACAGCGATCGCAAAACCATAATGGGATTAGGCTTAACGAAAATCGGGGAGCAGCGCTTCCCAGTTTTTGTCCTTCCCATGACCCTTTGCGCCTCTCTAGAGTCTAGTCAAAAAAGGAAGCGAAAGGGTTTAAAGCAGAGGAGTGGCCAATCAAAGCACGCGTAAAGTACAAAATTTGTTGTATGACAGTGTTGGGTGCATGGCTAAATCTCATTTACGTCGCTCCAACATTCATCCAACGAAAAATGTTAGTCAAACTTCGTCCGCCATAATAGTTGAACCAACAAAGTTGTACAAGGGCGGTTGGAACGTTTAGCCGCGGCTTAATGAAATGACCTCTTTTAAGACAAAACATGATACAAATATATATATAGTTCTAGCTACAGAACACTCGATCTGAAGGTACATTAAACAAATATGTATATAGTTCTAGCTACAGAACACTTTGAAGGTAAATTAAAGCGTGCAAAGTTGCTAACAGATAACATCAGTGCTCACTTGAGATTCTGTCTGTGATAACAACTGCGCAACGTGTGAAACAACAGAAAAAAAAGCTGCCGTATTTTATTGGTCATTACATGCACACATGTTTTATGAATTTTCTAAAGTTAAATCTACATGAAAGAATTACAATAGGAAGATTAAAACCTTAGTCGCACAGCGACTCTGTTGGTCAATGATAACCTATGACACCTATTATAGCGTCTGAAGCAAACCGTTATTAATGTTGTAAATCCGTGTTAAAAGATTTTCCGGTTATTTTACTTACAACGGGAAGGACCAGGTAAAATGACCTATCAGATTGATTTTTGTTGTGCCTAGTTCAGTTAGGTCTGAACAAGCACACATACAATGCTTTAAAACATTTAATATTTCGCTGATGTGGCGTCCGAATCGATCGAAGCTACTTGTGACACATGGCCGGTAATGGGCTTTAGAAAACACATGCAAATGAATAGAATTGCATATGTAAAAAAATAATAATAATAATAAATACGAATATAAAATTACATAAAAAAGTAATTTTACTCTGAAAGCACCGTCTCAATTCGAGCAAACCAAAAAATAACAAGCGTGTTATTACAGATTGCTTCGATCGCACACAAGGATCGTATTTCAGCCAGACCGTAAGTAACCTTCGTAAAATTTTCTATCCAGTGTCTCTATTCCTGGAAACGGTTCTTCAGTCGATTTTTTCCGCTTTGAATGGCCAGTTACGTTTAAGGTAGAATTTGTATTTCATACGTGTTATCAGTGACAACCCGAACTGAAAAGGATAAAAAATAAATGTAGACACAGTTTTCAAAAGTTGGTCTTACTGAAACTCGATTTTGAGAATTCTTTGTAGAACATAGATCCGGCGGGTCTTATTTTGCATTCTATAGACAACCAAGTATTTGTCGAACGAAGCACGGCCAAAAGCTAATAATGAAACTTGCGATTGTTAACGCTAACTACTCGAATTTTAAACGGAGATTAATATATTTTCACTCGTCTAATAAGGCGAACAGCTTGTGGCCAACAAGACTGCGCGACGGTGCTAAGGAGGCCCTATCAGTCTTAAAACGTTTTTAAAAAACCAATTTAAGCCGTTAAACAGTGTAAAATGCAGAATACATTGAAAAGCGGCGAGCGCATTAGGTGTATGCGGACGTACTTACTAAATTTTCTTCCCGGCGTCGCCTTGAGCTGCCCTCGTGATGATGTCCTGGGACAGTGTGGCACTCAATTCTTAAAAAAAAATTAAAAAATATTAAAACAATGGGACGATAAAAGGCTGCCGTTTAGAGGCGGGGCTAGATCAACATAAGTTTGAGTTATATACAGGAGCCAACTCGGAGGGACTTTCCCATACATAAAACTGTGGATGGTGTTACGATTTTAGCGTGTATGCAACTATGTATAACTACAGTCTATCGTACAGGTATGAGTCATTTCTTTCTAGACTGACTCGCTCCACTGGGGGGAGTTTGTCAGTCGATTAAACTAGATCGGCACTCGCCAACAAAAACCATTTAAACTTGATATTCTGAACTTTTAAAGTATCATTTCTAACTGAGCAATGTTTCAATTGAAAGCTGGAAACCAGTCTTCACCGAGAATAATAAATTCAAGCTGAAGTACGACTGAAGTTGCCATCTTAGTCTCGCTTTGTTGCCTTTCGTGGAATAAACAACCATTCTCTTTAACAATTTCCCATACTTAAAAAGAAAAAAACTTAGTCTATTTTTCAGGTTCTTATTTTTATTTTGTTTTCGCTCACCAGTGTTCAAAGAATTTTTTCTAGAAAGGTCCTGTTTGAGAATATACTGGCCGACTTTTCAAAGAACGTTCAGTTTTTGTTTAATTAATGTATACATCAGTTTCGCCTGCCAGACCGTACCAGTTAAAACAACTGGCAACGATTCACGTGGATAAAGCTCAACTCATCAAATATTATTCACAGCAAACAAACATTTAAAAACAAAATCAGTCAGAATTTTCGGTTCACTTTAAGTTTTGCCGTCGAGTCAGGATACCGGGTAAAAATCTCGACTATTCGAATGATGTCAGGGTTGGGTATAGTTTAAAAAATATTGAAATTGTTACAGAACGAAAACATTACTTTTTAAAACCAGCAAAGCATCGAAGTCCGTTAATTAGATTCGGTTTCATGCAAAATTCGTTTGCAAAACTGGACGTATTTATTATTTAATATTCTACATTTAAGCAAACACAGTCTTTCTTTTGTTAAAAGCCTTATTAGGCAAGGCTTTTGAAAAAAAGCAAACTAAGGAACCATTTTTAAAGAGGAAAATTCGCAAAGATGATTTTGTGAGATACTGGAAAAGGAACAGCGACAATAACAGGATTCGGTAGCTCGATGATTTGAATGGTGGAAGGCCACCTTAAAACCACCTTAACAAACAAGGTAATTTTTTTCGGCTGTTCAGTGGTTAGGCATTGTTTCAAAAAATAGTAAAACTGTTACCGAACGAAACTATTAAGATTTCAAAACCGGCAAAGTATAGCACTCTTAGCAAAAGTAGGCGGAGGTGCATTTATTATTTATGCCATATTTAAACAAACTGGCCTTTGTTTCATTTATTTAGTAGAGTTTATATTTGGGAATAAGACTCTTACCAAGGAATAAAGGTGTCGAATTGCATGTTTAGCAAACGGGAAAATTTCGCAAATATAATCTTTAAGACACTGGAAAGAGCATGTGCCATCATGCAGAGACGTCTATTACGCTGAGGTCAGTAGTTCGGCACAGGATTTCGTCCTCAGACTTAAGAGCCAAGCCACCTTTTACGCATAATTAACAGTACCACAGACTCCTTAGATGCTCATTAGCTATCATTGTTGCAGCATAACACACATCACCACAAGAGAGTACTTTTAAACTTACGATTTTCACCCACATACTTAAAAAAGACCCACAATCGGTGTGATTTGAGGTTAGTCTCGGGGATTTAAAGCTCTTTGAAAAAACAAAACACTTCGTCGTTCAATATTGTTGCTGTTGACTAAGAAAAGGCTGATACTCCGTTAAAGGTAAGCGACCAGTTTTATCATGCAATACTTCTTTTTTCTGGTACATTTTGTTCATGAGGTCGAAATTTATAGCACAACAACCATGGACCCACTTGTAAATCGTTTGCGCTCATCAAACCTTGCTAATTTGTTCCATTGGTCATCCGTACAGCACACGAATGGAAATGGCAAGCACAAAGCCTATATACCGATTTCACAGAAGTGACCGAGGTTACGGGTTTCGATGTGGCTATGGCAATAAGATGTTCATTTTCCATCGCCCCTCTGTGCATGAATGTGATTCAGGTGGAAGGAAACATCATAAAAGAAATATGGACAGATAAATAATCCAACTGGGCGAGTCTTAATTCACCTGTAAGAATAAAATTTTGGCGAGAGCCGCTATTACTTCAAAGGTGTTTGAAAAAGAAAAGACGACACCGTACTGAGGGGGGCTTAGATGTCAGTTACTTTGCCAGTAAAATTCAAGTGAGGAGGCGATGAATGAGACAATTTAAAAAAAATAGCAGACAATGAATCACAATTTTTTTCTTCCTAAGAAAAAAAAAGTCAGTCGGTCGATCGGGCGATGGAAAACGAAACATTATTTTTGTATAGCTTAATTTATGCCTACAAACGCACGGCCATAAATTATTCAACTCATTTCGAAGGCTTCCCAAAAGAGGTTACTTTTCTTTCTCGGTTGATGACAGTACAGCTACCCTAACCTTAAAAATGGATTGGTGGTTAGTAATTTACACAACCAACTACAACCACAAGCCATGGCTTATGGCTCACGGCCCTTTATAGCTCGGCGAACACTGGATTCACTTTTTAAACCAAAAAATAAAAAGGAAAAGATTTTTTTTTGAATGGGAATATTTTTCTATGCAGAGTCATAATAGACTAACACCAATAATTGTGGTAGATTGGACAGGGTTACCCGGCTTTGACAGCGGTATTTTATCTAGGTAAAACAAAATTTCAATGACACTAAAATAGTACACAGAAATAAAAAAAAAATGCGTGTGCCCCCTTTTTGGGGGATCTGAAAGTTCTGTAGTGAATTGAAGCGCCGGTGAATTTTAAATAGTGTGAACAGTGCATTCAAGTTGACATTCGAAATTTCGATTGGGGGCTGTTTTGACGAAAATCGGTGAAGGTAATTTATTTTTTGCAGCTTTTGCTTGAAAGTCAACAGAAAGTTAAACGCGGTAGAATTACCAAGAAAAATCACTCAGTCTTTTCACGTAGGTTGTGCGTGTGAGAGCGATGTCGCAGCTCTTACAAGGTCTTCTCTGATTTGCTGAGAAAACAATACACCAAACAACAAAACAATGGACCCTAGCCCCGAAAACAATAGAGCTGCGTGATACCAAGGTCCAATGAAATTAGAGGTTGTTAAGAGCTGCGGGGCTTGAGTGTGTGACCGGCATAGTTTGAAATTAAAAACAAGCTTTAAGTGGCAAACGAAATTGTCGTGAATGAACTGAACTCAGTAGCTTTCGATTGAGCGGTCCAGTGACATTTCTTCAAACACATAGGCCTCTCCGGCAAATTTCAGTAGCCTTCATTTCTCAAGTACTTTTTCAAGTAAAAAGAAAGCAATTAACAAGAAAACAAAAAAGAAAGAAAGGCAAATGTACCGAATATTGTCATTGAACTCAATTACAAAAGATTTATCAAGTAGAAAATAGGCATTAACACTCTAGACAAATATTTTTCTCCTCCAATGAAATTCTTTATTCCTGACGGACTCTTTACAAAATAAAGACTACATTAGAGAATAAATCAAAGTGCTAATGATGATGCAAATGATTGATTTCTTCTCATAAATATTTAATGGTTACTTACATGAAATGCGATGTTTACCAAGTAAAAAGTTGGTTAAGTTGGACGCAAGGCCGGTCAGTTAGTCGCAGCTGCCGAGAATGGTGTTTACAAAAGCTAAAAAAAAAAAAGGAATTTAAGGAAGAAACCACCGATTCATTAGCTTTCCAAGCCTGTTCTAGAATTAAACATACAAAAATTAGCTTTTAAACTTTTATCCTAAACGCGAAACCTTGATTCAAGTCAAGTGGTTGGAATCTGTTCGAGACTACATAGGGATGAAACTCGGCTTAAGTCTGGCCTGTCCGACCGGTCAAATGGAAGGTTCTCAGCAATATGGCTTTCAAAACTTTACAATATGGTAATCAAAGTTAAGCTTGTAGATGAAATCCTTAAAATTGACCAATTAAATGAAAGATACTGAGCAGTACTTTTCTTTGGTACTGTTTATTATGCTGTACAAGTTGGTTCTAACTTCTGAGTCTGTGAATGAAATCGTTAAGTGTAACCATCCAAAATGAAGCCGAGAACTTTTGTTTAATCGACGGTCTAAATGGTGCTTGTTTCGAAACAAACAGTCCAAAGCACAATTTGAGGATTTTGACCAGTTTTGAGATTTCCTGATCTTGAAAGTGAAAAGGTTGCTTGTTTCATGTCGTCGAACGCGAGGGGCACCCTCCTACGTCTACGTGCGTGACTGTCAATTTTAAATCGAACTTCCACATTTCTAAGCCCCCAAGCGTCCTTCCGCGGACAAAGTAAACATCAAATGTAATTAATTTCACCACGTAAGAAGCCTAAGAAGTGCAAACAAACCAACATATTTATTCTAACGTTATTAAGGGATGTATTTGAAATACCATCCTCAATTCAGTCAATTTGGTGTCAAAAAACGAAAAACCAGAGCGGAACGAAGAGGGAAGGGCTCATTACGAGCACTATATTAAACAAGAACTCATCAAGATTTCGGCTTTTAAAATTAAAATAACAAAGAAGCGGCATACATTTTTTAATACGCATGGTACAATTTACTACAAAATTAATTGCAGGCACGAATCTGCAAACCTAGCAACTTGAATTGGTCATTTTCTGCCTATTGCACCGTTTAGAAGTTAACAAAGAACGCGGCTGTTTGAGAGGTCAGTACATGTGATAAATGCAATACTAAAAATTAAAGAATTTAGACTTGTAGACGGTACATAAGAAGATTCAGTTTAGGACACAATGTTTTAGGATTCATTTGTTTCTTTTAAGTACCGTTATTAGTTTATAATGGCAAGCCAGCAAACGACCGAAGGATTAAAATATTGCAACCACTCATTCTTGGAGTATATTGTACTTTATGAAATGACCTTTGGCTACTGTGAGAAAACTTGTGGTCTTATGATATCAGGAGTACCCAACGACACATTTTTCAGAATTGAAGTATTATTGGCCAAAACGCTTTTTTAGTGTCCACAGACATGTTTTGGGTTAATATTTAACTTCCGTGGACAAAAATATCCGCTCTTCAGTGCCAGCAAACCGCAAATTTAACACTTAAAGATGCCAGCCAGAATTCGTGTTCCCCATCATTTTTCCCAGCCAGAAAGAGGTTTAGTGCGAGATTTTCCCAGCAATGTTTCTTGTGACATGATTTTTGCCAGCCAGGGGATTGTTCCCTACTCAAGAACAAAACATAACTGGACCGATGGCGAGATAGTGCAGTACGGACTTTAAAGTAAATGTTTTTGTTAAATAAGTATTTTCCCGTTAACATTTATTAAATTAGTATTACTATACATTTTACTTACCTCCATACTTTAACACGCTGAACTCTCCTTGGAAAAAGTCTATTTCCACTTTGCATGTGGGGATGTAGCACAAAATCATCATTTGTCTTTTGTTAAACATATGTCTCTGAGTAGTGCACATTTGAGTTTATGGTATTAAAGGACCGCAACTCATTTTTTCCAGTTGTTAATCTCGAGTATATGATTTGAAGCTACATCTTTCTAAAAATACAATATTTGGGGGGGGGGGGGGACAGGGGGCGGGAGACTGGGAGAAAAGGGGGCGGGAGGTGTACGGGAGGCGGGAGAAGAGGGGGCGGGAAGCGGGATTCCCAAGGTGGCGGGAAGCGGGAGAAAAAGGGAAAAATTACGTAACATTGCGCAATATTTCGCAATCGAAAAATGCAAAGGGGTGGGAGCCAAAAAATATAGGGCGGGAACCGGGATTAAAGGGTACGGGAAGCGGGAGGTTTAAACCCCCCCGTCCCCCCCCCCCACAATATTATTTGTTGTAAAGGCTATTCTTTGAAATAGCAAGGCCACTTCTGAAATTTTTGAATACTTACACTATTTTTTACACCAAAACTAAATTAATTAATTAATTAATTCAGGCAAATTTACAAAATAATATGTTAATGCCACTACAAACGAAAACATTTTTAGAGCCCCTTCTTTTCTGTTTAAAAAGCCTATAATATATCACCAGGAAATAGAGATATGGCGTTCAAAATGTTATGAATTGCCCTTTTGTTGATGAGCTCACACCTGATGTGCTCGTTGGCAATGTGAAACAGGGCTAACATGAGTTCAACAAGAACAAGGTTATTTGGAAATTTGTATATTGCAGCCCTGAAACTTAAGTTCTCCGACAATAGCCAAAGAGAAAGTATCGTGACTTCTTTTCGACGAACAAAACTGAATAACACAAACTGCAATAATTATGTTTCTTGCTGGAATATGGTCACCAACACGGGTTGCAAGCAGGGCTCATATGAGTTGGCGTCGCCAACCAAGGCAACAAGGACAAAATAATTAGGTTATTTGTATATTGCAGTCCTGAATGTCATGTTCTCCGACAAGAGCAAAAAGAAAGCATCTTGACTTATTCCCGGCAACAAGGACACAGTAATGAGGCCAACCGAAAATACATCTCGAGCAATTTATTGAATCTCGTGAACTACTATACAACCACATTAATTTCTCTCCTAATGCTTTAACTGTCCAAACTGCTAAAAATCACAAGGAGAGTCCTTTTTTGCACAGGAGAAAGCTTTGTCACGGACGCTGTGTTGGTATCACTTAGGGTGAAAAGTCAGAAATTTAATACTGATTCTGTATTTTGAAAACGAAAGACGCTACCGAGCTGAAAACGTGTTAAAAGATATATTTTTAAGTCACCTTCAACCTGGTGGGGATATAAAATCTGAAAACTTCGCCATCTATGATTTTAGAATGTTATGACGTCACGTGAAAACCAGCAACGCCGGTTATATTTCAGAGCGGTATGAGGCAATTCTTAGCGATTTGAACGGGCGTAAGAAAACGGAAATCAATATTATTTAATTGCTCAAAGGCCAGAGAATTCAAATACACAATGACACGGGTGGATCTGTTACTTGGCGTTGAAATTCATCTGAAATTCAGCGGTCTGTGAATTGGCGGTCGAATATATAACAGCTCTTATTTTAGAAACTGGATTACATTAACGGATCTTTACTGCCCAGATTACGCTGTCAAATAACGACATTTACTTTCAAGTAAATTAAGGACCCTACTCTCGATTCTGAAGACTTCAAACGATTCCACTCCTGAAATACTGCTGTAGATTTTGTTTGAGAAATCACTGAGAAATGCCGCCTGCGAACTTCCCAGCGGGCTGGATCAACAAGATTTCAAAAACATCGAATTGATTTCTTGAAATCTCCTGAATGGAAAACTGCACAATCACCCATCTAATCTGAGACCTTAGCCACTTACCTCTCAAAAACAGCAGAAATATACAAAGCCAACCATGTTTTCCAATTCTGTACGACCAGTATTGAGAGTAATTCGTGGAGTTACAAAAAGGTCAATCGCCCAAAACTGCTCAAACTGTAACAATTGATGGGCGTCTGTTTTGCGTCTTTAAGTTGACAGCGAAACAAAAGGTTAACCAGAAAAAGACTAAATATTTCACTAGTTAATACAAAAAACACGAACACGCGGCGTGACATCCTGTCGTTTGTCAGCCACATGCACAGTAGGTGACAATTTGTCACGCCAGCCGCAACAGTTCAATTTTTTCCAGCCAGAGCGTAAGATGGGTCACAGATCCCAGCAAGCTTTCCCTAACATTAAATTCAGAGCAAGATTTGCTATACCAGTGAAATATATGCCAGCCAGCTTAAGAATAGCCTGAAGAGAGGATATTTTGCGGAGCATTTCCGTTGGGTACTCCTGTGATATCAATCCTTATGAATTCGAAAATGCTGAGAAATTGACAACCGCTGCGTTGGTCTGAGAAGTTTATTGCATTTTAAAGAAGGAAGGCAATGGAACGAAAAGACAAAGAAGGGGATAATATAAGTCCTAAAATCAACAAATTTAAGTGATATATTCTAAAGAATAGCAAAGTCAGGTGATGATCTCTGTATAAAATATCCACAGAAAAGGTATACATAAAGGGAGTGGGCTTCTCAAATTTCAATGTACCACCTGATTTAATTTGCATTTTATTAATTTTTGAATCAGTGGTAAGCACAGCCGCGGCTGTGTTTGTTATCCGGCATTTTAGCCCCTCTGTTTTTTGTTGACTTGAGACTTGGAAGAGCGGTTTTACAAACTTGAAGTTTGACTTAATCAGAAGTATACAAGTACTAAACATCGCCTTTAGAGAGGCTGTTGTGATTACCGACACAGCCATTTAAAAGCACAGTCCACCACACCGAGCAAGTGGTAAATCTGTGGTGGACATTGAAACTTTTACACGAGAGGGACTGTTCATTGTCTTATGTATAGGGAACGTTTTTCAAAA